>JAFCIZ010000001.1:5617500-5947500 GCA_017871115.1 Cunninghamella blakesleeana | reverse complement strand
TTTTTTTTTTTTTGAAAAAAAAAAAAAAAAAATAGGCAAAAACGAATGAAATAACGTGTAATCGTTGTGGCTGTTGTTGATTTTTTTTTTCAATTTATTTGATTTTATTTGAGAAAAGGACATCTTGTACGTTTATGACCATATTTACCACACCAAGAACTACAAAATGTTTATTATAAAATAATAAAAAGGATGAGCACAGGATTATTTTTTCACATACACTTTATATATTTTCTTACCATTGACCACCTCGCAAATCTAAAGGTTTAGGAGAAACATAGGATTGGTTCACTGGTGTATTTAAATGAATATCAGCCATTTTTATTATATATAATTTATGAAATATAAATTGAAAAGAAAGAAAAGGATAAAATAAATAAAAAAGAAAAAAAAAAAGAAAAAAAAAGAATTAAATATCTTTTGAATTTCTATTTTTAAGGTTAACGCCTTTTATTTTTATTTAGTATTAAGTTCAAGTACAACATTCAATAGGTGACAAAAACTCGGTCTTTGTTGCTAAGGTGCCAACTTTTTATTTTATTTTATTCAATCACGGGGGAGGAATAAAAAATAAGATAGTCTTTTTTAAATTGTCAAATTATTTAAGTAAAAAAAAAAAAAACGGTCGGGCTTTTAATGTTGACACGTACACATACACACACGCACACACACTCACACACGCATTAAATTATTATTATTTTTCCCAAAATAATAACAATTATAAAAAAAAAAAAAACACACATTTGGTATCACTTTTATATTATTATTATCTCGGACAAGAGTAAAGAATGGTTATACCGAATTAAAATGACTGAAATCTTTTTAAAAATGAATGGATAAAATCGGATTTGAGCATACACATCAAGGTTTTTTTTTACTCCCCCCTTAAATTCCTTTCATTAGCAAACCTTTTTTTTTTTTTTTGACAAGTCATATCCCATTGAATGATTCCCATGACAAAAGAAACTTTATATGGTAAATGATTATCGGATATGTAAGATGTAATAAAATAATAATAATAATCATTTCCTTATTTTTTCTTTAAATAATATAATAATAGAAAAAAAAAAATGTACTGACACTTAATAAAATAATTGATTGACTGATTAACTTTTTTTTTTTTTTTTGAAAATGACTTCCCCAATTAAAAAACTCCTGAAAAGTAATATTTATTTATCAAAGTTGGTAAGGTTATTTTTATTTTACGCCAAGGTATATATATGTGAGAGAGAGAGAGAGAGAGAGAGAGAGTTCCCTTCATTTCCCATATTAGGGTAGGGTAAGATAACACACATGAAAGTTTATTTTTTATTTTTTTTATTATTATTTTGATTTGATTTGAAATCTTTTTTTTTTTTTGATAGGTTAGTTGTTTATATTTATATATATAAATACTTAAAAATAATAATAAATACTTTTATATAAATCAAACTGATGGTTAGCCTCATTCTTAAACAATGAATACATTATTCTATATAACAAATAAATACGCCCACTCTAATCTTTTTTTTAATATTTGTTTTGGTTTTTTTTACTTTTTTTTAGGTAACTTTAAAAAAAAAAGTGGCGGCGTAAGCGTCTTTTTTTTTTTCTTTTGGTACACAATATCGATAATAAAATGTCTTTCCTTCTTTTTATTTAAAAATAAAAATAAATAAATAGGATAAAATTAGATCGTCATGGTATAATCTTCACGAAGGAATTTCCTTTTATAAAGAAAAAAAAAATTAAGATTCTCTTATTTATTTTATTTTTTTATATAAAAAGAAAGGATGAAACCAGTTCAAAAGTATTCCTTTTTTCGTTTTTTTTTTTTTTTTTTTTTTAATAAATAAATAGATAAACAAATAAATGAGTGCAAGTTGTTTTAATACAAACGAGTCAAATAAATAAAAAAAACAACTTTTCGGTTATATCGTTAATATGTCTAGTAAATATGTTTGTTCTTTCTTTCTCACTTATTATTTTTTAATAATTGAAGAAATGAGCCAAGGCGAGAAATAATAATCGTCAAGAAAAAAAAATAAAAAATTAAAAAAAAAGGATCGGGTAACAAAAAAAAAGAATAATCTATTTTTTTATTATTATTATTATTTCTCATACCTAGATACAAACGAACCTTTTATTATTATTTTTATTATAATTATTATTTATGTCCGTGCTTTTTTTTTTAATATGTATTTATAGTACATATGTATATCATTAATAAGTACGTATGTGATATTTGTAAATGAAGGCAGATGTCACATCTATTTGTCGTACAAAAAGTGGTTCATTTTTTTTTTCTTTTTTCTTTTATTTTTACTATCAAAACATATTCGATCCTTTTTTTCTTTTCTTTATAATATAAACCTATTTATAAATATATAAATATATACTTTTATATATGTCTTTTTTTTATTATTCAAGTTCTAGAACGGATTGATCGATGCATTTTGTCTTTTTTTTTTTTTTAAAAAAAAAAACAAAAAACAAAAGAATATATATATATATATATAAATAAAAAAGGAAATCTATTGGATTATTATTTTTTATTAAGGATGGGGGGTATGATTTACAAAATTGTTAAATAAAGTAATAAATATATGTATATATAATAAATAAATAAATAAAATAAAAATAATAATAAAAAAAAAAAATAAAGAGCAATATAATGTAACATAAAAAAAATGATATTTTTTTTTAACATAAATGATTAATGATAGTCATAAATAATACAAATAAGGCAGATTTCAATCTTGCATCGTACCAAACCTTTGAGCCCCATCTTTTCCATAAAGGTTGATTTGTTTGTTGCCAAGAATTCATTTCTTCTTCTAAACTAAGTAAGTCATCATCTTCGTCCTTATCCATTAACCCTTTTCCTTCCACATCATCATCATCATTTAATTTATCTTCTGAATGTGTTGGTAATAATGGTACGGCTTGATAATCGTCTTCACGCACAAGATGTTCATTATTATTATTTCTTGTTGCTGCTGTTGTCGAAGATTCAGTTGTAGGTGAATAAGTAAACCATTCACATAGCCATTGAGTTAAAGCTCCTGTTGTTTGACTGAGATAATGGCAAATATATAAAAACACAATGGATGAAATAATAAAATTAAGCCACCAACCCCAGTTATAATAAGGAGAAGTAGGAGAGGATTGAATCCATGTAGAAGGAAGCACAATCAATAACCCTTTGGTATCTGCAGCTAACCACATATGGAATTGGCCAATAAATGTTTCCAAAGAACATTTACCTATCCACATAAAGAATCCGGAATTTATATTACGAAGGAATAATGTGCAATTTCTCAACACAATAAAACTCAAGATAGGGATCCATGAGACATAAGGGTGCTTAGCATTGTATGTTTGTTTGTTGGGCTGAGAGAGTTCAAACCAGAAATACCACATCATACCAATCACTGAAAGCCCAACGCTGATCCATTTAACAAGTGGGTAGTAGGCTCTTTCGTGGATCTTATGTTCATTAAATTTGATGGTAGCAAAAGCGAAAAGCATCCCAATATAAACTATATAAGCATCCAAAGCTAAACGGAATCGCCATTCTGCTGCCTTCCAGTGAATATTGGCTATAAACGATAAAACATCAAAGAGTGCTTCCAATATACCAGGTGTATGGATCAAAGCCGTAGAGAAACAGCAGGCTATAAACATCTTGAGCAACACAAACCATGCTTTTTGATTATAGGAGTGTCCAATGTACATAGTTAACCAAATAATAATAAACCATAAAGATACCAATGGTGTAAAGTAATAACTGAGATAATCCGTATTCATCAAATACATCAAGACAAATGTCAGTAAGTTCAATCGAATCATTACATTCAAGAACCGTTTCATTCCGAAATCCTTTTTCTTATAAAAGAAGAAGAAGTGGCCATACCCCGTTTGGAAAAGGTAAGCAGCTACCAAAGAACGAACTGCATCGTAAATCCCTGCTGTACCAGATGCCCCTGTGAAATGATAAACTAAAATTATTAATTGCATCCATCCTTTCCATTCATCTGTTTGTCCACGATTTAAGAATCCTTGATCTACTACATCTTCTTTTTTCTTTTTGAGAGTAACGAGACCAATAAAAATGATAATTCCCATTTGAATAGTAAAAGTATAATCGTCGTAATGTTTATGCATTTTGCTGAATAAGTGGGTACGATCGCAAAGATACATATATAATACTCCCAATCCAAAAATAAAAAGTGAAGTCAAGGTTTTAACGTCAGATGGGCATAATCTACGAATCCAAGCTTTTGTTGTATCTATATATGTATAAAAATATAAAAAAAAGAAAAGGGTACATATATAAATTAATTAATAAATTAAATTTCAAACTCTCTTTCTCTCTCTATTTTTTTTTTTTTGAGTGACATCGATGGGAATATTTTTTTCCTCACTTTCTTTTTTTTATTTTTTTATTTTTTTATTTTTTGTGTATATAAATATAATTTTTACCAATAAAATAAAAAGCAAGAGGAACCCAAATTAAAAAGAAGATGAAAAAGATATTTTGATACCAATAAGGAGCAGGATAATGCATACAGCAAGTAGTATTGATAGGATAGTGTTTAGGAAGTTGTTGATTACATCTAAAGTTCAAAGCCAGTTGAGCTTGAGGTAAAGTGACAGGTGGTAAATAATGTAATCCATCTTTTGTAATATTGACAGTGGAAGCAGCAATGGAATTCCAAGCAAATACAGTTGCAAAAGGTAATTTAGGTTGTAAAGAAAGTTCACGTTGGTGAAGATAATTATTCATGACGGTAATTTTATCCATAGTGATTAATTTTTGTCGTATAGGGTTTAATAAATCAAA
Source organism: Cunninghamella blakesleeana (assembly GCA_017871115.1). NCBI lineage: Eukaryota > Fungi > Mucoromycota > Mucoromycetes > Mucorales > Cunninghamellaceae > Cunninghamella > Cunninghamella blakesleeana. The sequence goes on along the minus strand of JAFCIZ010000001.1, from coordinate 5,942,675 downwards.
TTGAGGAATTTCAACAGGTGATAATAGAACGGTATCAGCAATTTGATCAGTTGTTTCTACACCTTCAAAGACACGATCTACCGCTTGTTTCCATTCTTCTAAATAAACGTCTTCCGCTAAACGTCTTGCATACCATACTCCTGTTCCAATCACTAATAAACTAGGCTTATCCCCGGTTTGATCTTTACCTTTTAATAAATCCATAGTTCTTGTTTGATTAATATATGGATCCCACCAAAATTCATATGTCATACCATATTTTTCAGATTTATATTTACGATCCACATGTAAACCACCTTTGATATCAAAGGAATGAGTTAAACGATTCATGGAATAAAATTGTTCTCGCATAATAGAATCCCCAACGTATAATATTCTTGAATGGTTAAGGCAGGTAGATATTTCTTCAGGTTTATATTCATGGATCATACACCCAGGTGCTTGCCAATTGGTATAGTTGTCTCCTTGCCACCATCCTTCATTTAGTAAACCATGACATCTTGTGCGATCATTAGACTCTATTATTAATAAACAGTGTGACAAAAGAAGGAAGAGAAATAAAAAAAATATTGTTTGTTGTTAGCTTTTAACTTAGTTATTGTTATTATCGGCTGTTTTATTTCTTTCGAGTCATCTAATTTAATTTACCAGTTATATAATGAGTTAAAGAACTAAATAATAAAACACTAATAATAACTATACAACTTATATGAATGAATTTATTAAAGAGAGTGGAAGTGGTTGATTCTGCTCCCATGATTAAATTGATATTACAATATAAAAAAAGGAGAGAAAAGTGAGAGAAAAAGAGAAAGAAGTTGGTTATTAAAAAAAATGGAAAAAGAAAAGAAAGAGAAAGGGTTACTTTTTTTTTAAAAAAAAAAAAAAAGGCAACAATAATAAATTAATAAATCAAATAAAAAAATCTCGCCGTGACCAATCAATTTTTAAGAGAACTTGCAGAAAGGCGGCATTTAAAAACTGTCCTTTGTTCCTTTCAATGATATAATTGTCGATCTTGTTTTAATTCTACTTTAATACTCAGTTTTAAAAAAAAATGGTGATCAGACTTTTTATTTTATTTTATTTTATTTTAATAACATACAAAGAAGTATATATTATATATGTTTTAAAGTAAATAAATGAATGAAAGTTTAATAAATACATTTATCCCTGGTAATTAATAACGATATTTACATATATATATATATAAATGTAATTCCCCTTTAATTAACTATCAATATAAGCTATTTCCGTTTTGATCTTTAGTCTATGTACTACCTCCACTAAAAAAAAAAATTATCGGTGTTTTAAAAAAAACATGACCTATTTACGTATATAAATCTACAGGAGTGTGGTTACTAAACCTTAAAATAAAATGTAATAAAATAAAATAAAAGATGTTTATGAAATATATAAAAATAAAGATAGTATCTAGATTCATATTAAAAATTGTATTTGAATATACCATATATGTAAAATTGCTATTATTATATTATTTATTATATGTAGATTAAATAAAAAAAAAATCGAATATTCTAGTTTTTTTTCATATTTTTATGCTCTACTAGAGGTTAAAGGAAGATAAAAAATCTTTATTATTGGAGTAACTCTTCATCATTTCTTTTAATGCTTTGTTATCATTGACAAAAAGTGATCTTCTTTGATTTGATTTTTGTTCCCGATGATTATTTGAATTTGATGATGTGTTGCCATTTGCTGATATACCTAATTTACGCTCTAGTTGTGCTGATTTAAAGTCTTCTCGTTTTACTAAATAGGGGTATAATACATTTGGCTCTAATCTTGCTAAATAACCTTCTGATAATATGGATCTTAGGATTTCTGGTTTCACTACAAATATATTGCCTAATTGTCGTAACATTTCAAACCGATCATTTAATGTAGGTATCTTGAAGACTTGTATCACTTCTTGATATTTAGCAATATCCCTAAATAAAAAATAAATAATCATAATATTTATATTTTAGCGTGAATCCATGTTTTTAACATTTATTTATACATCTATTTCTATATATGCATATTTATATTCAAGATGGTTAAAACTAACTTTGCTACCATGAGACCACCGGTCGGAGTTACTGTATACTTCTTAAAATGATCTAATAGCAAACTAATTTAAAATTTAAATAAAAGTGGTGTATTTAGTACATCTCTTATTTGCTTATATATATATATATGTATATATATGTATATATATATATCAGACTTACGTATGAAATTCATTTCCAATATTTAATAAATATGCTTCCAGATTCTTGCCTTGTAACGATTTGGTTGCGGCCCGATATACCTTTGTTAAAAATTCAACACTATTCACGCATGGCTATAATATATATAATTGTATATATGTATGTATACTCAATAAATTCACTGCAATAATTATAAAAGACATATATATATATATTAGTAATTACCGCTGTTCCGTTGCTCATCATTAAGACTTCTTCAACACGAGGACTAAAATCATTCTTTTTTTGTCTTCCCAATATTTCACCTAGCCAATATGTGATAGCTAATTTGTTTTTAAAAAGATATATAATAAGCATATTTTTTTTAGTATATGATATTATTTTTCTTCAGTATAGGTTTTATTATTATTAATATCACTTTTTTCTGCCTTTATCTTCATTTGTGTTACCTTCAATACTTCTACTGATCACATAATTTATTTTAGATTCCAAAGTAGATAAGAATTTATTTTTATTAGCAAGACTATCTCGATGTACGGATGGAGCACTTATTACAATAGGAACCTATATAATTTAATCAATCGATCATTATAAGAGAATAATTATATACAAGAGCAAAGGTTGAATCTATAATTGCATCTTTATTTTTATGTTATTTTTATTTACCACTGCGGTTTGGAAATGTTGCTGTAAAGTTTGACTAATATTCGTAGCTGTTAATATTACAGGGAAACAAACTAAGTCAGGCTCCCCTTTATTACCTAACTCATCGTATATTCTAGTTTTATTTTTAAAATGAAACTAAAAAATTACTATTGTTCATGCATAAGTTGTATTTTAGATTAGTATTATTAAAGTAATAAACTACTTACTCGTCCAATAAAATGTCAAGATATTTGGATCCAATAAAATCGATCAAAATATCATATAATTGCTTTATGGATTGAGGTCTATAAAAAAATATAATATATAGCATAAATTTAGAGTTAATGATTATATTTATTTGATTTTTTTTATTTATATATCTTCTTTCTCTTTTTTATTATATTTGTATTTCTATATGTACCTTTCTTGATTATTTGTTAATTTTACACATCGTAATATAGCTTCAGAATGAATCCTAATGGTTTGAATAATAGCATCTGTTGATAACAAACTAAATCCATTATCATCGATTTTGGTCAAATTGGATTTCATATTTTGTGAGTTATTTTGCTGAGGAAGATCAAAATAAGCATTTCCAGAGGTAGAGGATGGTGATGCATGGTCTTGTTCGCTAAAAGGTGATAGTGAGGTACTCGAAGATATTTGATTTAAAGTACGAGTTAAAACTGATTGGTTTCTTGCTGATGTTTTTTTATAGTGTTGCTAAGATAATAAATAATAAATAAATATTAAGATATAATTAGATTTCATGATTGTCTCCTTATTTTAAAAAATAAAATAAAAATTATTAATTTTTTTTCCATCCTACCATAAAATTTAAAAATTCTTTGATAATATTTCCAAACAACTCATTCAAGCATGCTCGCTCTTTAGCTAAATAGCGATTACCTTCGGTATAAGGAACAAACAAATCATCCATACATCTGTCTAGAGTTTCGTCAGAAGAAGTTGAAGTGACTAATTTATTATCATCACTTGCATTTACGTTTGATAATTCTTTTTCTAAATATACTTTAAGATTATCCACAAGTCGTTTGGTTGCTGCATGTGTTGAAGCTAATGTACGGAGATATGCCAAGTTAGATATATTTTGTGCATTTGATAGTAATAATTCAACTTGATCTTGTATCTATTTTTTTTTAAAAAAAAAAGAAATATTGAGATATATTATTTTCATCTATTATTATTATTAACATGCCACTTACAGACTGGGCAAAAACACGCTGTAAAAAGACTTGCAATACGACTATAGGTTGAGGGAAAACTGCAGAAATGATTTCAGCTTCACGACGTACAGTAATCCGAATAGCATCATATAATTTGACAATGCTGGTGTCAACTTCAGGAGGTGATGTATATGGGTTCGATAATGCTACATGACTAAATATAATAATAATAATATACAAATGAGTAAACTAATACATGAATAGTCAATTAAAAAAAAGAATGGTAGAATAAATATTTACTCTTCAGATATTTGTAAGGAGTCATTTGTTTGCATATTTGGTATAAAGAATTCATGCTGATTGACGTAGGTTTGGACACAAGAAGATCCGCCGTTAAATTCGAATAATACACGAGCACAATGCTAAATTAATATATATATATATATATATATATATATATATATATATATATATATATATATATGAATGTTAAAAGAGTAACACCAAAATATACACATGTATAGTTTTATTTACATATGTACGTGTATGTGTAGCGATTATTATTTTTTTACCTGCATCACCCGTGGATCACCTTCTCTATAAGCTTTATCAAATTGCTCTAACATTTCTTTTTCAAAACTTTCACAAAACTTTTCAATTCCAATACGAACCTATTTAAAAGATGTAAATAAAAAAACTTTTCATTAACCAAACAACTCATTTATTTACTCGTTTTTTATAATTATTACTATTTTATTTTATATTACCTTAGCATCGTTATCTACTTCTTTTGCAACTGCATTTAATCTTCTTGCTATAACAGCAGCCTACAATTTAAATTAATGCATGCATCATAAATACAAGTTGTTTTATTTTAATAGATATATGTACGTATCTCTATTGACATTATATCTATTACTTTATATTGACCCTCATCACCGCTTTCATAGCGTAACAGATCAAGTCTTTCCGAATGACCGTCTTGAAATTCCATAAAATATTCAATAACATCTCTACTTTCGGTTGCTCGCGAACGTTGCTTATCCAAAGTTTCCAATTGTTCTCCAATTCTTACTGCTGTTTTTCCTACATCACCAATACGACTTTCCAAACTATCATATGAACTATAAACTCCCTATTTTTTAAAAACAATAATTACAATTTTAATAGTAATAATAATAACAGTATGTTAGCTATTACATAATTGTTCTTATTTTTTGATTTATGTATATGTACAAGCATATATAGTTTATCATTATCATAATTGTAATTATTATTATTAAAAGTACCTTAAAAGCATCTTGCATTTCAGTTATATTTTTTTTATACTGCTGTTCCGCTTTTTGAGTTGCTAATTCAAGCTCATCGCTTTGATGCTGTACTCGTATACGAAGATGTTGTAGTTCTTGAAGCACCTGTTCAAATGTACGTACAAAGGGTTTTGGGTCTAGGACAACTATATACAAATGTATAAAGATATTAAAAAAAATAACAATGAATATATTATAAAATCTAATGTATATTTATACGTATTTCCCTTCTCAAAATAAAATAAATTGTTTATTTCATATTACTTTTCCCATTAGAATTCTCCATTTGTTTCATTAACTTTGACGAAATGGCTTCGATGAAATCATTCACAGAAAATCCTTCCTGTATAATTAAAAACATAAATAGATGAAATACGTTAATATATTCGTTTTATCAGAGTTTAATTTAATAACTTTATTACATGATATATAAAATAATAATAATGAATAAATAAATGGAACTACAATTTACTTTAAAATTATCTATCGTCAATAATTCTTGAATATCAGCATCGAGTCCATATATTCTATTCGAAGAACTCATGGTATAAAATAAATATAACAATCTTTAAAAGTAAGAAAGGAAAAATTAAAAAATTAAAAAAAGCGTGCTTGAATTTTTATACAGCCAAAAAAAAAATTAAAAATCCGCATTTTTTTTTTTTTTGAAATAAAAGAATTTAGACTTTTTTTAAAACATAAAATTTATTACTTTTAAAAAAAATAACAATTATGGCTAATATTGGTAGTCAAGCTGGTCATTTTTTCCAAACAGATGCTGAAATAAAAAAACAAAAAGAAAAGGAAGCTAAATATAACTATACTCTTGGTGATGCCATCAAACTTTCATCTAAAGCTTTAGATTTACTTATAGTACAACAAGGAAAATATGCTTTTATAGCTGAATCAGGTTCAGATGCAAAACGTATACATATTGAAGTATGTTTATCGATCTATTATTTTATGCTATTATATTATTAAAAATAAAATAAATATAAAACTTATATATACGACTAACTATTTTCTTTCTTTTTTTCTTTTCTTTGTTAATAGACTGGTAAAGTATCTAAAGCTTTCAAAGGACATAAGGGACCTGTCACTTCTTTAGCATTATCCGATGATGGGCAGTATTTATGGACTGGTTCTTGGGATAAAACTATTAAAAAATGGGATGCAAAGGTAACTCTAGACACGTTTTTTATTTATATATATGGATACTATATATACATATACATATATATATATATATATATGCGTGTGTGTGTGTGTGTGTAAAAGGAATAAAAAAAGAATATCAAGGACAAAACAAGGAATATAGAAATGCTGGATTAAAACTGATGATTATATATGTATATATATGTAGACTGGTGAATGTTTAGCAACGTTAGAAGGCCATTCTGATTTTGTAAAGTGTCTTTTGGTAGTAGGAAACTCCTTATTTTCAGGATCCGCAGATGCACATATACGCCAATGGGATATAAATAGTCATAAATGTCTTGCCGTCCTTAAACAACATACTCGCTCTGTGGAAACTTTATCAGCATCTAACGATGGTCAGTTTTTATATTCTGGTTCTTCTGATCGATCAATTTTAAAATGGAATATATCTAATCAGCAAGTAGAAATGAAACTTACAGGTCACGATACTAATGTAACTTGTATTCGAATGAGTGACGATGACGAATTATGGTCCGGTAAGAAATATATATAAGAAACTCATATTATTAAATAAATCAATAATAATAATAATATATAAATAAAGAAGAATAGATGATTCTTGTAATTAAATCAATTTTTTTTAAAAAAAATAGCTTCTGCTGATAAAACTGTTCGAAGATGGAATACAACTGTAAGAATAATAACAATAATGAACAAATATATATGAATATATACATAAAAGAGTATACTGTAATACTTATTATATTTATTTTAATATTCATTTGTTTTAGACGGGTAAAGTAGATACATTATTAAAACATAATGATTTCGTCAAATCTTTGGTGCTATTAGGCCCATATGTGATTACTGGAAGTAGCGATGATAATATATATGTATGGGATATTGCTGTAAGTTAATCATTAATAAAGATTGTTATTTTATTTTATTTAAATAAAAGCGAAATAAGATTGTTACTAGATTTGATTATATTAATTTTTTTATTTACAGAGTGGATCATTAAAATGTACGATAGAAGGCCATTTTGATGAAGTAGGATGTTTACGTGCTTCAGGTTCAACGGTTTATAGTGCATCCCTTGATAATTCACTCCGAAGATGGTCTGTTACAGGTAAGCATATTTTATGCATTAATTTTGATAGAATGATAATATATATATATATATATATATATATATATGCCTAGTTAAAATCGTAGTACTCAATACATATTTATTACATATATACCTACCAATAGATGCTGCCCTTATGGAATACAACGAGGCTAGAAAGAAAAATAAGAAAAAAGAAGAAAGCAAAGGAAATAATGAAATGACCGAAGAAGAAGAAAGAGAATTATTAGAGTTATTAGATGAAGAAGAATAGATATTTTTATATTTAATGTAATAGCGGTGGTAAAGATGAACTATTTTGTGATTATTTTTTAATAAACCACTACATAATAGAATATTTTATAAGGATATATATATATATAATTTTTTATTTTTAATTAAATTTGCTATTCACAAGAAAATAATCATAAAATAATGAATATATATACATATTTATGTATATACAGAATTTATACTAGATAAATAAATAATAATAACAATAATAATATAATAAAATAACAATGGAATACAGAAATAAAAAAAAAGATCACCAAAAAAATAAAGTTGATCATCGCTATCTATTTACCAAATTTAAGTTTACCCATGATGCCAGATTTTTTCTTTTGGTTGAGAGGTTTAAGTGGATAACGAGGGGCAGCTTTAGCATCAGCACGATAAGCAGAGGTTAAATCATTGATATTACTATTCCATTCATCATCTTCACGTAATCTATGTCCCAATTTACGTTCACGTAATCGACGAGTATATGAAGATATAATAGTGCCAAAGTAGAACTAATAACCGAAAAAAAATAAAAATAAAATAAAATAACGCTAATTGTTAGCCTGATCCAATCAAATAACTCGAATTTTTTTAAAAATAGTTATTATTATTATTTTTAAAATCCAGGAATTTTACCAAAAAGAGAGCACCAAAAAATAATAAAATAGCATTTCCAATAGCATCAGCTTGAGCAGCTTGATCACAGTTTGCTAAACCATATGTATCACCTACTTCCATTCCCAAGAAAGTTGTTGTAAAACCTCCAACTGATACTTCTTTATTACCATCTGTTGTTGTTTCAGAAGAACCTCCATTTTTTCCACAAGTGTCGATAGATTGATTTCGATAAACTAGTGATAAAATGAAATTAATCGCTTGCCAAATAGAGAAAATAAAGAGAAAGATCCAAAACAATAATTTATATAATCGCATCAAAGGGAGCTTGCCCTAAATAATAATAGTAATGATAATTATAATAATTAGTTTCATGTTACTAAATTATATATTATTTTTATTTTCCCTTCTTATTTTCCCCTAAACTTACAACCAAACCTGCTATTATACCAAATAATCCAATAACTGCAGATACAGCTAAAGAAGAAAAAATAAAAATTACGTATATTATTTAGTTAAACATATACATACACAATATAATATAGATTATAGCAACCCTTTTTTTTTTTTTTACCATAAACAATGACATAGACCCAAGGTAAGGCTGGATTGATAAGAGCTAAATGCATAATCATAGCTAAAATAAGAAAAATAAGTTAGTATCAAAAGTAAAATAGAATATATAAAATAGTATATAAATATATGTATATAAATATGTATATCGCTGTATTTATTACGATTTTTTTTTGTGAAAGTAAGCCCTAAAAGCAAAATAGAGACCAACTATAATAAAATAATAATAAAAAAAGTTAGTAATTCCTATTATTAATGCTATATGTATCTATTATAATTATTTAACTTACAGCAATTATAGCACCGATGAGAGCTGCTCCGGCCCTTAATGGTATAACACAACAACAACGTTTCGCCATTTTTAAAGAAAAATTTAAAAATAAAAAAGAAGATAAAGAGAGAAAATTAAAAAAAAAAAAAAAAAGGATTTAAATTTTAAAAAATTTTAAGCCCAGTATGGCGGATTAGGGCTTTTCGGCTAAAAAAAAAATTTACCATTTGTGAGTGAGTAAATATTACTCTCTAAAATATAAATATTCTTTTTAAATGTATTTATTATAGAAAATTATAACAGACATGTGGTAAATATCAATAGCCTTTTAGGGAACAAAAAAAAAAGGACTACTACAACTTAATAAAAAGTTGTCAGTTAGGGATGACCCTTATATATATCATAATTTGGCACGACCGTATAAACTGATAAAAGAAAAAATATGGTAAGATAGCTTATTAAAATATCAAGAAAAATGCAAAATAAAAAAGGGTTTTACAAATGAATCTTGTTTTTTTAACTTGTTTCTTTTTTTTTCCTTCATCAATAAATATGTCAAGCTATAAAATATAATTTTTTTTTCATCATCAGGAGGGCTTTTTTTGTTTTTTAGACTCTATATTTCTAATACTGATGGTTTTTTTTTATAACAGATATTATTTTCATTATTTTCATTATTTTCATATTTGTATGTGCAAATTGGATCCTGATTGTATATTTTATATATACATAGTATTTTTGAATTATTGAAATAAATTTATATGTTCTTTTAATCATTTTGTGTTATACCTGACAATGTTTAATTTAAAAGTATTGCTAGAAGAAATTTCTTTTTATGGTAAAAATCATGGTTGATGCTATATACACATATATGTTGTATAGTAAAGCTAATCTACAAAACTATTTAATTTAAATTAATAAAGCCAATATGCTACGATTCCTGAGGACTATCTTTTATAAATTGGCATACTGGGTTTTCATTTTAAATGCTGGTATTGATCTTTTTGATCATTCTTAATTACCTTTTATGATATTTGGCTTTACACAGGATTTTACCTTCCATTATTCAATATAACACCCTATTATTAACCAAGCTTCCCCTTTTTTTAATAATAAAGATGATTTCTCTTTCTTTTTATTCAATATAATGAAAAGTTGTATTTTTTTCTTTTACTTTTTTGTGTATGTAGCGTGTGGCTATTTTTTTGTGAATATAAAAATTATCTAAAATATGTACCTAGTAAAAATCTTTCTTTTCTTTTTTTTTTTAACGCACCATGTTATTCTTTAGATTTTTTATAGTATTAAATATACTCAATTTTAATAGTGATCATATAAAAAAAGGTACTTGTGCATGAAACAAAATATAGCCATTTTTAAATTATATAAAAAATTAATAGAGAAGAAAAAAATAGCGGGTTTTAAAAATTTCGCAGGTGCTTTTATTTTTTTAAACATTAATTCAAACTTTTTTTTTATCTTCCTTTTTCTTTTTAACAATTATTTTTTTTAGTACAATTATCATATAAATATAATAAAAAAAGTATAATGTCGAATCCACGTGTTTCCTCCAATCGAAAAACAAGTTCGCCACCTTCTTCACCATTATATAGATCATCGACAATAGAAAAGCGTGATAATCGGCGTCTAAGTGGAACTCAAGGAAATAGGACAAGCGTACTACTTTCAGAAAGACAGTTCAATAGAGTAATATACAATGCATAAAATCAATATATAAAAATATATAATTACTACTTTTAAATTAATTTAAACTTTTCTTTATTTTATTGTTTCTGTTTTTATTTATTTATTTATTTAGATTAATCAAAACTTGGCAAATATTCGCCATAATTCAATATCTAACAGTACAGATTCTCTTATTCCCTCAAAATACCCTTCTTTTATGAACGATATGGCTGTAGCCACTGATCCAACGACTCAGACTTCAAAAAATCAATCATATTCAGCTGTTTCTTCTAATATGCCAAGAAGTAAGGCTTATATATTTTTTTTTTATAATACTAAATCTACCAATGTATATATTTTGATCTAAACGTATTATTATATTATGATTCATGGATTTAGGTATATCATCAGGGGAATTATGGACTTCGCAAAATATAAACGGTTTACCTACACAAGATCCTTCACAAATACAAATTGATGCCGACGTAGTAAGTTTCATAGGCTTGAAAAAGAAGATATTAGAAATGGAATATAAAATAACCACAGTCTATTTTTTAAATATTCTTTTTTTTTTTTTAATAGGATAACGAAAATCACCCATCTGTTGGTGTATTTCCTGATTATATACAAGAGTTTGCTTTGATTGAAGATCTTCTTTATGTATTTATGGTAAATATCTTTTTTTTTTTTTTTTTTTTTTTAAAAAAAAAAAGCTATAAAAAGAGTAATAATAGTAGTGATAAAATAGAAACACTCAACAGGACTATCCTTTTATAAATATATACATAATTATTCAACTGTTATTAGGGTATAAATGGAATATATATAAAGTTTGATTATCCTTCAATAATAAATGACTCTGATGATGATCCAATGGACGATTTAAAATCAATTGAAAGTACCACCACTTGGGACAACGTTAGATATAATGTAGATCCAACACTTGGTAATAAATAGAATAATTGTAATAAATAAGATATATTATTTCTAATTATCTATATATATAATATCAATTAAATAGATCCTAGTCTGCGACATATGGTAGAAAAACTCCTTCCTTTGGCTACTTATTACATGTCAGTAGATTCATTTGTGGAACAATTTTCTCGATTTGAATATGGCACCGTGAATCATGCATTATGCTCAGCTATACGAGTATTTCTCAAAGAATATCTTAACTTTATTGCTCAACTGGAACATCAATTTCAAACATCTAATCAATTTACGTTACATCGATTATGGTTTTTTGCACAGGATACTTTACAGCAAATGAGGATTTTACACCAATTGACAAATGCAATACGTGGATTAGGGAAAAAAGTTTTAAATGATGATGAAGAAGATGACATTGATGCTGTATTAGAAGGATTAAAATCTGCAGAAGATTCTGAAAATGTACATATACCTGATAAACAAAAAGGAGCTGCTATTTTAAATATATTATCTGAACGACTAATTGGTCTTAGTGGGTAAATAAAAACAATAATAATGCTAAATAAATGGAATCTCACTAACTATATACAATTTGCAATATGTATTGGTAATAGTGATCCTAAATGTAAACAAATTTATACTTTTTTACTTTCTCGTGCTTCTTCACCTTACTTTGATATATTACACTCTTGGATATATCGTGGTGAAATTAAAGATCCCTATAATGAATTTATGGTTTTGGAAAAACGAAATGTGAAAAAGGAAAACCTTAAAGAAGACTTTAATGACGCCTATTGGGAAATGAGATATACAATACGACAAGGTGGTTTGGTTCCTGTTTTTTTGGAACCTTTGAAACAACAAATTTTATTGGCTGGTAAATTTTTAAACGTAGTGCGTGAATGTGGTGTTAATATTACTAAACCTGAAGAAATGCTTGAAACATTATCACAAAATATACTCGCTATTGAACAACAACCTCAAAATCAACGAACTAGTAAAAGTTTTAATACCAATAATGACAACAATGATCCTCAAGCATTTGCTTATCGGAGAACCACACCTCCAAATAATAGTAATTTATCTCAAGTAGCTACTAGAAATGATGTTTGGGCTGCTGTTGATGGTGGAATGTAAGTTTCTTTTTATTTATTTATTTATTAATTTATTTTCTCGTTCTAATATATGACTGAACTTTATTTTTATTTTTCTATTTTAGCTTCATAAAAAATCTTGAAATAGCCTATAAATATGCAAATCAAACATTATTACATTTGCTTTTAAATGAGCAACAATTAACAGCTAGATTACGGTAATAGTTAAAAATGATTTAACACAAATACTATAGTAATACTAAAAACAGAATTAAAATCAATGTTCAATTAATTATTCTTACTATTTAATTTTTTTTTTTTAATTTCTTATTAAAATAGATCCTTAAAACATTACTTCTTTCTTGATCAAGCCGACTTTTTAACGTCATTTTTAGATTTGGCAAAAGATGAGCTTAGAAAACCAGCTCAAGAGATCCCTTTAACTCGATTACAATCATTACTAGATATTGTCTTACGGAATTCTTCTTCAGTAGCAGCCTATGATCCATTTAAAGAAGAAGTTGTTGTCGCCATGAGTCCATTAAAACTGATTGATCAATTATTACGTATTATTAATGTTGCTGGAATGGAAACGTCACAGTTGCCTTTAGGATCGCCATTGGAAATGAGCACTAGTGGTTTATTACAAGATGGACAAAAGAGCCTCTCAAACTCCTTTTATTTACTAGAAAGGTCTCAAAGTTTATCTGGTAGCATGATACTTAACTCTAGCACACCTAATAAAGGATCAAATTCTACTAGTAAAGAAGTATTAAATGGTAAAAATAAAAAAGGATTATTTATATATACATATTAAAAAATAATAATCTAGTAACACTCTAAATCTATGATGAACTTATTTTAATCTTATATATATTAATTCATTTTAAAGGTTACGACGCATTGACTTTAGATTACTTGGTTACCTTTCCTTTATCTTTAGTGATATCTCGTAAAGCACTTACAAAATATCAATTATTATTTCGTCATCTTCTTTATTTAAAGCATGTTGAAGATTTATTATGTAAAGCATGGATGGACCAAAAAGGCATGTCATGGCGAATGTCATCTGGCTCTCCGGAAATTGAACGATGGAAGTTTCGTATATTTACACTTCGAAATCAAATGCTTGCTTTTGTTCAACAGTTTACTTATTATGTTACGAATGAAGTTTTGGAACCAAACTGGAGACATTTGGAAGCAAATCTTACTAAAGTAATTATATATACTATACTTGTATTGTTATTTTTTCTTTTATCACTGATTTGTTTTTCCTTTTCATTTTATTTAGGCATCCACTGTTGACGAAGTTTTACAATATCATTCTGACTTTTTAGATACTTGTTTGAAAGAATGTATGCTCACTAACTCAAAGCTATTAAGGGTAAGTAAAAGATAAAAAAGAAAATATAATGGAAAAAAAAATGTAACAAAATGTAAACCATCTCTTTAATCTATTTTTATTTCATTTTCTATGTATTGCTTATATTTATATATATTAGATTTATAACAAATTAATGAGTTCATGTATAAAATTCACATCTCATACAGAAAAATTTAGCCAAATATTACATTCGCTAGAAGATCAGCGATCAGGATTATTTAAAATGCCAAAAGTAGGAACCGATTCTAAATCAAGTTATTCCAACTTTGAATCAGTACAAAAATCATTAACAAAAATGGAAGAAGGATTTGCTTATCATATGAAGTTATTGATTGATGCACTAAATTATTTTTCAGCAACTGAATCTGTTCAATTTTTATGTTTGGTAGCAAGATTAGACTATAACTCTTTCTTTTGTACTAGTAAATAAGAATTACTATTATTATAATTATATATAACCATAAGCAATAGTAAAAAATTGTAATCACCATAATCAAGCATATAATAATTAAATATATATTGATATCCTTTGTAAATAAAAAAATATTTTTTTTTATCTATAACTATATATCTATATCTATATTATATCATATCATATATTACCAAATAGGTTTATATAAATATAAAAAAAATTCGAATAGTTAATTTTGATGTTTTAGTAATTTATTAATATAATATAATATAATCATATTTATATATTACAACTATGCATACATACCTAATTTTATTTAAGCCCAGAAAATTTATTTTTTAGCTTTCCCCGAATTTATTTTTTTCTTTTGCTTCTTTCATTTTAAAAAATAGCTTTATATAATTTATTTTATTTTTATTTGTGTACAATGACTGACAGTAAGTTAACAAGCTCTCCATTTATAATAGCCAACTTTTTTTATTTATTTTTTTGTATAATTTTTATTAATATACACTTTTAATACTTTTCTATTTTTTTTATTCCTTTGACTTTTTTTTTTTCTAAAAAGATGCGACACGAAAGTAAGTACTGATAGTATTTTGTTATCTTTATATTATTTTTTATTGACGAAGGAAATAAATATGAATCAACTAATATTTACTTTTGTTTGGTTTATAGGTCTTTTTGGAAAAGAAATGGACTTAAATTCCCTGGAAGGTATAAATATATATACACATATATATATATGCATACTAAAATAAAAGGTTTTTTTTCTTTGGATGACTGACTATAATAATAATAATAATAATAATAATAAAGAAACAGAGATGCATAAATATATTGATATACAAAGGTGAATTATTACAAAAAAAATAAATAAATATTAATATTCTTTAGTGTACGTATTGTTCCTAGCAACCCTCGCTCATCTTCAGGGCAAACAGATAATGAGACAATAAATCAAGAACCAATTGTTATTGGTGCACGTTACAACTATACCAGCCTTGTTACTGCACGTCATAACTTATCGACCGATGGTTCGACACCGCCACCATTACTACCATCTCATTATCCTTCAGGAAAGTCCTCATCATTTTCAGCTTTAATATCAAACAATAAAAATAATAACGCCACTTTATCTTCAAATAAAAAGCCAACACAACATAAACATACGGTTTCTTCAACAAAAAAATCCTTCAATGCCTTTTTAGAAGATACCAATGATGAATGGAATGATTCTATGGAAGATAACTCTCGTGTTACGACTATAACCCCAACCACTAATACTGCTACGGATAAAGAACCTATTAATAAAAAAGATAATAATAGCAATAATAACAGTAATAATAATAATAATAATATTAATAGCAACAACAATCCATCACCTATGAATACTACAGCTACAACGACAACCAATTCTGTTTCAAAGGATAAAAATAACAATATAATCGATAATTCGACTTTACCACAAATAAATAAACAAAATTATACCTCAACTGTAACCAATAAAGATAAACTATCAACAGAAAATAATAATAACATTACCAATTCTAATAATCATGATACTAGCATATCAAAATTTCCTGATCCATCTAATATATTACAGCAACAGCAGCAGCAACAGAAATCAACTGTATCTAAAAATGCTAAAGGTGTTGTATATAATATTAAAGATGTATTACAAGGTACATATAATTAATATAAAAACAGTGATAATAATAATAACAACAATAATATTTATCATTTTTTTTGTACAACTTTCTTTCTTTATATATATTTATTTATTAGATCCAACTCATACACTATGGCATATTGAACCTGAACGAATGACTGATCCTGGAAAATCTAAAAAATTTAAAGAAATATTGACTAGTGCAAACGTTGATCTTGGTAAAGATAATATAAATAATAACTATAAACAACGACAAAATAAAAACAAACAAATAAAGTACATACATACAGTAATATAAAGGAGAGCAAATATAAAAAAGATTGATTTTTAAATATTATTAATTTTTATTCCCTCCTTTTATACATATATCGTTTTTATTACAGTATCACTTCGAAGCATATGCTGGAGTGGCATTCCAATGCAATTTAGATTGATGGCATGGCAATTATTATTAGTAAGTACACTTTCCCTTCTTTTTTTTTTTTTTTTTTTTGATATATATATATATTGGGAGTGATATTAACAACAATAAAAATATATATATTTTTCTTTGGTTACATATAAACTCAATTATTAAAATCACTATTTTAGGGCTATTTACCTTGTAATTCAGAAAGACGTGAAGAAACATTAGCTAGAAAGCGTAAAGAGTACTCTGATAGTGTTAAAGCTTCTTATTCTAGAGGAAACTCAGGTTTAGATCAATCTTTATATCATCAGGTAATATTTTTTTATTTTATTTTTTTAAAAAAAGTATTTCCATATATAATGTATACTAAAAATAAACGTATATATATATATATATATATATATTTGTACATTAGATTCATATTGATATATTACGAACTAATCCTGGTGTTCCTTTATATCAATCTACTACTACGCAAGGGGTAAAAAAGAATATGTCTAAAAAAAAAATAGAGTACAAGAGCGTGCTAATTATATTACATGAGGCTAAACTTCATTGTTTTATTTATTTTTATTTTATTTTTGTGATGATAGTGCTTGGAAAGGATCTTATATCAATGGGCAATAAGACACCCTGCAAGTGGCTATGTTCAAGGAATTAATGATCTCGTCACTCCTATTTTTGAAGTCTTTTTGTCGGCATATATCGGTAATCAAGCCATCAACTAAAAAAGGATAATAGCGGATATACATTTATAGAAATAATATATACTCATTCTTACTCGTTTTTTTTTTTTAATATATATATATATATATATGATATATATATATCAATTAGATAGTGATCCAGAAAATTATGATGTCAATAGTTTAAATCAAGAAATATTAGATGTTATTGAAGCTGATAGTTTTTGGTGCCTTTCAAAATTATTAGATGGTATTCAGGTATTATTATTATATATATCATAATAAAGTTAATAAGGATGATATTAATAGTAATACTATTATTATTGTTATTTTAAAAAGGATAATTATACTTTTGCTCAGCCGGGAATTCAAAGACAAATTGTAACCTTAAAAGATTTAGTGTCAAGAATTGATGGTAATAAACATATATATGAAGTACGCATTTTATGAAAAAAGAATAATAAAATGCTATTTGATTGTATATTTATATGTATTTTTATTATTTTATTTTTATTTAGCCCAATTAGCCAATCATTTACAGCAAGAAGGAGTAGAATTTATACAATTTGCATTTAGATGGATGAACTGTTTATTAATGCGTGAATTGCCATTAAAAAATACAATACGTATGTGGGATACTTATCTTGCAGAAGGATCATCAGAAGGATTTTCTGAATTTCACGTTTATGTTTGTGCAGCATTTTTAGTGAAATGGTCACCCCAATTACAAAAAATGGATTTCCAGGTAAAAAAAAAAAAATACAACTTGTGTATATATAATAATAATAAAAAAGGAAAAGGGAACATAATAATAAAGAGCATCGGGCATTAAAAAGTTATTTATATATATACAAATATATATATATATAAATACTGATCGCATGAATCAACCGTCTTTTTTTATTTATTATAGGAAATCATGATATTTTTACAACAATTACCAACAAGTGGTTGGCAAGAAAAAGATATTGAATTATTATTATCAGAAGCTTATATGTGGAAAACTTTATTTCACAATGCTCCTAATCATTTAAAAAATAAATAAAAGATCTCTACTTGTGTAAAAAATAATAATAATAACTTTTGGTGATGACCCTTATTTGTAAATCACCATTTTGACGATGTAAATAATAATAAAATTCAATGATCCTCCGTTTTTTTTTTTTTTTTTTTTTTTTTTTTTTTATTGATATTCTCACACATACACATTTTTATATCCCTTTTCTATTTTTTTTTTTTTTATTGTTGTTTGATTCAATTATTTATTTGATAATACAAAAAAAGGATATAAAGTACGGAAAGGGGGAGGAGCTTTAATGACAAAGTAACATCCCTTGGGTATTAATTGGGAAATAAAATAAAAGAGTTTGGAAGCCAAAGAATGTTAAATTAAATAAAGGAGTGATAATTATCAGTATTCAAATCTCAAAAAAAAAATGATATCATCTTTAAAAAACAAGATTCTTTGTCAATAAACCCCTTTTAAAAAAAAAAAATGAACAGGAGAATAGTTTTTTTTCAACTTGTAGGTTTTTTTTTATTTTATTTTATTCATAAACATAAAAAAAACAGGTATGATAAAAAAAAAAAAAACAAAGAAAAAAAAAAGCATACAAAAAAAAGGGAGGTAATATAATTACACTGTGTGGAGATTTCTTCTAAAAAAAGGTATATAATAATAATAATAAAATGATATATAAATAATATATACTAATAAATAATAATAAAAGTTACAAAATAATCAAAATAAAATAACCAAAAGCAAATAATAATAATGATAATAATAAAAAAAAAAAGTACAATAAAAAAAATCTATAAAAATGTATATAAAAATAAATGTATGTATATAAATGTAATAATAATAATAATAATAATAATTGTAATAGTAATAATATGGTCATAATCAGTTGTATATATCATGTTTGTTTCCTTTTTTCGTTTGATGATGCCGTTACGGAAACAAATAAAAAAAGTTGTTAATTACATATAAAAATAAGGATTGGAAGGGGAGGAGGAGGGGATGAATAAAAAAAAAAAACCAGAATAATAAAAGAAAGATGAAGGAGGAGGATAACCCAGTAAATGAAAGTAAGAAAAACCATCCCATTTAAATAATAATGATAGTAATAATAATAATAATAATGAAAATAATCCAGTGGTATCAAATATATTTAGCAAAAAGTAGAAACAAAGTTATCCAAATCAAAATGCTTATGATTTCCATGAGTATCTAAGTAACGAAGTTGAGGAGGAGGAAGATGAATCATTGGTTTTGTGAATTCTGAAATGATTTGTTGACGTTGAAGAGGGAGAGAAGGAGAAGAAGGAAGAGGTGGGGATAAAAAAGAAGAAGAGGACGATGATGATAAAGAAGAGATAGAAGAAGAAGTAGATGAAGTAGAATGAGCACGTTGTGGTCTACGTTGAGGATGAGAATGGAAAAGGGAATCATGTTGAAGAGTAGGGGAAATCATTGAAGTAGAAGAAACAGGTTCCATTGGTGTAGGTTTCATGGATAAAGATAATGGTTGGACTAATGGTGGTAAATAATGATGGTGAAGGGTATCATTCATGGAAATAGGAGAGGTTGTATAAGAAGAAGAGGATGATGAGGTTGGTTCATGCTTATTACCAAAAATGTAAGATTCAAAAGAGGATGGTAAAGTAACAGCTCTACGAGGTCTAGTCATATTATTATGATTATGGCTATTATTTAATGGTTCAATATTATTATTATTATTATTATTATTATTATTTAATAATTTGGTTTGACATTGTAATTTGGGTTGAGCAGAAGAAGGAGAAGAAGGAGAGGATGATTGTTTGGTAACCTTCTTTCGTTGTTGTTGTTGTTGTTGTCTACGTGATTTAGGTGATAAATGAGTTCTATAATGTTGCATCATATTATCTTGACGAGAAAAGCGGGAAGGGCAGCCTGGATGTCTACATTGAAAGTTTTTTTCTCCTGTGTGGATTCTATGGTGTCTAGCAAGATGCCCACTAAAATTAACAAAACCAAGAAATAATATTAATATCATGATACAAAGAATTATTATTAATAATAGAAACAATAAAGGATAGAAATGATTTACCTTGTAGTGAAGCTTTTATTACAGCCAGGTTCTATACAGTGATATTTTCTTTTTCCGGCTATTACAGTGACAGTAGTGGTTTGTTGAGTATTATTACTATTATTTAAAAGGCTAATTTGTCTACCGGCAGCATCTTTTATAGATAAATTTGACATCATAATATGTATATGTATTTATAAAATAAAAAAATAATAAAATAGAAATATAAAATAGTAATATATAAAAAATGTAATATGTTTTTATAAAAAAATAAAAAAAGTAATGAAAAAGAAAGAAAGAAGGAAAGTAATACAGATCGATTCTCCTTATATAGTTTTTTTTTTAAGAAAAATACAATTTAAACTCCACATTGAAAAATTGTAATCCAATCAAGAAAGGGTTTATTTTTATTTTATATATATCTTAATATCGTAAGGATAAATCAAGACAACGCATTGATTTGTTATTTTATAAACCATAATACTGAATACCTAAAAATAATCACCACGCAAAACGTGGCCATGCTAAGTTTCGCCCTGCATGTATAATAGGAAATCAAAACGTGCTGGTTATTTGAAAACGTGAAAGAAAAGGAAACCTACTTTTATTATTATTCCAATATACTGGATTTTTCGATAGCTTAATATTAATCTTATTAAGTCTAAACATAATAAGGTCATCCAACCATTTATTATTATTGTAAAACATTAAATAATATGAAAAATAATAAAATTGGATTTCTCTTGGCAATAATGATATATATATAAAAGTAAAATAAATACATTTTCTGTCTAAATATTATATAATTGTTAATATATATATATATATATATATATACATATACGTACATACATTGTTTTCATCTTTATTATTATAATAGATAAATCATTTTAATGCGGTCATCTTGAATATGTCTTTGCAATAAGATGAATATATATATATATATATATATTATATCTATCTCATTTTCTCCTTTTTTTAATATAGAACTCTGGAATACCCATATATGTATAATCTTTTTTGACAGTTTTAACTCCGAGGAAGGGAGAGATCTGGTTTAATTAATTTTTTTTTTTTTCTCTCTCTCACATTCAGGTAAATACACTAATAAGAATAATAAGAAAAAATAATAAGAAAAATAGAATTAATGGTTTTTTATTATTCGTTGCTATTTTAATAAAAAAAAAAAAAAAGGTTCGAGAGAAAAAATCATTGGAGTACATAAAAAAAAAACCTATAAATGGTGAATAACAAATTAAATTAAAAATATTTTTGATCGGGCATAACTAGAGATTTTAGTTAACAAAAACTATGGTACTCTCATTTTAATAAGGGACACATACATTGATATATATAAAAAAAAAATCCATCGAAAAATCTTTCTAGTCTTTTTTTATATAATAATAAACAATAACAAAAATAATAATAGTCATGCCTGTTAATTATAAAAAAATATACTTTTTAACAAATAATGAGGAGGAAGAGATGGGGAATATATACATATATTCATATTCATCATCAATAAACAAACAAAACTAATACATACGTACCTTTTTTTTTTTTTATAAAAAAAAAAAAAAAGAGGAGTAGAAGGTGGCACGCGGCTTAAGAAAAACCAATAAAAGTAAAAGAAACCCGGATAAAAAAAAAAAAAAACAAGATCGACAGGTTATGAATGGTTTTTTGATCGACATAAAAAAAAAAAATCTGAGCCCCGTTATAAAAGCACATATATATATATATATAAATATATATATTTGTTAGAAAGTCTAAAAAAGTTGATTTTAATAATAATAATAAAAATGGGGTCCATCGGGTCTATTCGTCTTTTATATCTTATTTACCACGTTTGACCATCCTAAAAAGTTTAAATCAAAAATAAGGAGCTATACATTTAGGAATAATAAACTTTATCTTGTTTTCATTTTTCTTCTTTTTTTTAATAACTTCATTGGTTTGTTCTTTTTTTTTTAAAAAAAATAAAAATAAAAATCTAGAATCCAGGTCATATTCCTAATAATAAGAATAGTAGTAAGAATACAATAACGTCATGAAAAATGACCAGATGATAAATATAAGAGAGAGTGAGATTATTATATATCCTGACCTTAGTAGTGGTTTATTCCCCTTTCTCCTCATCTATCCCTTAAAACCACGTTTTTTTTTTTCTTTTTCTTTTATATTTGTGTTTACTATTGTCTCCTGATTTATACCTTTTTTTTTTTTTTTTTTTTAAAAAAAAAAAAAAAAAGAGAGTTAGGGTTTTATAATAACAAAAAAAAAAAAAAACACCTTATTAATTTTATTACCCTATTGTTAAATAAATGTTACTTGAATAGACGATCATATAAAAATGATGTTCATATTTACTGTCAATTTTAGCTGGTTTCTATTTATTAATTGCCTGGATTTTTTTTCTATAAAATTAATGATGTACTACTATAACTTAAAAATCTATTTCTATAAAAAGATTCAAGAAACAGAGAGAGAAATAGAATTGGATCTATTATTTTATCAAAAATTAATATATTAATCTAACCACGTGAGGATTTGACAAATGATTAAATAAAAAACCTTTTTTATATTATTAAAAATTGAAACAATATATGCTTTATTATATCATTGTTTTATTAAATTAAATAAGAAATATTACCTACGTATTATTTAAATTATTATTTATTTATTTTCCCATAATAATAATAACAATAATAAAAAATAAAAAAATAAAGTATATTTAAAATAAAAACACATATAATGCTACGAAAAAAAAAAAAAAAAAAAAAAATAGATCAAGTTGATATACTATTCTACATGACCCAAGTTAGTTATCAGTTGATTCTACCAAAGTTGGATTGTTATTATTGTTATCATTTTTCTTTTCTTCTTCTTGTTCTCCATGTTCATTCTTTTTTTCTGCTTCATTTTCCAAAGACTCAGAAATAGGCTTTTTTCTATTGTCAAGCGAATATGATCTTCCACCACGAGTTGACCATGTGTACATTCCTCCGCGACCTCTATATCCACCACGTTGGCTTGAAAGTTTTGCCTTTTTTTTTTTTTAAAAAAATAAATAAATAAATAAATAAATGTTAATTAACTTTTCCCCTTTCCCCTTTCCCTGTCTTTCCCTTATATATATATTTAAAATAAAATAAAATTAAACTTACAGCTTCCAAACTAGCTAATTTTGCTTTCAATCTTTCCATTTCCGCTTTCTTTTCATCTACTGTTAAAGGCTTATTATTATCTTCTTGATCTTTAGGGAAAGGTGGATTACTGATACTACTACTACTACTACTACTATTGCTAGTGCCTTCGTTAGATTGTGTAGCTGGAGGTTGATTTTCTGTAATAGTGGTGGCTGTTTCTTTTGTATCTGTAGATAATGATGAGGAGGATGGTGGTGGCGTTACCGTTGTTGTTGTTGCTGATGATGCTTGATTGGCTTTAATAATAGCAGATAAATTGGACATAGCTGTCATGATTTCTTCACGTTCTTTACTACCAGGAGGAGCATGTTGTAATCTTTGCATTAATTTTTTTTGTTCTTCAATTTGACGTTCCATTAATTGTTGTTTTTGTTTTTGTAATTCTAATATTTTCTTTAAATGCTCTTGATGCTTTTTCTGTTTTTCTTCCTTTTCTTTAGCTAATTGAGCGGCTCTAGCTTTTACTAATTCTGGATCAGGTTGTGCTGCTAAACGTAGTTGCTCTAAATAATCCCTTTTTTCTTCTTCTTCATCTACTTTTTGCCAATACACTTTTACAAATCGATTGTTAAATATAACTGCAGGTGATTGATAGGCCGCTAAAGCTTCTTGATGAGTTGTGTATTGTATAAAGGCCCGAGAATGATCGGGTTGAACCGTCAAGTTGGTAAGCTTGCCAAATTTCCCAAAATAATCAGTGACGGCATCAATGTTACAATGTTCCGAAGGTATATTTTCTACTACGATCTTGGTACTGTAAGACGTATATCGACTTGTATAAGGTAATTGCTCACGATGGTTACGATTACTGCCCATACCTCCACGTCCTCCTCCTCCTCTGGCACGTATAGGTCCTCCGCCACGATGGCCTTGCATAGTGTTATGGCTGATTGTGTCCTTTTGATGTTCTTGTACTGCTAAGTTTCCATCTGCATTTGATTCCATAATAATAGGGTTGTCTCCATGCTCATAAGGGCAAAAATCACCACGCATACAATATCCTTTTTCTAAATTGAACATAATAAAATAAAATAAAAATATGTGGATAGGGTTAATATTAAATTATGCTCCTTTTTTTTTTTTTTTTTTTTGCAAATGTATATTAATATATATTTATATTACCATCATAATCAAAGCATCTATTTCTAGGTCGACGAGTTCCTAATCTTCCAATAATTGAAGGTTGTGTCGATTCAGGTGTGGAAGTATCTGTTCGTATTTGTTTATTAGAACGATGGTCAACATTATCCTCAGAAGATAATGGACGCTTGTGTGTGGAAGTAGTAGCTGATGCTGTTTCTGATTTATTGATGTTTCTTCGTTTAAAGTTTGTATCATCGTCTTCATCATCGTCGTCTTCTTCTTCTCTACCATTGTTTGCTGTTTCAATCGTACTGCTATGCTCTGTATTATCTACATTGTCGGAAGTCGTTGTTGGTGTACCATTTGTATTATTATTGTTATTATTATCCGTTTGATTTAATTGTTGATCATTATTACCAGGCATATATGATTTATTATCAATCGCTTTAAAAGCTCGTTGGACTATTTCTTCCGTTTCTAATATATAAATGTTAATATAAACAACCTAGGAGAGTTATTGAAATATAAATGTACTATTTATGATAAACTTACTTTCTTCCAAGAAAACAGATAATTCATTTATACATCGATTTAATAAATCTTCTCTAGAATCATCCGATTGTAATAAAGCATACATAAAATCGGCTAATACTTGAGGATCGGCATCTGATCTGTTAAAAAGAATATATTATTATTGATTAATACGCGTTATTTTTAAAATAGAAATGTAAATAAATATGTATTATGGAATAAAATACAATTGCATGGAATAAAAATAAATAAAAAAAATAAATACTTACTCGGAACCAACTAAATCACCAAGATAATTTTTTAAGGCAACAGTTTCTTCATCTGTAAAATGCATGGTATCAGTATATACAAAATAAAAAAAGACTTGGAGAAAATATAAATGTATATGTTATTTTTTTCTTTTTTTTTTAGTATGAAAAGAAAAGAAGGAAACTTAATTTTTTTTTAGCACTCCATTATTTTAAAAAAATTATATTTCAGTCACGAAAAAATGTATTTCAGAAAAATTTCAACGATAAATTTTTTTTTTTTCTTCTTTTCTTTACTTTTTATTTTATTTTTATAAAAATAAAATATCTGTCATAAATTTAATATACAAATAGAAAATAATTAAATAGACTAAATTATGGTAATAAATGATTTTTTTTATTAAAAACAAGTCCAATTTAAAAAGTGTATCATTTTTTTTATTACTGACTTTTCTTTTTTCTTGCTTGATAATTTTTGATAGGGACGAAGAAAGAGAGAGTATAAAGAACCTATTGTAGAAGAAGAAGAAGAAGTAGATACTGTAATTCAACCATAAAAGAAAAAGGAAGAAGAAGAAGAAAAAAAAAAAAGTCTTTTGCAATTTATTTTATCACTTATTAAAAAAAATCTATTTTTACTTATTTTAATTTTATTATCAATGACATTACACTGATAGCCTACACAATCAGAATCAGTAAGTAATATTATATTATGCCCTGTTTTTATTATCTATTTAAAAATGTTCAGCAAAAAAATAAAAATAAAAAAAAAAAAGCTTCTAACTGGTCATAAATTTTCTTCTTCTTACTATATATAGGAAACTGGATCTATTGAAAAACAAAATGCAAACGCTTCCTCTTCCTCTTCGGTAAAGCAACTATTATAAAAAATAATTATAGAATAATCACCGTCTAAGGCACCTGTATTAACAATCAATATCAACTTTATATACATTTGTTTATTTATTTATAAATAGTACGAAAATAGATTAAAACGATATAGATATTTATTAAGTCAAACGGAGTTATTTGCCCATTTTTTGGATATAAAAAATGAAAAGGACGAAGCTTTACAAACTGTACTTACGGAGCAAAGAAATAAAAAAGTAGCTGAAAAGTAAGACATATATATAATTGGTGATTTAAATGTAATAATTCGTGTTTATCAACTTATCTATATATTTATACTATTTTTTGTTTCCCCAGACGCCGACGTAAAACTGAAAAAGAAGAAGACGAAGAAATATTAAAGGACGAATCTGGAGAACAAGATGATCAACTAACAGTATTCACATCTTCACCTTCTTGTAATGAAAAATAAAAGATATATTATACAGTTGATCATTATTTGGAACCTTTTTATTAATCAATAGAATGTTATAATGCATATATTTATTATTAGATGTTACTGGTGGCACCCTTAGAGAATATCAAGTTCAAGGCCTTAATTGGATGATTTCTTTATTTGAAAATGGGATTAATGGAATTTTAGCTGATGAAATGGTAAATAATGACAATAATAACAATAATACAATAATTGCAATAATTAAACTGTTTTTTTTAATGCATCTACACTGTTACAATTATAATAGGGTCTTGGGAAAACCTTACAAACAATCTCTTTCTTGGGCTATTTAAAACATGTACGTCACATGAAAGGTCCTCATCTAGTAGTTGTTCCTAAATCTACTTTGCATAACTGGAAAAATGAATTTGGAAAATGGATTCCTGATTTTAATGCATTTGTCTTTCACGGTACAAAAGAAGAAAGAGTAAGAAAATATACAATCACAACAATATATATAAATGTTTAATAACAAAAAGCTAGAATTAATTTTTTATACTTGTTTTATTACTATTATTGTTATTATCCATTAGGCGGTTTTAATTAAAAATACGTTGCAAAATGTGGATTTTGAAGTTTGTATCACCTCTTATGAAACTTGTTTAATGGAAAAAGCGCAATTTAAAAAAATATCATGGCAATATATTATTATTGATGAAGCACACCGTATTAAAAATGAAAATTCAATGTTATCACAAATTGTACGTGTACTTGATTCACGAAATCGTATGTTAATTACCGGAACTCCACTTCAAAACGATTTGCATGAATTATGGGTAAACAAAAATAATAATAATAAAACGGCTAATAATAACACAAATAGTACCCCAAGTTTATATATTAATTAAATATAATACCATTTACTCTTTAGGCATTGCTCAACTTTTTATTACCAGATGTATTCAGCTCTTCTGAAGCTTTTGATCAATGGTTTGAACAACAAAATGGAGATCAGAAAAAAGTAGTAGATCAGCTTCATAAAGTTTTACGCCCATTCTTACTTCGTCGAATTAAATCAGATGTGGAAAAATCATTATTACCAAAGAAAGAAATGAATATCTATGTGCGAATGAGTAATATGCAAAGGAAATGGTATCAACGAATATTAGAAAAAGACTTAGATGCTGTGAATGGTAATATATACATATATACATATATATAAATGACAAGGCTCTTATCGTTATTTTTTGTTTTCAGGTGCGGGCACTACCAAACGGGAAGGAAAAACAAGATTGCTCAACATTGTCATGCAATTACGTAAATGTTGTAATCACCCTTATTTATTTGATGGAGCTGTAAGTTTTTGTATATAAATCTATGCGTAAACATATTTATTTTTATTAGGAGTATCTGTAGTTAAGAATGTTATATTGTAATTTATTTTTTATTTTTTAGGAACCTGGACCACCGTATACTACAGATCAACATATTGTTGATAATGCTGGTAAAATGGCAGTTTTGGATAAATTACTTACAAGATTCAAAGCACAAGGGTCACGTGTATTACTTTTCAGTCAAATGAGTCGTGTCCTTGATATTCTAGAAGATTACTGTTGGTGGAAAGGTTATGGTAATTATGAATATATATATATATATATATATATATATATACATATATATATAGAAGAAGAAAAAGAAAATTAATGTTTTAGTACATACTTTTTTTATTAAATTATACATATATTATTATTTTTTATAGAATATTGCCGAATTGATGGACAAACTAATCAAGAAGACCGTGTTGATGCAATTGATGAATATAATAAACCTGGTAGTGATAAATTTATATTTTTGTTGACAACACGTGCTGGTGGGCTAGGTATCAATTTGACAACGGCTGATATAGTTATTTTATATGATAGTGATTGGTAATACGCATATATCCATATATATTTATTAAAATATGATGAATGAAAATCTAGGTCATTAATTACTGATATCACTATTAAACTTAGGAATCCTCAAGTTGACCTTCAAGCCATGGATCGTGCTCATCGTATTGGTCAAACAAAGCAAGTATATGTCTTCCGATTTGTTACAGAGGTATAAAAGAAATGAAAAAAATAATGCTGAATATATTTTTTTATTTTAAAAAAATAAGAAATTATGATAGTTTCCTAATAATACTTGTACCTATTATTATTGTTATTATTATAATTATATAAATAGAATGCAATAGAAGAAAAAGTCTTAGAACGAGCAGCTCAGAAGCTCCGCTTAGATCAATTGGTCATTCAGCAAGGAAGAACATTACAATTACAAAAAGGTAAAAATAAATTATTTTATAACAATTATAATAATAATAATAATAACAATATACACTAAGAGTAAATAATGCTATATATTAAAATAAAATACTCAAAAAAAAAACTTTTATCATTATCATTTTTTATTCCAGGTGCTTCAAAAGATGAATTATTAACAATGATTCAACATGGTGCTGAAAAAATATTTAAAGAAACAGATGCAAATACAGATACAACCATTGATGATATTGATGAAATCTTACGGCATGGTGAAGAAAAGACAGCGGAACTTAACAAGAAATATGAAAATTATAATATAGATGATCTTAAAAACTTCTCCTCTGAAAGTGCTTATAAATGGAATGGTCAAGATTGGAGTAATAAGGTTAGTAAATAATAAATAATAAAAATAAAAACAAATAATATATACCGCTATTATTGTTTTCAAGCTATATTAACTTGTATATTATTCTGTTGATTAGCGTAAAGCAGGTTCGAATCTTTCCTGGCTTGGCCCTTCAAAAAGAGAAAGAAAAATTAACTATGCTGTTGATGATTATTATAAAGACGCACTTCGTACTCCACAAAAAGCAACTACAACTAAAGTTCCTCGCGCAAAGAAATATGTTTTGTAAGTTTTTTTTTAATATATATATATATTATCAAGATGGTCATGAATAATATACTAATTCAACAAAACTCGTAATTAATCTTAATTTGGTTATTTTTTAACAAATTAGAGAGGATTACCAATTCTTTCCACGTCGTATGTTTGAACTCAACCAAAAAGATACCAGATATATTAGAGTAAGATCACATCTACTTGAATATATAAAAAGAAAAATAACTTACTCATTTTTATTTTATTGCATTTTGTTTTATTCCTATTTAGAAAACTGTAGGCTATCGATTGCCAAGTGTACCTGATAATCCTGATCCTGAAGTAAAAGAAAATTTAGAAAAAGAACGTAAATCCGAACAAGAAAAAATAAAAAATGGTAATAATAAAAGCGGTGATTATTGTAATACATATATAGTATACCATTAATATATACTGACTTATCATTTTTATGCTTTTTATATTGTGCTATTTTGATAAAATAGCTGAACCATTAACTGAAGAAGAAGAAGAAGAGCGTAAATTACTATACACAAAAGGTTTCCTCAATTGGTCCAAAAAAGATTTTACTAGCTTTGTAAATGCGTGTGCAAGATATGGGAGGTAATCTGACAGTATATATTTATACATATAAATAAATAAAAAATAAAAGTAAAAATTACAATTGGTGTTAAAATATATGTATATACTTTTATTTTTTATTTTTGAATAGAAATAACCTTGAACAGATTTCCAAAGATATTGAAGGAAAAACTTTAGAGGAAGTAGAACAATATTCCAAAGTATTTTGGGAACGTTATGAAGAATTAAATGGTAATAGGTGATAATAAAATAAATAATAATAATAGAAGCATATTTAATGGTTTAATTTATTTATTTATATTTCATCTTTTATTTTTATTCTTTGACAAACATTAGATTATGAAAAGCATATTACAAAAATTGAAAAAGGTGAAAGCGAATTGGATAAGCAAAATGAGATACAATCACAGTTAACTGAAAAAATAGCTCCTTTAAGAATACCATTACAACAACTCAAAATTCAATATACACAGCCAACAAAAGGCAAAAACTATACTGAAGAGGAAGATCGATTTTTATTGGTCATGTTAGAGCATTATGGTTATGGAAGTGAAAATGTATATGATAATATTCGTCAAGATATTAAAAATTCACCATTGTTTCGATTTGATTGGTTTATGAAATCAAGAACTTCACAAGAAATTGCTAGAAGATGCAATACTTTGGTTGGTTTAATTCAAAAGGAAAATACTGATGTAGAAGAAGATACTAAAAAGGTATATATATTATAATGGACTTTGTCATATAGTTTATCTTATATAATACTAATTATTAATATCTTTTATTTGTACTCATTTTATTAATTTCATATAATTTAGAAAACTTTACGTGTCCGCCGATCATTTAAATAACTCAAGTTTTTCCTTTTTATAAATTAAATCAAATGTATAATAAATTATCATTTTTTATTTTTTTAATATATCCAACAAGAATAATATAAATAAAGTTTATATAATCATTATTATTTAGAGTAAAGTGATTTATTTAAATTATAATAAAAAGTAATGAATGATTTAGTGAATTAAAAATAAAAGTAAAAAATGTAAACGTAACTGTTGATTAAGAAAAAAATTATATTAAAAGTAAAAAAAGAAAAAAATATATAATTTAAGTTATAAAATGAAAGTAAAAAACAATAAAATAAAGCTTGATATATATGTATATATATATATATATAAATTAGTGTATGAATGGCATTTTATGCTTAATAAAAAATTAACCTAAAAGATGATTATGATAAAATAAGATAAAAACATGAGATTTATGTTTGTATTTATATTATTTATATCATTATTATTATTATTTAGTTATTATTTAACTATATTTTATTATCTTACATGCACATCCGTTTGAGTTTGTACTTTGGTTTAAATCTACACTATTTCTTATATTTAAGCGTCTTCCATTATTACGAGAGGCATCAGTTAATTGGTCTAAAGGCATCCGTTTTGCTAAATAATATTAATTAATAAATATATTAATATAATTAAAATTAATATCAGATTATTATATATACATATATAAATATCAGTAGCATATACTCCATATAATTTATTTCAATAATTATTCTTACCAATCATTGTGAATAATTCTGTAACATTGTGAGCTGACTTGGCAGAAGTTTCCATAAATAATAATCCATTTTCTTCAGCATAACTCTTTGCGGTCTAAAAATTATAACACGCATGCACACACATATATATATTAGTATATATACATTTATACCTAACCCATATGTTTTTATCTTCTTTATCTATTCTATAAACCTTCATATATATATATATATTGATTTACCTCTGTATCTACCACCCGACGACTTTCAAGATCTGTTTTATTACCACAAAGTGCAATTACAATATCAGGTTCTGCTTGTCGCTGTAATTCATCTACCCAGGATTTTGCTTTATCTAATGATGACTATTAATCGAAGTAATAATATAGGGCAAAGCATAATAAAATTAGTATTTTTACCATTATTATTAATATATATACTGGTATTTTTTATTCTATTCATTTATTTATTTATTTTAAAAAAGAGAATATTACTTACAGCTTGTGTAATGTCATATACTACTACAGCACAATTGGCACCACGATAATACATAGGAGCAAGACTCTATCATTAATAATTTATTATATATAATATAAATACAATGGTAATCAGTATAAAACCCTATATACATTCATTACATGATTTTCGCATATTATGTTATTTTTAACAAATACCTTATACCTTTCTTGGCCAGCAGTATCCCAGATTTCAAATTTTACTACGGTTTGATCATCTAAGGTGATTGTTTGAGCAAGGAAAGCAGCTATTAACACATAAAAATAATAATATAGCAATAAAATAAATAGCCATTAGTTTAGGCGTAAAATAATTAATGACATAAATATTATATATATCCTAACTAGCATATTCTATTATCGTATATTCTATATCATACCTCCAATAGTACTTTCTCTGTATTCATCAAAATGATCTTTTACGAATCGCATAACTAAACTAAAATAGTAATAAAAAAAAATAAATGCCAAGACCAAGAGAAACATTGATTATATATATAAAAAAAAGTATTAGACTAAATTAAATTCATATTTAACATAAACTAAAATATGCTAATATATATATTCTTTTTTATTATTATTATCATTATATTCCGAGTATTGATTTTCAACTTACCTAGATTTACCAACGGCCGATTCACCTATATACATATAATAAATCAATGTCATAAAGACGAAATGATAGTTGATAAGTATTTCAGCTGTAACTTAAAAATAAAATAAACCATATATAAAAAAACACAGACTAATTTACCTAATAACACAAGTTTAAATTGGTGTACTTTAGATTGAGCAGGTCTTGACATTTTATATTTATAATAATAAACTTTACAATAAAAACGATATAAAAAAAGGTTGAAAAAATAAAAAAATAAAAAGAGAAAAAAGGAAGTAAAAAAAAAGGGAAGTTGAATTAAAAAATGCTAAAAAAAATCGGAACTTAAATTTTATCATTCGGTTTTTTTTTGATCAACTATATGATCATATGCTTACGTTAAAAAATGACCCAGGTATAAAAATTTTTAGTAAAAAATAAAAGTATAAAAAAAATATTTTTTTCAAAATGAAAATAATTATAAAAGTATATATTAATATGCTTCTTTAATTAATTAATTAAATCCAAGAGTGATAAAGTAATGGGTTGTGAGAATAGAATATCAAGGATTGAACATAAAAGGGGTTGAAAGTTTAATCATTTTATACTAAAGTCAGCTGAAGTATATATGAAGAAGAAAAATCTCAGGCTTAATGTTAGCAATTGATGGCGAAAGTTATTAAGATGATGTCAATAATTTTAAATGGTAATTTAAAGTTTTTTAAAAAAGAATTCACTTGATCAAAAAAACAAAAAAAAATAACAAAAAAATATCTATTGGCTGTGATAAACATTAAAAATACATGTAACTATTGCATAATATTTATTACAATGCTTTTGCTATGAAAAAAATAAACAAAAAAATAAAATAAAATCTAAAATGTCATGACAATAATTATTATTTGAAGCATAATAAAAATAACAATAACAATAACTGTTTGCATCGTTTAAATGTCAGAAGTATCTTGAGTCGGAAAAGCTTTCAAAGGATGAGGTACTAAAGCATTTGATATATCACCCCACCATTCATCTGTTCGACTTCTATACCACTCAACTAAATTAAAAATAATAGTAATAGCGAATATTAATTTAACTATATATCTAAAACTTTTTTCAATATTTATTATGTATTATATATTTATATACATATATATACATATGCCAAACTTACTAGTTTTTAATAATCCTTTATTAAATTCCATTCTAGGTTTCCATCCCAACTTTTCTAATTTTGAATAGTCAACCGCGTATCTCTGATCATTAAATGCTCTATCTTGTACAAATTCTAAATGTTTTGGAATATCTTCTTCTTTGTGGCCAAATAATCTAATCAATCGCTTTGCTAATTCTAAATTTGATATTTCAAATGCAGATCCAATATTGTATGTTTCTCCAATATCACCCTTGTGTAAAATAACATCTAATGCATCAGCTACATCACCTGCATAAAGATATTTTCTAGAATTTTGCCCATCACCATGTATATAACTATATAGTAATAAATAAAAAAGTTATGATAAATGAGCAAACATGAATATATTTGTTGATATGTATATATAAAAGGGTCGTCATCATAAATATATACGTATGTAATTAATCTCACCATTTTCCGCCACGTATTAAACTACATACAAATTTAGAAGTGATTTTTTCAGGATATTGATAAGGACCATAAACGTTATTAGACCGAGTAATCATAATAGGTAAACCAAAAGACATATAGTAAGCTTTCACAAGACATTCAGCTGCTGCTTTTGTAGCCGAGTAAGGATTTGAAGGAGCTAAAATGGTATCTTCAGCACAATCAGGCTATTTTTGGAACATAGAAATACATATATATATATATATATATTAGTTTATTGAACCAAGAATATATATATATATATATATATATATACTTTAAGTTGTATTTATTTTACCCTGCTGACAACTTCACCATAAACTTCATCGGTACTAACATGAATAAATCTTTGTACTCTATGTACTTTAGCTGCTTCTAACATGACATGAGTTCCCATTACATTATTTCTAAATAATTAAATAAAATAATAATAATTAAATACATATTATTATCGTCTATTGGTACTCCACATATTAACCATTATAGGAATGTGATGATCGTTTACCTGGTAAATTCAAAAGAATCACCAAATGAGTTATCTACATGAGTCTGTGCTGCTAAATGGAAAATAACATCAATTTTTTTTTCTTTTAAAATAAATGACATAAAATCAGAAGAAGTGATATCGCCCTGAATTTTTTTAATATATATATATAGTAAGATATATTTATATATTTGTTAATAATTTAATAAAATAGAGCAACAGGTATATGTACCTATGTATTTATTTACCTTAATAAAAGTGTAGTTTGGAAATTCCTTAATTGATTTTAGATTATGAAGTGATCCACAGTAATCTAGTTTATCGACAACATATATATGAAATTCAGGGTAAAGTACAACCATTTTTCTTACCAAAAAACTACCGCTATTAAACCACAAACAGAAAAAAAAATAAAAAATAAAAAAGAATCAATTATTTTTTTCTTTCTTTCAAAAAGAGTTGACATTTATATATATTATAATCTCTTTCATCAAGTGCTTATAATTATTATCATTAGTTTACATAAAACCAGCCCCGCCAGTGATGAGAATACTTTTAACATCTTGAAGATCTGATGGTAGCTCTTCTAATCTTTGCCCAATATCGATTCTATCAAATTCTGATATACTCTCTAATAATTCTGATCGTTGTATAACTTCAGTATTTAAATTATTACAACTGTTTGGATTAGGAGGTGTTATAGAAGGTGTTATCATTAAAGAAAAAAGTGAATATAAGTTAAAAAAGAGAAATATTGAAAAAAATTGAAATTTTTATACTATAAAAAAATAGAGTTTATTTTTTAAATCCAGCGCCGCACAGTTTTTTTTGGAAATTCTTATATTCTCCCTTCTTATTTCCCAGGAAAAAGAAAATTCGCCCATAAAAAAGTAGCCTATACTTTATTGGTTTTAATCGCTTTTTTTTTTTTTTAAAAAAAAAAAACATTTTATATTCTTTCACTTGATATTAGCGATCATTTATTTAAAAGAAATAAAATACATACAATAATATATAATAAAATTTAAAAAATTGAAAAATTATTCCAAAATGAAAACTTCAAGAATATACGTATCTCCAAAAAAAAAATGAAACGTGTCGTAATTTTCTAATATACCAACGATTTAATCACTTTCTACAGTATAATTTTTTTACAATGGTCTTAAATATTTAGCTTGGAGTATTTACTCTCAATAGCTTTTTCACTCTTTCAATTATATTTTATTATATTCGTATTTTTTTTTTAAAAAAAAATAAGTATATATATATACAACAAAGAAAAATAAAAGAACATCTTTATTCAGCATACACAAAACCAAGATATTATTTGTAGTTTTTTTAATAAATTGCAATACATTATATGAAAGTTCTAATTATTTTTATTATTAGAAAAAAAAGGATGCGAACGAGGTTGTATATCCAAATGATGTAACATTTTAATAAATTGATGTTCGAAACGTCGTATCTAATAGAAGAATAAGAAAGTATAAAGTTAATTATTGTTACAATAATAGAATAAGTGAGTATTTTTTTTCTCTCATTTACCAGAAGGGCAGCTTGATTATCACCTTTTTCAGTAATAACTTGCTTAGTCCAAATTGTCAAATAGCCATTTAAATTACCATAGACCACGTCTGTTAAAATTCGATCACCTACAAAAGTTATCTGATTTGGTAAAACCTTAAAATGATTGGTTAATGCTTGTCCACCGGATGGTTTTTTTTCAGAATGTCGTAAAACATGAATACCTAATTTAAAAATATCAATGATAAAATCCAAATATAAATATAAAGATATACCATAAAAATACCAATTTATATATTTGATTATTACTATTACTACTATTTTACCTAAAGATTTTTCCAATGCTTCCGCCAGTAATGATCATAAATAAAAATAAAAAATAAAAAAGTATATTTTTAGATTCTGTGTTGGAATCAAAGTTTTTTATAGTTGTATATGAACATATCTTTTCCATCTTTATCGTCCAAAGTTCCAGCAGAATTTGACACTATAGCCATATTATCAATACCAAAAGTATCTTGACAACGCTTTACTGAGTCCTATGGTATATAAAAAATGTCATATATTATTATTATTATTACTATTATTAGTTAAAATATATTTCATAATATTTTATATATACAATATTAGTTGATATATAGTTGATAATAGTAACAATATTTCAAAATACCTTTAATGGAGGATGTATAGTTGATACATAGGGTGCAGTTAAACAGTTATCTTTATCGAAGGCTATGGCTTTTATACCTTTGTTTTTCAATTCGGCTATAGGAAGTTCACGTAAATCTTTTATTTAGGAAAATAAATAATACAAAATTAATCTATCATATCTAAAAGAATAAATAAAAACAAACTTTATACTGTTACCATTAATTATTATATGTGGCATGGCTAAACTCGGATTGGCGAGAACACGAAAAGTATTAAGTATACCTGCTAGGTTGAAACTTTGTACCATTTTTTTTTTGTATAGGAAAAAGAAAAAAATAAGAAAGTCAACTTTAAAATATAAAAGAATTTTTAAATTCCACTTTTTTCTACCTGTTGTATTGAAATCCTTAAAAAGATCCAAATTACGAGGATTTATAAGGATTAACTGGATAGTTTGACTTATTAACAAACCAAAATAAAGATTAATATTATAGATTAAATAATAAAAAGTTTCGTTTATCGAAAAATTAATAAATATGTTCAAAATGTTAGAAAAATTGTATATTCGAAAGAGCCCGTTTTTTTATTAGAGTTAAAATTTATGAAGATTTTTATATATGAGCTGAATTTGGAAAATGGTTGAACATAAAAAATAACTTTTTGGTTTTTTTGTATTTTTCAAACCCAACACATAATCCCAGCACCATCATAAAAATAAAAAAAAATAAAAGTATTATATTTTTTTTTTCATTTCCTTTCATAATATTTTTTTAATTGCCTTAGGTTGACTAAACGTTTTGCTTCCTTCATACGAACACAATCCCAAAGTTTAGCAGTACCGTTATCGTATATAGTAAGTATACGGAAAAGATGGTCTTTATAGGCTGGTTCTAATTTATGTTTATGGTTTTGATATCTTTTCATAACCATATCACCAATTTTAAAACCGTCTAACTCGTATACTAACTTCCACTCTTTCTGTTGTAAGATAGATTGGTCCTTGCCAGTTAGTTGCTTATCAGTACTAGCGGTTTGTCTAATACCCTCGACATAGTGGGCACCTAGCTTGCGCAACTGGTCTTCGTCATAGGGACGAGGTGGAACACCAAAAAGAGCCTCGTAAGGTGAAACACCTAGCTTATCATTAACTTTGGTCCTATGTGCGTATAATACAGCATACAAAGCACTATCCCAATCATCAGGTCTATTTAACACTACTTTCTTCATGGAAGTCACCAAGACACCATTCAAATGTTCAACCTTACCATTTGTTCTTGGGTTATACGGAGTGGAGAACTTGTGGTTAACATTGACAAGGCTGATAAAGTTAGCAATACCTTCACTAATGAATTGTTGACCATTGTCAGAAATAAGTTCAGCAGGGGGTCCAAAGATGGAAAACACGTCAAAATAGAGGAAGTTCATAACCACGTTGGCAGTAGCAACAGCACAAGGTTTGGCGATAGCCCAATTGGTGAAATATTCAACTGCCACCAAGATATACTTGTTTCCAGCCCGTGTTTGATGTAAGGGTCCAACAAAATCTATGCCAAATCTTTCAAATACATAATAAGTATTAATTTTATTATAATTTGTTATTTTGATTTTCTTTTTATCAAACAGTTGACATTCGTGACAAGAGCTGATATGCTGGTCTACATCTTTAAAACAACTTGGCCACCAATAATAATGACATAAGCGACTCCATGTAGCTTTTCTTCCAAAGTGTCCCATACCTTCATGAACTTCTTCAAGTACTTTATGTCTTTCTTGAATAAAAGGGACTTTAGAAAGTGCGTCACCAACCTTTCTGTACAGGTGGTCTTCTTTAATAATATAGTATTTGGATAAATTTCTTACTTTGGCGGAAGCACCATTAATATTACCATCCAAATATAAGTAAACTTCATAGAGATAATCTTCATAGATTTGTTCTTCCTTTACCACATTCATACACCATAAATTATCTTCATCATTAGATTCAATTTCTTCAATATTGACTGGATATCGTGACATAACATCAGCGATAACATTATTTTTACCTTGGATATGATGTACTTCGAAATCAAATTCTTGGAGCAACACCAACCATCGTTGTAATCTACTACTGGGATCTGATCGGTGTAGTAAATACCTTACGGCAGAATTATCGGTGTACAAATGGATATGTTTATCTAAAATATACTTTCTAAGTTTAGAAAACGCATACACTACGGCCAATAATTCAAGTTCAACAGTAGGATAGCGGATTTCAGCACCTTGTAATTTACGGGATAGGAAGCAGACTGGACGTTCGCCAAAACCATCACTTGTAATAGTTAATGTAGCGCCCAATCCTACGTTAGAAGCATCAGTATAAATCTTATAGACTCCATTTTCATTGGGAAAGGCTAGCTCAGCAGAATTGTAAAGTGCAGTTTTTAAATTATCAAATGATTTTTGTTCAACACCAGACCAACTAAATTTAATTTTACTGGAAGTCAGTTTGCTTAATGGAGCAGCAATATCTGCAAAACCTTGTACATGACGTCGGCAAAATCCACAAAGATTTAAAAAGGCACGAACATCGGTAGTATTCTTGGGAATAGGGAATGCATTTATCTTATTAATTTTTGATCTATCAACTTTAACACCAGAGTCAGACACAATAAATCCTAACACATTAATTTGACTTTGATACCATTGGCACTTTGACGGTTTTATCTTCATATTAGTCTCAATAATTCGTTTCAATACTTGATCAATATGATTCAAATGATCACCTTCATCTTCAGAATGGATTGTTATATCATCAATATAAGTGGTTACAAAATCGCCCAAGAAGGGTTGCATAGCAAAATAGATAGCTCTTGAAAAAGTACTAGGACCATTTTTAATACCAAATGGCATTACACGATAAGAAAAATTACCCCAAGGCGTAGCGACTGTCAACTTTGGAATAGATTCTTGGTTTACTCTAATCTGGTTAAAACCTTTCAACAGATCAATAGCAGAGAAGAATTTAGCATCAGCAAAACTGTCCAATAAATCTTGAATCCGAGGTAATGGCCATGTGTCTTTCCGAGTAATATCATTTAATTTTTGGAATTGGATACACAATCTTTTATCACCGTCTTTCTTCTTAACATATAGGGCAGGAAAACCCCAACCACTATTACCGTTATTATACATGGAAGGCTCTAAAATACCATTATTCACCATTTCTGTGATTTCAGCTTTCAGCAACGTTTGTTCAGAGTAGGGCATATGATAATTTGGTCTTAATGCAATGGGCGAATGATCACCAGTATCAATATTCAACTCAACCAAATTTGTAGTCTTAATATCAGCATAATTAATTCCAAAAGCTTCACGATTTTCTATTAATATCTTCTTTAAATCGTCACTTAATTCTTTGATTAATCCAGCTCGATCAACACTAGAAGAAATAGCAGCAGATAGGTCATCAATATTGGTATTACTACATAAATCATCACAACCAGAAGCATCATTGTCAACTATACCACAGTCATTTGAATAGTCTGACATTATCAAATAGCTAAGAGCAGCAGAATCATCATCCGTACTATCATTATCACTTGAAGGACTATATGAGTCTGAATAAGAAGTTGACTCTTCAATTAAAGTCGGTTTTAAACGTGAATGGTATTTAACAGTAAATTCTCGTTCAACGTGACCAGTCCTAATAATCCATTGATATTTATCATAATCAGTTATCACACCTAACTTATGCAGAAGCGGTCTTCCTAATAAAAGATCAAAGTCGATTCCATCTAAAACTTCAGCCTCAATAGTAGAATAAACACCATGAAAGTCCACATTAATAGTAACTTGTCCTAAAGGTATGACAGCTCTACCATCAGCAACTTTGATTGTTCGTCCACCACTTCTCATTCTGTTTTTTAGATCCATAAACTTAATCAACTTCTTACTTATGATATTAATACCAGAACCACCATCCAAAATAGCACCAACTTTGCAATACTTGTTTAACACCACCTCAGTACTAGGTGCACCAAAACTTGAATCACCATCACTTTCACTATCATCAATTTGTGCTAACAGCGACGTATTGTTTTTATTTTTATTTTTGTGATTTTTAGTCAACTTACGTTTCGCTAGAGTCCTAAAGGTTGGAGAAAGAGTAGCCAATTCGTTTAATGATATGTTAATAGAAGCATGATCCATTAATTTATCAACAACCTTGTCAGACCAGGTAGCAACTGCTTTCTTTTTATGTTTATTATGACCTTCGTCTTCTACTACTTCGTCACCACCGTCATTATTAACAGGTAAAGAGTCAGCATGTCTTGTATTGGGACGTTTAATAGATTTTTGGTTATTGGTATCTGATTTACTGTTATCATCAGAACCTCTAGTACGTCGTGTACGTTTAGTGGCATAACACTCAGTAACTAATAAAGTCGACGAAGCATTATTACTATTAGACAGCACTGGTGAATTAGATGCATTCGATTTTTTTGACCTATACAACCTGCACCGGAAATATGGATGGTTTTCATTACACAATTTACAGGGCTTATCACAAAGTTCCGCGAAGTGACCCACAGTTTGACAATTGTAACACCTTTTTACAAACGCTTGTGTCACCGGCTGGTTTGTTTGACCTTGCACCAATAACGTCAACCTTTCGATACCTTTAGTCAATGATTCGATGGGATCAGCACCAGTCTCTTTAAATTGCTTTTTACTTTTAGATCTCTCGACGGACTTATCATCATCGGAATCATAATCACTATTGGATGACTCATCTGAATCACTGTCATCAAGAATTTCCTTCACTAATCTTCTTACACCCTTTAAACTACTTGGTTTGGCACTTTTAATTGTATGTCTTAGTGTTGCGGGGCGTAGTCCTTTAATAAATCGTTTTAATAGTTTGTCTTCAAGGTCATTATCATTATACAATCCTTCATAGCCATCATCTTTGTCTTCATCTTTAGACTCATTAGTATTATTAAGGCTCTGTGGTTTTTTTGACGTAATCTTGACTAACATACGGTATTTACTTCTTAAAGCCATGACACGATCATAATAATCATCAATAGATTCATCTTTTTTCATTTTTATGTCAAGTAGTTTAATTTGTAAATCATCAACATCTAGTTTGTCACCATAACGTTCGACAAATTCTTCCATGAATTCATTCCAATTAGAAAAACCACTAGCATAGAACCAATTTTTTTGTTTAGACTTTAAATAGCTGGGTACACATTGTAATTTTTCTTTAGGCGTTAAGCCCATGACGTCTGTAGCGTCATTGAAGCTTTGTAGCCAAAAGATAGCATTATCCTTTCTTTCGAATAGCGGGATCTTTATATTACGACTTGAAGACATTATCGGTTAGCCTTAGGATTAATTAAGGTAAATAAGTTAAATTGGGAAAATAAAATAAAATAAAATAAAAATAAAATAGAAAAATATGATAAAATAAAATAAAATAAAATAAAACTAGTAAAATAAATAGGATAAAAATTTTATATGAAAGAGATATAAAATTATAAACACTTTGAAATGGGGGGTAATAAAGATCAAAATGAAATAGAGTAAATTATAGGGGTAGTTTAGGTTAAAACAGAAGGAGATCCTGTAATAATCGTTGATTTATTAGACGAGCGTACAAGAATCTACCTTCTGGCAGAAGGCACCAAATTATTGTATTGAAATCCTTAAAAAGATCCAAATTACGAGGATTTATAAGGATTAACTGGATAGTTTGACTTATTAACAAACCAAAATAAAGATTAATATTATAGATTAAATAATAAAAAGTTTCGTTTATCGAAAAATTAATAAATATGTTCAAAATGTTAGAAAAATTGTATATTCGAAAGAGCCCGTTTTTTTATTAGAGTTAAAATTTATGAAGATTTTTATATATGAGCTGAATTTGGAAAATGGTTGAACATAAAAAATAACTTTTTGGTTTTTTTGTATTTTTCAAACCCAACACACTGTCCTAATTTTTTTTTTTTTCAACTCTTCTCTTTTACTTTATTATTTTTAAAAAACATATCTTTATATGGCTTTCCCAGCTTGGCCTTCTGCGCTAATTGCGCTCGGTGGAGTTACACTTATCGCTATTATTGCTGAGCGAGTATATCATCATTTAACGAAGGCACCTTTTGAACCATCTGGAAAGCATTGTTTTATTACTGGTGGAAGTACTGGATTGGGAAAAGGAGTAGCTATCGAACTTGCAAAAGCTGGAGCAGATATTACTATTATCGCACGTCGCGTAGAAGAACTTGATAAAGCAATTATTGAAATTAAAGTAAGCAATGTTTTTATTTTTATTTTTTATTCGATTTAATATATCTATACATACATTATTTGTTCTTATATACATTATTTTTTATTAAGAGTCAATGTCAAAATGAATCGCAAAAAGTTATAGCAATTAGTGCTGATGTTACCTCAAAACAAGATATTATTCGCGCCTTTGAAGAAGCAAAAGTTAAGATGGGAAGAGACCCTGAA
Organism: Cunninghamella blakesleeana; assembly: GCA_017871115.1. NCBI lineage: Eukaryota > Fungi > Mucoromycota > Mucoromycetes > Mucorales > Cunninghamellaceae > Cunninghamella > Cunninghamella blakesleeana. The sequence continues at coordinate 5,898,660 of JAFCIZ010000001.1, read as the reverse complement.
TACACATTTGCTTGTGCAGGTAAATAAATAAATGTTTATGGCATAATGTATTTTCTTGAAAAGAAAAAAAAAGGGGAATTTTATTGATCACTCTAATTTTTATTTGATATTCTATAGGCGCTGCCTTACCTAAAATGTTTTTGGATTATGATTTGGAAGATTTTGATCGTTCTGTTCAATTAAACTATCTTGGACAAGTTTATACTGCTCATGTAAGATCAATAAAATGATAATAATAATAATAATAATAATAATATAAAAAAATAAGCTATTTATGGTTTCAGTATTAATATTTTATTCAATTTTATTTGTATTTAGCAAGCTGCTAGCCGGCTACGTGATTCAAATATTAAGCATGGAAAGATTGTATTTGTATCATCAATGTTAGGTATGTTATCATTTGCTGGGTATGGAACTTATTCGCCTACAAAATTTGCAGTACGTGGTTTAGCTGATACTTTGCGCAATGAACTTAAGCTATATGATATTGATGTACACATATTTTTCCCTGGGGGTATCAAATCACCCGGTTTTGATAAAGAGGTAATATACGTATATATGTAGATTAACATATTAAATAAATCATATTTAATTTAACAACCAAACTATTATTATTATTATTATTATTATTATTATGGTTTATTTTTTTAGAATATGACTAAACCTGAAGTAACAAAAATGATTGAAGGCACAAATGAGCCACAAACAGCAGAAGAATGTGCAAAATCCTTAATGACAGGTAAAATAATTAAGCAGAATATAATAATAAAAACTATAACATCAATAATAAAGTTAAAGGATCTATATTAAATTAAATATTCATATCACTAGGTTTATATGCCGGGCATTATATGATCATGGTTGACTTTGTTGCTGAACTTCTTCGTTGCACTACAAGAGGTAATAAAGTTAATACATACTCAGTTGAATAATATAATAATGGCATACTTAGATAACTCATGATAATATATACAAAATACTTATAATGTATTTATTGTATATATATATATATATATATATATATAGGCGTTGCACCTTCGCAAAACTTTTTTACAGATTCTATTTTGGCGATGATCGGTCAATGTGTTGGATCAGGATATGCTTTGTATGCAGATTGGCTAGTGAAATCACTTAAGAAAAATTAATTTATTCATAACAATAATAATAAAAATGACATATATAGTTTTAAATGATCAAAATGAATATAAAATGTGGATTTGCGTTATATTAAATAATAATAATGATAAACAATTTATCAATATTAGCAATCCACCGTTTCCTAATTAGTATTGTGAATTCCTTATGCCGAAAAAAAGGACTTAATACTTGTTTTTTACAGCTTTTGGTCGAATTGTTTTTCTTTTTTAAGGATTAAGCTTATATGAACTTAAAACGCAGTACCCGTAGTACAAGGTTATCTTTTTTTCAAGTTAGTGTTACAGGATACGTATCTAGTAAATGTAATGATAAAATTACTGCGTAATATACGTATCTAAAAGATTTCACGTTGTATCCGTAGGATTTCGTGTACGAAATTACTGGTATATAAATTTTTTATTTATTTCTTTTTGTTCTTAAAAGAATTGCAGGATGGTCTTTAGAACAAATTAAAAAGCTTAGAACGGCAATGCAAGTGTAAATATATAAAAAAGGTAAAACCTAAAGCTTAAATATTAATAATAATAATAATAATAATAATATTGTGATGACCAGGCTTACGTATAAAAATATAAATTAATTATTTTTTTGTTTTTGTTTTTCTTTACTTTTCTTTATTCTACTTTTTTTTAAATATATATATATTTATATAAACTCATCAAAAATATGAATCATTCTCTTACAATTAGATTAGCTACGAAAGAAGAAGTTGGAAAATATTTCTATGAATGGCCAAGAGGTGAACACTGGAATCCTTGTCTCGGTGTAACTGATTTTTTTTATTCTTCTGATCCAAATGGTTTTTTTCTTGGAACTATAAAAAATGAGCAAGGACATGATACAGTAGTGGCTATTATTAGTGCTCTTAAACATAATCCTGAAATGGTATTTATTGGACACTATATTGTTCATCCAGATCATCGTGGAAAAGGGTATGGGTTAGCTCTCTTCAATCATGCCGTCAAGGATTACTCAAAAGGAGTCAAGTATATTGGATTGGATGCTGTTCATGCTCAAATGAATAACTATAAAAAATCTGGATTTAATATATTATCATGGAATAGTAGACGCTATCAAGGTACTTTTGAACAAACGGATTTAGCGAAAAGAATGGAAAAAAACCGTGATTACCTTACAAATGCTGGACTTGAAATTAAACCTTTATCAGAAACACCTCTACAATCTTTAATACAATTGGAAAAAAAGTATACTGGTATTGAACGTGAAGCATTTATTAAACAAGTGGCAACTACATTCAAAAATCCTTCCGAAGGTAAGTTTGGTATTTCTCTTGTAAAGCAAAATGATCCTAATCAAGTAGTCGCTTATGCAGCCATTCGCCCCTTGACCGATGGTTATATCATTGGTCCCATTTATGCTGAAAATAAACAACAAACATCAACTTTGGTATGTCATTTAATCGATGTCATTCATACTGAATCAGAAAAACCTACTTACCAAATAAATAAAGATCATTCGAAAACTTTTTGTGCTAATGTTTGCGAAGAAAATAAAGAAGCCTTGGATATATTTGAAAACGATTTTGGCTGGACTTGGGCTTTTCAATGTTATCGTATGTGGGTTGGAGAAGCTCCCCCTTCGGATGTATCTGGATTATATGCTGCTGCAACTTATGAATCTGGTTAAAACTAGAAAATATAAATATATATATATATATATCATTAAATTTAATTTATTTATTTACTTTATAAATAAAACTATAAATACATCATTCATTTTATAAAAAATATGGTAAACATAGTTGGCGGAGTTCAGACTGAGCTATCATATACATTCAATCAGTTTGGTTAAAAAAAGAAAAAAAAAACGTATATTAAAAAATAACGATTATTAATTTTTTTATACTGATGATATTTTACATAGTATGTATACAAAGAAGTACATACATAAATTGCAACTTATTTGCAAGTTTATTCAATAAACTACTAGGATTCTTTATTTAAAAATAAAACCCTTTTGTGAAGCCACAAAAATTTATTTTAACCAATAAAAATGCAATATTTGTAGACAGTCCAATAAATTTTTTACTGAATCTATAAAAAGCCCCCTCGTATAATTTTTTTATAAAATTTTCTTCCTTTTTTTTCACTTTTGTCAACTATCAATATTTAAAAGGTAAATATTTATATATATATTTGGTTTTTCTCTAGATATATGATTTATTATTATTATGATGAACGCTGTCGCCCCAGGCGGAAAGGCTACATGTCGATAATACCAGCTTTTGCCAAACAATTTTACTGATTTTATAATAATATCATTATCTAGTTTGATTTTATTTTAAAAAAATATATATTTTGAAAAATAACTTTATTCATTTCATTTTACTTTTATTTTTATAATAGGCTATTAATTCTTTTCATCAGTTACTAGCTTTCTTTATATTGAAAATGCTTCTAGCAATATTAATATAATAGGTAAAGATAACAAAAAATAAAATATAAAGAAGCGTAGGTTACAATAGAAATAAGATGAGATAATTTTTATTTCATGCTAACTCGGATACTTTGTGACCGACAACCTTTTTACTGATTTCTATTGTAACTAACCAAGAAAAGTAAATATTAAAAACATAATAGAAGCATTTGTATTTATTTATTTTTATTTTCTTTTGATTAGGTTTTGTAACTATAAAAATAAACTATTTAGTTGTATTTTTGTTATTGCAATTTTTATTATATTATTATTCAATAAATAAAAACCAAATATTTACATACTAATTCTTTTTTTAAATGTTTACTTTGTCTCGATATATTAATTTACTGATGGTTTTATTATATAATGCTAATCTTTCACAGAAGTTCAAATTTTAGTATTTTTTTTTAAAAAATACGAATAAACAACTGAGCTTTTCATATATTTTTTTTAAAATAAGAAAAGGTTAAACAGTAATAAATATAACATTAACTACGCTATCATAAATAGAATGAGATTATTATTTATTCTAATATGTATATATACATATAGTTATCGAAAACATCAAGTTTGTAAAGATACATACATAGCTTTTATGCACTGAAATGTGTAGTGATTACCTTTTTTGGTTTATTCATCCATTAATTACATTTTAATTCTGATACTAATGTACGCAGTCCTATCATGTATAAGAAGAATAATTAGAATTCTCGGCAACTTTTTATTTATATCAAGTAAATCGAAGGCTTTTTAATTTTTTTTTAAAAAAAAGATCATTGTACATTGTACTTTTTTAATTAGCATCTATGTGTTATGATCACTTGTGAAAATAATCTAAATGTTTCAATATAATTTTATTTTTGTCAAGTGGACAAAGATAAATTCTTATTTGATAAGAAATATACAATAATTACTTTATATAGCTACCATGATTTAAATAAAGAAAAAAAATAGTACCTACATATGAACTTTATTGTTCAAATCAAACATCAACCAAAAAAATCTCAACAAACTTAAAAACAATAAAAAAAATAACTATTATTATTAATATTCTTTATTTCTACTGCCGACTCTTATTTATTTATATGGACTACGTGGGGAAAAGAAATGAAAAAATAATCAAAAAATGAAATCTAGGTAGTACAATCATCCGTTTTAGGAATGAACTTTAAAAAAAATATAAATTTTTTTTTGTACTTGATTTTTTTTCTTCTTCCTCTTTTAATTTTTTTCTTTCTTTCTTGCTTTCTTATAAAATAAAAAATAGATTATATTAAAATATATATCATACTAGCCATTAATATAAATTATATTATTGGATGACACAATCTCAACAAAAGAGACGATTACAAGATTATGCATCATCTTTAGTAGTCGGATCAACCGTTTCATTTACAAGTACTTCAAGTAATAGTAGTAGCGGAAGTAATACAAGTTCAAGTTTATTTTCTAGAGTAAAACGCTCCTTATCAACCAATCACCATCCCACTCAAACAAAACAATCTTCCTCTCCAACTTCAAATATTAATCGTTCAAAGCAACTATCACCTTCATCTACAGCAGGTACCTTTAGGTAAAAAGAATTAAATGCAAAAAACAATCTAGCTGAGAAATATTCCATTATTTTGAATTTTAGAATATGTTGTATTATATCTTCTCTCTTAATTTATAATATTAATTTCCTTTCCTTTTTTTTTCTTTTTTTTCTTTTTTTCTTTCTTTTATATGTATAGTAATGAAGGAATGAAACGTGTACCGCCTACTAGTTTTGCCATGCAAGAATCTTTTTCTTTGCCTGGGTATAATAAAGAACATAGATACAACGAAGGATATTCAACTAATAATAATCATAGTAATAATAATAATAATAATAGTAATAATGGTATTCATAATGAACAAAAAAAAACTACTATGGGGCCTAGAAGTACAAGTGATCATTTTTCTTATTCCGTTAATGGTTCTCCTTTGATAACTTCAGTTATGACCCGTGCAAGATCAACCGATCCTAACACTCAATGTAAAAATAAAAAATATACATAGAAAAGGAGAAAAAAAAAGGTCTATGTACGAAGTCATGATATTTTTTAGGTGTTTAATGCTGATTTATATATATATTTATATATTACATGATCTTTTATTGTAGCTTCTAAACAAGCCAATTCATTTAGATCACAACCTCCACCAACACCAACATCAATAACAACGTCCTTTTCTGATATCTCTTCTACAAGTAAAAAGTTTGAAAAAAGGGAAAGCATTTCAGGGCAAGGGGATGCAATGGTGGTAGGAACTGGTGCTATGTATTGGACTTTACCTACAGTTTATGGCAAGATACCAAAACCTACCCGTGCTCATACAAGCGTCATCATTGGGGAATTAATGTATGTCTTTGGTGGAACCGATAGTAAAACTTGTTTAAATTCTTTATATACTTTAGAATTAGGTAATAAAATAAAACAAATAAGGAATATAATAAAAAAAAAAAGGAGGGGGAGGGGAAGAGAAAGAGAAAGAAAAAGAAGAGGAGTATTTCTGTGATGATCATTGTCATATAATGATCAAAGGAGATGACAATTTACGATGATTTGTATTCATATTTTATTTTTTTTACCTTTGACGTATTGTGAAAAAAAAAGAGGTTATTCTTTTTTATACTTGAATAAGAGAAAAGAAAGTTCATAGTAATTAGGAGATAATAATAAAAATAATCAAACGTAAATTAATTGTAAATTTTATATATTTATTTTATTTTTCTTTATTTTATTTAACTTCAGATACTTTCACATGGACAAAACCAAAGGTTTATGGCGATATACCACCCCCCTGTCGTGCCCATTCTGCTGTTGCATATGAAAATACCATATATATTTTTGGTGGAGGTGATGGACCTAATTATCATAGCCATTTTTATGCTTTAGATACAAGTAATTATAAAATATATAGTTTTCATATAATTTATTAATTTATAAGTATATATTTAACTAATTACTAATTTACCTATATGCATATTGTTTTATATTTTTATATATTTAGTTAGTATGACTTGGAAGCAACCAATAACCACGGGACCTAAACCTGCACCAAGGCGAGCTCATGTTGCAGTTGTGTGGAATGATTCTATGTATATATTTGGTGGAGGTGATGGAATTAGGGCTTTAAACGATGTATGTGCTTTGAATTTTAAAACAATGTCTTGGTTAGTGCTGGAAACAGTAAGTATTAATGACTATTATTATTATTATTATTATATTTGAATAAAATAAAATATAACACTCTTTTAACCGTTATCATTTTTTACATTTGTTTTTTTATTAATGTATATTTTAGACCGGACCAAAACCAACTGCTCGTGGATATCATTCTGGAACGTTAGTTGGTAGTAAATTAATTATCTATGGTGGTAGTGATGGGCATGAATGTTTTGGTGATATACATATATTTGATTTGGAATCTCAAAAATGGGAAGTTCTGAACATTGATATTAAAATACCTCGTCTTTCTCACTCTGCTGTTTGTGTTGGTTCCTATTTATTTGTTACTGCTGGTCATGACGGTTCACAATATTGCAAAGATCTACTTTTATTAAATTTAGGTAATAAAAACCATAGTTATCATTACTGACGTTGTTATTTTATATCGTATATATGTAGTTAAAAGAAATATAAAAAAACAATGGTTTTAATTATATACTTTATATTTTTATAATTTTTATTTTTCAGTTACTATGGCTTGGGAAGTACGTCGAATATATGGGAATGCGCCTGGTAATCGGGGGTATCATACAATGTTACTGTATGATAGTAGATTGTTTATGTTTGGTGGATATGATGGAAAAAGATTATTTAATGATTTATATGTACTTGAACTCAGCTCTTACGCTTATTTACCACAGATTACCAACTTTACTATTGATATTTAATTTTTATTAACCATTTACTAATTTAAAATATAATAATAATAATAATAATATTTAATGATTATAAATAAAGTAATCGTATACATACATAATATATATACAAACGTATATTAATAACAGTGTTTTTATTAGACTATGTTCAATTAGAAATAATTGATATGTACAAAGTGCTTTTTTATCAATACATTAACATCACTATTGTATAAAATAAATGAAAGTCTATTATTATAATTATTATTATTTCTGGAATAAATAGAATGAGACCATCGTGAATTATTATAATTATTGAAAGATTAAAAAACAGCACACTTATCTTCCTTTTTCCTTTTTCCTTTTTATTATTATTATGACTATTATTATTATTGTTATATATAAATGAGTTTTTAATTATTGAACTATAGAATATAGTAAATTTATAATATATATAAATGGTCATATTTATTATTCATAAAAATCCATATCATCATCACCATCCATATCTCCACCGTCAGCAATTTCTTGAGCTAATTCCTTTTCACGCTCTCTTGCTTCTTCAGCACTTGCTAACTCTTTACGGTGTGCATCCAAGGGGAATCGCATTGCCTTGACAGCATCGTTATGAAGATTCAAACAGAAACTTATACGTTGATGGAAAGCTAATTGTGGTTCGTTAGTAGAATAAATATCAACAATTTCCTAAAGTAATTATAGTAATAATATAAATAAATAAAATAAAATAAATGTATTTATTAGAACTATTGTTATTTCCACTATTATTATTATTATTATTATTATTATTATTATTATTATTATTATTATTATTAATATTAATATTGTTATTATTACTTTGCTCTTCATATATCCATGACTATGATCTAAAGTGGCATCAATAACACCGTCTCTAATAGCCTTGGCAACAATGAATTGGGCATCTTCTTCACTATCCAAATGTAACTTGATACAAATATCCCTTAAAGAAATTTTTGAATATGATAAACTAATCATACGAATACCAGTCTTAATAACGTTATGGCGTAAACGAAGAATGAGTGTATATGTTTTATCCTTCTTGAAAGCGTCGCCAAATTGAGCTAATCCTTCTTGGAATTTGTTCAAATCACCAACACGAACAGCTATATATTGATGTAAATAAATAGAATAATAATTATAATTATAATAATTATAATAAAATTAGTTGATCATTTCTCTTGCACTATTTTGTGCTTTTTTTATATATAATTTACCTTGAGTTATATGAAGATATGGAATGAGTGCTTTTTTCAATACAGGTTGTCTAAATAAGGATCGTTCAGGAATTTCACCCATTAATAATTGCACAACAATTGAAAATTTTTGAACCTATTTTAAAATAAAAAAAAATAAAAAATATATTGATGATTAATTACTTAAAAACCTTTTTCTTTTAATTTAATTTTATGTATGGGTATATATATATATATTTAATATATTATTACAGTTTGTTGGAATCCAGCAGTGACAGTATTTTGAGGTGCTTTACGAATAGCTTGAATAAGGTATGTGTGGGCTGAAGTGTAATCCAATTGAAGAGCTTTAATACGGCCTAAATAATAAGCATAACGAGCAGCTTGATTGTTACCAGCATTTTCAGGGAAAGTACTTTTAGAAAGAAGTTTATCTGCTTGATCATATAAATCATGTACAAAGTAGTTTCGTAATAACAAGTTGAGTAAAGTGGCTTGAGTTTCATCATCATGTCGTAAACTGGCAGTTTTATGAGCAGCTAATTGGAGACTATGATTGTATATATATGTGTATATATTTAAGTACTCGATTCCTTTAATTATTAATTTATATGATCCTAAAAAATAAAATAAAAAGACTTACGGTCGAATTTCAGCCAAGCGATTAGTTAATTCATAGAAGCGAGCGTGATAAAAGTAAATACGTGCAGCTAATAAATCTAAAGTACGGCGATTTAAAGGTACTAATCTGTCTACAGTATTGTTGGCCAAAAGTAAACCCTGTAATAAATATTTATATATAGGAATCCATTAAAATTAATTTATTTATATGAATATGTATTTTCATAATTGGTATAGTTATAAATATTTATTATATGTATTCATGTTGTATAAAAAATTACCTTTTCCAATTCATTTTTATCCAATAAATAAATGAGTACATTTAAGTGTAAATATATATCAATTTCAGGTAAGATAGTTGATTTTTTATCAGGAGTTTCAGATTCTAAAGTTTGTACATCCTATAAACACAATTAAAAAAATGAACACATGTAAGTTTTTAATTGATGTATTACTATTTACATTTATACTCCCTATTATATTTGTAATTTAATATCATTTCAACTTACTTCGCCTAAAGCTTGTAAAAGAGTATTTTTTCTTTCGTCTATTTAATATATAATAATAATAATAATAGTATTATTATTTTTCAAGTATATCGTACGTAATAAAAAAAAACATTTATATCCATATATCTATTTAGTATACCTGAACCATAATATTCAGAAATAATTTGTGCTAATACAGGTGAGGTTAAACGACGACGAATTGAAGGAAGGGTACGTAAAACACGTGTGGTGAAACGAGATTCAATGGTATCAACAGCTCTTTCAAGTAAAGTACAGTTACGCTTTAAATCTATCAGGTGCATAATTCAGTAATAAAATAAAAATAAATTAATATATTATATATTAAATAAATACGATGCTACTGATAAAATACTTTTATTTTTTCATGTGATCCATCTCTTTGCTATGTTTTTATTTATCATTCATTTTTTTGTAATGCTTTTTTATTTTATATATATACCATTTGATAAAGAAGTTGCTGCATCTTTTTCTAATTGGAGTTGAGCTGTAGCTGGATCGACTTCGACTTCCATATCTTCGACTTGGCCAGCCACCTTTTCCTTTTGTTCTGAATTTACCATAGTGATTTAAATTATAATTAAATGTAATAAAAGAAATATATATATATGTATATAAACTTATTACAGGATGAAAGTAGAAAAAGTGTAAAAGTAAAAAAAAATAATGGAGGAAAGAATAAAAAATATACGCGTAGTCTCCACGTCATTTTTATTTTAAAAAAAAAGAGCGGTATTTAAAAACTAAGAAATAAAAAAAAAAAGTGTGCCATACTTTTTTTTTTCTTTCTCAATTTTTTCTGTTTTTTAAAAAATATATTAATATGTCAAATATACTTCCTTTATACGATCCTGAGCTCGATATTTCTTCATTAAACGGTAAAGGATTATTATTTTATTTTGAAAATAATGTGGATCAAAGTAATAGTAATGATCATATTTTATCAAGTTAATCTAAACTATATATTAATTTCGATATAGTTTTTCAAACTTTCCAAATTCAACCTTATGAGCACCAACTGATTGATAGATCTTCAAAATCAAATGGAGCAACTATACAAAATAATAATAATAATAATAATAACAAGAGCAACAATAATATACCATTAAATTCAACTAAAAATAATACAACTCCAACCAAAGACAATAATAATGATTTATATTGTAAAGCTTGTAAAAAAAAATTTAATAATGAAGCAACTATGCAAAACCACCTAAAAAGTGCTAAACATATTGCAGCTGTAAAAAAAGCTTCAGGAACTGCTAGTGGAAAAAAATGTAAGTTTTATATATATATACATATATTTTATTTTAATATATATGTATATATAATAACAAGGAAAATACATTTAAAACTAATATACTATATTGTACTTGCAATAATTTTTTATATTTGTAGCTACAAAGCAACCTGTTATAAAAGACGAAAATCAAAAAAATGAAATGAAAAATCCTGCAGCAACTGGTAACATATTAATAGAAATATCATTAAAAAATAAAGGTTGTAACATAAAAAGTTTTTGTATCTAAATTCTACTGTTTTTTATTTATTTATTAGAGGCATTACAAAAACTAGAAGCTATATCAAAGTTGAACCATGCATCAGCCGTAGTGTCATATATGGACCTATCCAAAGGTAATATTATATTAATATAAAAGTTGATTTTCAAATATATATATAATTAAAATAAATTTTATTACATTTTTTGTTTGTTTATTTTATTTTATGATTATAAAGAATTTTATTTACAAAAACAACCTTTGTATACTGCAATGTCTCTACTTGAAATCATCAAATTGAAACAAAATAATGATATTCATTGGAAGGCAAGATTATATTTAGCGCGTCTCTATTGTATTTATGATAAATCGATGGAAATGGCTTATGATCAGTATTTATTAATTTTAGAAGAAAGGCATTATATTAATAAGCAAACCTTATTAAATTTAGCTCAAGTAATAATTACATATAAATATAGAATAATGAAAATAAGATAAGATAACAATAATAAAAATAATAATAATAATAATAACATAAATTAATAATATAACTTTTTTTTTTTTTTGATTCTTATAGAGTTTAGATAAATTGAGTATTGATACATTGATAAATAAATGTGAACAATTGATAGAAGAATCAAAAGAGTTACCATTGTCTATATCATTTTTGGAAGAATCTGCTCATGCGTTTGCTCAAATAAATACAACTGTCACGGGGGTTCATAACTTATCTGAAAAATTATCCATTTTATTATATATCCTTGCCTACAAAATTCAAGAAGATAAGCAAAAGTAATCCAGTAACACATGAAAAAATAAAAACAAAAATAAAAAAATACGGATAAAATAAAATATAATGCGCAGTAGTTGATTAACATTTCATATGCACTTTATTTTTAATTACTTTATTTAGATGCTACTCTTATTGTTCTATGATATCAATGGTATATAAAAAGAAATCACGATCATCTAAAATAAAAATAGAAATAGGTAATTAGAATCCGTTTTTTTTTTTTTTTTTTTTTTTTTTTTTTTTTTTTTAATTTATGTCTAGGTTTTTGATAGGTTAAATTTGACGTATCGGTCCGTTGACTTCCAGCTGTATTATGTTGATCATTTGACTCACATTTCCACTTCAAGCTTAGATGTCATGAAACTTTTATTTATAAACCTTTTAAAAGCCGTGGAAATAAGTAAATTAGATTTAAACGGGAAAAAAATATATATATATTTATTATTAATAATCCATTTTTCACTATTCTTACTTTTTTTTATTTTTATTGTTTCATTGCTTTTTTAGACGATTGTTGGAGAATAGCTGAAATTCATAAACGAATAAAGTTAATAGATGGTGTGATATATCCAGAAATAGTGGTAATTATAAACTATTTTTTTAAAGTTATTTTATTATGATCACAATCTGACAAAAATTTTTATTTTATTTTATTACTTTGTTTTATTTATATAGATTTTATCAAAAATTTCCAAGGCTAGGTGTAACCTCGATTACTGTTCATTAGAAAACGAATTAAAGTATGAAATGGAAAATTTACAGCTACTGGCACACGTTAACGACTCATCACTATTATTAGAAACAATGGAAAAGAAGCTAAAAGATGTCTACTTAATTAGATTACAACGCTGTCTCAAATTATAAAGCTAAAACTAAAAAAAAAAGGGGATCAACATCATCATCATCCAACAACGTCATTAATTTAATAAAGATATATGTTATCAATGTATGAAGTTTTTATTGTAATCCGTGCTTATCTAATTGTTAAAGAACGAATGGGTTGTCTTAGTAACACACATAGCACCACGTGTATGACAAGAAATTTTTTTGGATGTTGTCAGATCCTCCATTACATGAACTAAAGCGAAATCATATCATAGGTTGCGCTTTTTTAAAAATAGAATGACCCTTAAAATTTTTATTGTAATCTTTTTATCATTCCTCTTGTTTCACTTTTCTTTTTTTTCTTCAGTTTTTTTTTTTTTTAATACACCTTTCCTTTTTCATTTCATTTCTCTTTCTCTCTCTTTCCTTTTCTTTTCACTTTTTTTTTTTTTCTTCCTTTTCCTTTTTCCCTTCTTAATCTATCATACTCATCATCATTATCCATTTAACACATCCATACATATATATATATATATAAGTATATATATAATTAAAATATGACAGGCGATATTGCGGAAGGATGGCTATCAAAAAATACTTTACTCAGCTTATCATCAAGTCGTCATAAGAGATATTGCATTCTAACTAATAACGAATTACGTTATTATAAACATAAGGTAAAAAAAATAATAAAATGATAAAGTAATAAAAAATAGCATTTAAACATAAATTTAATTTTTTTTTTCTATATATATATTTTTTTAAAAAAAATTAAATTGGATTAGGATGATCTTCGGCCAGCAGGTATTATTGACTTGAAACATTTCCATTCAGCAGAAAGACAACATTCTAAGCAACATCCATACAGTTTTCGGATTACCACTCATTGCAAATCACATCGTACACATAGTTTTAGTGCTGATAATGAACAAGACTGTCAATATTGGATAGACATGATTAATTTAAAATTAAAGTATTTTAAGGGGTTATGTCATGATCATTGTGAAGAATTAAATTCCTTATCATCATCATCATCATCAACAATAATAAATGACGACTATAGTGTCTTGGATAAATATTTAGATTTACTTAATCTTAACGATCGTACCAGTAATAATAATAATAATAATAATAATAATAATAATAATATATGGATACCTTCATCATCAGCATCAACTATATCAGCATCATCTACTATTACAGCAGCTGCTCAACAAATTCACATTCACCAGCAACATATATCCTCTTTATCATCTTCTTTATCACCTAAATTAAAACCTTATCGATCCTCTACTGAATCTTTAGATAGTTTACCATCTGAAGCATCCCTATCTTCATCGGCTAGTTCTCGAGCACAATCTATTTTAGGCCACCCTCCTCCTCCTCCTCCTCATTCATCATCAACGGCCTCTAATCATTTAAATATTCTTTCTAAAACAAAATCATCATCATCTAATTTAATTTCAAAATCATTATCGACTATTAAAAAACATCAGCAACAAATAATACGGCATGAGCCTATTTTTAGTATTAAAAATGATGATAATAAATTGAAAAAAGACCAACATAGTAGGATTGATCAGGTATCTACTACTGTAGACCCTTTTGATAATAATAATAATAATAATTGGGATAAATCATTTATGGATCCCCATCTTCAACATAAAGAATGGGTTAATGATGAATTATTTGATTTTGAAGATGATACAATTATAGACCATAATAAAAAATTAAATGAATCTCTTCCTCCCCCAATAACTGCTTTACCTTTGCCAAGTATACCAAATTTATATATGAAAAAATAACATGATCATTTACATATGTAGGTATTTTTTTACTATTTATTTTTATTTTTTATACGCAAGTTACGTATGTACGTTTTTATATTTTATTTTTACGTTGTATTTTACTTAAATTAGTTTTTTTTTTTTTTTTTTTTAATCATGTTTCATTATTATTATCTTTGTAATTATTTGTTTGATAAATTCTTATCATTATTATTATCTTTATTATTATTAAATATATATATTTTTAAACAATAAAAAAAAAGCGTATTTCTAATTTGGCAATTCGAGTAAATTTAAAAGACCGATTTTTTTTCAGATAATGCTAATTTTTTTTTTACTCACCTTTTTTTTTTCTTCTTCTTCTATCTTCACAAACTTAATTTTATAATCATGCCTTTATTTTCAAAAAAAATACCACCAACAACTATAACTACTGATATCGGTAGGTGGATGTATTTAATTAAAAATTATTCCTGTTATAATCGGTTTTTAGACTTATTATTTTTTCCAATATATACATTATATATTTGTATATATGTATATATATATATACATATATACATATATATATATATTTAATTATATTATAATTATTATTTTCCCATCATCAAAAAATACATATCTATAGAAAAAGCAACTAGTAATACTGAAGGAGAAGTTGATTGGTCACTTGTATTTCAAATATGTGAAGTTATAAATAATTCGGAACTTGGTGCCAAAGAAGCAAGAAAATTATTACAAAAGAAGATGCTTGTAAACGATCCCAAGACTCAAGTAGTAGCTTTGGAAGTAAGTATAATATACATGTATATATATATATATTATATAGATATAAAAATAAACTATACTATTATGTACTTAAATAATAATCATATAGGAATAAAATTTGATAACATTAACGTTTTATTTATTTATTTTCTATTGTTTTTATTACTTAGATATTAAATGCCTTATCAGAAAACTGTCGTGAAAAATTTAAAAGTAACTATTAATAAATATTTTATATATACACGTATTGATTTATAAAGCATAGTTATCTGACGAGTGTATATAATCAAATTATTAGGCCAACTTGCTGCTAAAACTTTTGGTGAAGACTTGGAAATTTTGGCTACTCAAAAGGTAAAAAAAAAAATAAGAATAAGGATTAATAATAACAAAAGATCATTATATATAATATGATGGGAAATTAAATAGGCATGTATATATACATATATAGAAAGAGAGAGAGAGAGAGAGAGAGAGAGAGAGAGAGAGAGAGAGACTGATTATTAACTTATATATATATGCATGTGTGTGCATTGATTGATTAGGCTTTTGATGATAATGTTCACAGTAAACTTGTACAATGTCTTCAAAACTGGGTAAGCAATTTTGGTACAGATCCTTCCTTTGGAGCCATCTGTCGTGTTCATGAAATTGTCATACAAGGTGTATCCCCAACTACAAACTCTAATAGATTAGCCAATAATTTATTTAGACCTCAATCATTTACAAGGGATGACGCCTTACTTAGACAACAGCAACAACAACCAAGGGAGCATAAGGTAATAATATATAGCTAACAACCATTATCAACCTTTTTTTTTAAAAAAAAAAAAAAAGGAAAAGAAAGGAAGGGAAAGGAAAAGAAAGGGATATTAATATATGTATATACATTTTTTTTCTTTTTTTCTTTTTTCCTTCTTCTTTGCCCTCTTAGCCTGTAGATATAATGGCTGACGTAGAGCTTGCAAAAAACAGTGCTCAGGTATTTTCTCAAACTCTATCCTTTACAGACCCAACACAAGAAGATATTACAAAAAACGAATTAATACAGGTACGTAATCAGTTAGGGAATACAGGGAACACAAAATAAATATATATATATATAAAGGAGTGAAAAAAAGAGTTGAAATAAAAAAAAAAAGTCTAATATTAATCATATAATAATAATAATAATACATTATTATTATTATTGCTATTATAAAAATAGGAATTTTATAAAAAATGTAAAATGTTCCAAAAAGTGATATCTGCTCATTTACAAACATGTAATGATTCTGAAATGATATGTAAGTACCTTGATAGAACCAGGCGAATGTAACACAAACGAAGCACATTTTTTTTTTTATATTAAGTACTAATTATTTATGGTAATTATTATTTATTTATTATCACGATACGTACGATTTTTCTAATCCTATAATTATAGCCGCTTTGATTCTTGCAAATGGTGAATTGGTGAATAGCTTTAAAGCTTATGATGATATGCTAGAACGTAGAGCTATCGATACTGCTACCTCAAATTCACGTGTAGTTAATAGTCGAGATACTCGTCAGGTAAATAATAATAATAATAGTAATAATAAAAATAAAAATAATATATATATATATATAAATAATAATAAATAAAATATATAAATATGCCCTTTCCCCCTTTTTTTTTTAATATTTATTTAAAAAATTGCTACGCGGATTTTGGTAATGATAGTAATGATTTAAAACATTCTATTTTTTTTTTTTATAGGATGAAACATTGATAAATACGGATACTAGTGCATCTGGAACAAGTACTCATTTGGAAACTCCTAGGTAATATTATAACTATCGTCATCATCACCATTCCTCAAAAAAATGTAAAAGTATATACAAAAGTATTTATTATTATTTATTTATTTATTTACTTTTTTAAAGTTCAAGTAAGCCAATGACTTCGGCATTGCCAAGTAATAGCGTTGATCCCTTTGACCCTTTTGCAGATTCAAACCAATCAAATGAGCAGAGCTCCTCTAGTAATAATGGGTAAATATAAATAAATATACATAAAAAAAAAAAAAAATTGAGGCAATGCTATCTTATGAAGATATAAAAAAATTTTTTTTAATGTTCCATGTCGCACTGACTTGACTTAATATTGCTATTTATTATGATTACATTCATTTTTGGGATTTTTTTTTTTTTCTATTATATAATTAACTTTTATATATTATTATTATTGTTTATAAATTTTTGAATATAGATCGTCTTTGCCACCACCTTTGCAACCACAAAAACTTCATGATTAATATAGGATAGTATTATGATGATTTTATTTTTTTAATAGTTTTTAAGTTTTTGTTATAATCAATATTTATATCATATATAAATTTAAAGTTATTTTTAAAAAACCGCTTCATTTTTTTTTTTTTTTTTTCCATCTTCTCCTCTCTTTCTTTCTCTTTTTTTTTTTATTTATAATATTTTGAATAATCCTCCCCCCCCCCTTTTTTTTTTCACTTTCTTTCCGTTTTCTTTTCTCTCTCTCTATCTCTCTCTCTCTCTTTTTTTTTTTTTTTTTTTTTTCTCTCTTTCTCTTTCTCTTTCTCTTTCTCTTTTCCTTTTTATTTATATATATATATTACTCTTACATTCATTGAATTGATTATACTTTTTATTATTATTATATTTTCTTTCCTTACTAATTATTAAACTTTTATTATATATTATTATTATTTAATTTATAACTAATAGTTGCTATTCATTATATAAAAAATATTTTTAAAGTTGTTTATATATTTATATATTAAATATATAACAGTTTAAACTATTTTTTTTTTTTTGCCCTTTTGTTCATTTTTTATTTTTAGATGGAAGAGATGCATCAGTAAATAGACTTGTTTTTTTTCTTCTTCCTTCTCATTCATTCACATTCACACACCTCACTCATCCTATTTTAACTCATAAAACTCTTATTCTTTTTTTTTTTTTTTTTCCGTTTCTTATTTATTTCTTCATTGATCTTGAAATATTTATATTAAAAAAAGAACAAAAGAACAAAACACTCTCACATACGGACACACATAAACACACACACACACACACACACCTACGCTCATCTTAACTATATATATATATATACATATACATATATATATATATACCCATACCCTTGTTATCATATATAAAAAATACACCCTTACTATTATTATTATTTTTTTTAAAAAAAATAATAATTAATTATATATATATATATCTTTTTTATTGTACATTTTTTTTTTATTTATTTACTTTTTTTTTCCATATTTATTTCAACAAGTACTATTATTTTATTATTATTTGTATTATTAGTATATTTATATTTATATTTATATTTATTATTATTATTTGATGCATGAAAGAAAAATATCACAGACCAATACTTTTCGAACTTCCACTTCTAAACCAATCTCATCCACGACAAGGCGTGAATCACAACGCACGGGCCGCTCTTCATCACTTGCAACTACTTCTACCAATACTAACAATCAACAACAACATATCACCGATGAACAAAAAGAAATTCGTCGTCGTATTGCCGCACGTGCTGCAAATGCTATGGCCCAAGTAAGAAAAAGACAAGTTCGTTCTTATATGTCATGGGGTGATAATCGAAAAGTAAATTAAATAAGGAATCATTTTTATTTTTATTTTATTTTTTTAAATTTTATACTCAACATTCTTTTTATATGATATTTTATTAGGCTGTTATTAAACGTTATCCTGATGGAACGCAAGAAATTCTAGTACCACAAACATTAACACCTGAACAAGAACAATATGAATTTCCACCTAGATCACGTTTATTAAAAAAATTAGCCAAGTCAACAGCAGAACGTCAACGTCTTTCAACTGTACAACATCATCCACATGTTACATTGTCACCCCCACCACATGATATGGTAATGATGATGAAAGCACCCCCACCTTCATCTTCCTCATTACCACTATCACCACCAGTAACGTCACCCCCATCTTCATCACAACCCATGATAAAAGTACCTTCAGCTATAGAACCTGACCAAGTTGCCTTAAATGAATGGTTTTCGGGAAAACAATATCATACTCAAAAAAGGAATTCAAAAGAAAAAGCGGTGATGAAATGGATGACAGATGTTGAAAGATCCACTTCCTTAAGAAGAACAACAACAAGCACGCGATCTAACAACAACTACAATAGTAATAATAATATTAAAAATAAAAATAATAATAACAATAATAGCAATGGTAATAGTAATAGTAAGAATAAGAGCAATATTATCACTACTACTACTACTACTAATTCTACTGCTGCCGCAACAAAGAAAAAAAATGTATTATCAACTTCATCTATTTCCCATCAACGTCAATCAACATTAAAACCATCATCTAATTCTTTAAAGATACAACGACAACAACCTATGATGCCTATTAAAAATAATAACAATAGCAACAAGAATAGTAATAAGAATAAGATGCCAATCAACCTTAGCAACAGTAAAAGAAACCATGATGCTTTACTTGATATTGATATTCCATTTAAAAGTAAAACGGGTAAATTATTAGTAACGGGTTCGTTATCAGCCAGTCTAAATCAATTATCACCACCTGACGAAGAAACAAGAAAACACTATGTGAAAAGAAAATTATTAACTTATCAACCAACAAGAGCACTATCTAGTCATCAAAAACGCCCTTATACACATATTACATCTTCTTCTCAACCTATTCTATTAAAAAGAAAGGACGAAAAAGATGAAAATGAATACGATGCATTCCAATATATAAATAATAAAAATAGCAAAATTCATACTCAAGTACCCAGGTCATCAATCTCAGCTTCACCTACATCAAAAACAGGTATGGTCCAACTCGTACAAATGTTTCACAAGACTTTACATGAACAACAATTACGCGCTCAAGAACGAATGCAACAATTGGAAACATTATTGCAAGAAGAAAGAATGAAAAGAGAAGATATTCAACGAACGCAGCAAGTAACCATGACTAAATTAGAAACCATCATGCAAAAGTATCAACAACAACAACGACAGTCTTCTACTTCTTCATCTTTATGCTTAATTCCCCCTCCATCGCCTACACAATCAATTCAATCAACAGCAACAAGTTGCCATCATCATCATCAACAGCAATCTATTGAAGGATGGGTGAATAGAATTAATAAATTAGAATCATGTGTAGAAAATGAAGTTCAATCAAGATATAAATTGGAACAATCAGTAAGTCAAGCAGTGGAGCAAATGGAATCTTTAAAACAATCGATTTCTAAACAAGCCCGTCAACATCATGCATCACGTCGGCAACTTGAAAAACAAATTAATCAAGCAATGAAAAACTTGTCAACAATAAGAAAACGATGATGACATATTTATTTATATATTTATGTATTTATATATTTATTTATATTTATATATTTATATTTATATATTCATATATATATATATATGTATATATGTATGTATATATATATATATATATGTTTATGTACATGATACCCCTCCCCTTATTTTTTCTGGTTTTTATTTTATTTTATTTTTTCCTCATCATATATAAATATATTATATCAATTTTTTATATTATTATATTATAGTTTATTTTTTATTTTTTGATCATCTTCTTTATATATATGTTTATCTATTAAAAAAAAAGAAAAAAGAGAAACAAAAGATGAAGTTTATTTTTTTATGATTATTATCAATATTCTTATTATTATTGTTATGTTATATATATATTCATATAATATATATATATAGTATATATTATTCCCCCTTTTATTTTTTTAAGTGTACCACCTTTATAAAAATAAAACCTGTTTATTTCTTCCCGCCTAAAAAAAATAAAAAGTTTAAGGATCTTGGTCAAAAAAAAATTTTTTTTTTAATAGTAAAAATAGGATTTGTATTTATATATTATTTTTGTGCCATTTTTTTTTTTTTTTTTTTTTTTTTTGATAAAAGAATATAATAAAAAAATTGATGGGTAAAAAAAAAAAAAAAAAGGTTAAAATTTGGTTACATCTACACGTGCACGGTCGTCACCTTCTTCGTCAATACTCATCATGACGAATTCATTCAAATTACAACTAAAATATAATCAGAAGAAAATAATATTCTTCACTTTATTATATTTATTATTTATTTATTTATCAAGTCATTTAGTTTGATTTTTAATATAGAAGAGAAATAGAGACAGAACCCACATAGACACAGAAAAAAATAAATAAATATAGGAGTAATAATAACAGATACCTATTTAGGTGAATGTCATCGTGCAGATACATTTCTCTCTTCCTCTCTCTCTAGAATAAATTATCCGTAACCTTTTTTTTCTTAAAAATCAAAAAAATCATGATATATCTTGAATAATCATGGATCATCTTTTTATAAATATAAATAATATAAACTATAATATATAAAAGCAACTTTAAGGGGAAAGAAAAGAAGAACATAAAGAGCATTTAGTGTTTTTAGTGAATATATAGAAATGAAAATAGGATATAATAAGATCCAACTACTGGGAAATTGTATATATATATTTATATTATGCGATCAACATAACGATGCCCTAGTTATCTATTATATTGTCTTCTTCTTCTTTCTTCTCCTCCTCCTTTTATTCAAATTAGTTTAAATCGAAACGCTCTGAATATTCAATATAATCCAAGTTTTATGCTCTCTTTCTCCTCATCTTCCCTTTCCATTTCCTCCCTTTCTCTTTTCTCTCTCTTATTTAGAGCTCAGCAGATGTCAAAAAGTATTACAATGAAAAGGTCTTTTTTTTTTTTTTTTTTTTAATATTACAAAATAAAAAAGTAGTAAATAAAAACACCCTTTTATATATAAATTCATATATTATTTCCTTTCCTTTTCCTTTTTTTTTTTTTTTTTTTTTTTTTTCCTCTATTTATTTTATTTTATATAACAATTTATCTTTATATATTTCTCTGCAGTTTCTTTTTTTGGAATCACCTCTTTTTTTTTTTTTTTTTTTTATATAAAAAAATTTAAAGTTCCTTTTTTTTACACCTTTTCTTTCACTTTTCTTTCACTTTTTTTTTTGTTTGTTTGTTTGTTCAACTACCTTTCCTTCTATTTATTATTTATCTTCTTTTTTTTTTTTTTTTTACAATGTCAAACATAACAACATCAACAACAGAAGATGTATTCATCTTGATTCGGCATCTTGAACACGATTTAAAATATATATATGATATAGATCAACAACCACTGAATATATTAAATAAAAAAGATATTCAGCAGTTACATAAAATAATAAAAATACTACAAAAATCATTACCTTTAATTACATCAACGACAATGACTGAAAAAAAAAAGAAAAAATTAATAATGGAATACAATACTCTTTTAAAAAAAATAGCTTTATTAAAAGGTCAGTATGAGCAAGCGATTCATGAAAAACATATCCGCCATCAAGAAAATGATATAGAAAGATATCGACTATTCCAAGTTATTCATGATCTAAGTAGCCGATTGGATGCCCATAGTCAACTTTATGAAGAATTACATCAATTAAAAAGATCTCTATCTTCTTTACGTCAAGAATGGAAATTGGATAGAATTCAACATATCGTTCAACTTTTAGTGACACCTTCCTCTTCTTCTTCCTCGTTAACTGAACCATCTTTAGAGCATAATAATGCCCATGATAATCCTTTTATTTTATTACCCGAACAGCACCATCGACACGCTTGGTATCCTTTAATTCATCAAAAGAATTACCAACTTAAAAAGTATAAAAATAAAAAAAATGCATTACCTTTTTGGAAACAAATAAAAACATGGCTTTCTTTAAAGCATTCTCATCCTGTTACTACTACTACTGCTGCTAATAATAATAATAATAATACAACTATAAATACAAAAACAGTATTCCCCTCTTCTTTTTCTTCCATTTCGTCATCTACATTATCATCCAATGATCAGCAGCAGCAGCAGCAGCAGCAGCAACAGCAACAGCAACAGCAGCAGCAACAAATAAGGAAAGAAAAAAAAAGGAAAAAAACAAAGCAGCCCCATGATCATCTTTATTGCCATCAAAAAAAGGAATGTGTTATTTTATTACAACAATTAACTCAAGATTTTCAAACCATATTTCAAGAAAATACCAAACAAAATGAATCAAGATTAAGAGGCCTCTATGGACGTGCATTCCAAGCCAATGCAGATCCTTTGCTTGCAGAAGATATTCAGCGTCTTTGTTTAGTCATTCGCTCTTCTAATCCACCTACTTTATCAAATCTAATGCAGCCTACTTTATTTTCTTCGTCATCTTGGTCCTTTTGTACTACTAACCCCTCACCATCATCTCAGTCTCATAATAATCTCTTTTTTCCATCTCACTACAATGATATGATCACTTTTCATTCATTAAATCAAGAAGATAATCAAAATAAAATTAATGTTAAAAAAAAAAAAAGAAAAAAGTTAAACTGGCTTTCATCTACTCAACAACAACAAAATAATCATTTTGCATCTACTTCACTCTCAAACACTCCTAATCCTAACCATCGTCATTATCACCATAATGCAACTTATCAAGAACGTGACCTACCGTTGTGTTGGTCTATTTGTTTGGGTATGCTTTCAGAACATTTGCTTGAAATAGGCCAACAACATTACACACAATGGATCAATGAAATTCGTCTTGTTCAACAACAACAAACTATTCCTTTTAAAGTAGCAACGGAAACTTTAAAAGCAGTTTATTCTGACTTACAAACTGAACAAGTTTACGCTGTTTTATCAAGAATTTGTTTACAATTGGAATCTTTTATTAGTTTTATACAAGGTCAATTAGAAGAGGAGAATTAATTCTTTAAAGTATTATTAAAAAAGGATAATGGTGTTTATGATAAGAGCAAATTCCAAATAAGCGAAATATACCTATATATAAAAGTGATGACTAGATGTCATTCTTTATATATATATACATGTTACTATTTTATGATATTTATTTTTATCTATATTTATTTTTATATTTTATTTTTAATTGTGCTTATATACTTTCTCTATTTTTTTTTTTTATAAAAATGATTATTTTTAAAAATAAAAATTTAAAATACTTATATCTCCAATTTAATTATTCTTTTTGGAAAATTTTTATTTTTTTTATTTTTTCATGTAAACTTTAAAAAATGAAAAACCAAGAATAAGGTAAAAGGATACTTAGATAGTAAATAATACATTACAAAGGATTACGCGTCGTACATTTATTTTAATAACTATTTGTCCTACATACTTTTTTTTTCTTTTTCTTTTTCTTCTCTATATTTCATATGCATATAAAACCCACCTACCTAGAAAAAATAAATAAATAAATTACTACCTTGACAACAAAACAAATAATGAATTTATGTATAGAGAAAGATTTAAAGTTCAAACTCCACTTTTTTTTAGCATACCAAGGTTGGCTTTTTTTTTTTATCCATACCAAAAAT
Source organism: Cunninghamella blakesleeana (assembly GCA_017871115.1). Lineage (NCBI taxonomy): Eukaryota > Fungi > Mucoromycota > Mucoromycetes > Mucorales > Cunninghamellaceae > Cunninghamella > Cunninghamella blakesleeana. Next base: position 5,873,662 of record JAFCIZ010000001.1, on the reverse strand, counting down.
AGTATCTATATAGGTTTTTTTTTGGGTCAATCGCTTTGACATCTTTTTTTTTATAATTATGATTTTTTGTTCCTTAATAACTCTAAAAGTATAAGAATATTCGAATCAAGTAAAGAAGTTTAATTATTCGCACAAACGTACGCACATAAAAAAAAAATTTACGAGCACGAGTTAAATGGGGAGTGAGAGAGAAAGAATTGTTTATTTATATATATAATTATAAACTATTTTAATCGTTTCATAAAGAACTTGTTGATCAACAAAGCATAATAATAATAAATATCATTAAAATGAAGGGAAGAGAAAAAATAAAAAAATAAAAAAGGATGAACAGTACATATGATCAAGCATTTTTAAAAATAGCTTTTAATTTTCTTTGATTATTAATGAATTTGTTATAATTATATTATCATTATTATTACTTTTTTAAAAAAAAATACGTTCGATCGTATGTACGATCGAACGATTCAGTTCCAACTAAATACGTACGTATAAAGGAGTATAAGGAGAAATTTATATTATATATACAAATATATATACACAAACAAGAATTCGTTTTGTTTATCACTTTCATTATTGACAAAAAAAAATTACGTAAATTGGGCTAATCCCTTAAACCTCTAGGTTCTTTTTAAAAAACTAAGGGTTACTTTTTATTTTATTCTTCGATCGATTTTGATGTTGATCGCAAATAAATAAATAAATAATATACTATAATTACCAAAATTTTGTTTCATTAGTAAATATATACATACGTATATATATATATATATATATATAAAAGCTGGGTGGAATTTAAAATGATGGTGATAGTGTTTATATTTAAATAGGTTTATTATGTTGGGATAAATAAAAGTAAATTGTATATTCGTTATTTTTTTTGTTTTATTGAATTACATAAAGTATATTTTTTTAAGGTGAGAAAGATATGGTTCTTTTTATAGGGAAAGGGAAATAAAATATAATAGTTTAAATAATAATAATAAAAAAATGTATATATTGTTCTAGTTCAATGCTTTTTGGACCAAAGTAATTTTATCACCTACAAATAAAATAAATTAATAAAATTAAATAAACATTTTTTTATTTCTTACAAGTATGTATATTTATATAAATCATTACCTAAACTCAAAGCAAGACCTTGTGTTTTACTTCGAATTCTAATATGACCAATGATAGGACCGTCTCCAGTCTTTTCAATACTGATATTTGCTAAAGCATCTTCCCCTATTAAAAATAATAATGGTGATAGCAATAATAGTAAAGAAGCAAAAATAAGAATATGATAATTACATTTCTAATTTATATGATCATTATGTTGTTAATAAGCTTACCAAATATACTACGGGCATATAAGTTGGCAGATAAAAATCCACAGTCGCCTTCAAGTTGTCTTTCTGGAGTTAAGCAGCGTAAGTTTGTTGATTTTGTAAGATGATCAAGATATGTTCTTAAATCACTATAAAAATATAAATAATATGTTGGTGTGTTTTTTTAATATGTAGCCCACTTTCTTTCTTCAATTTAATTTGCAAGTTACTTACGTGATTGTAGTATTAACGTTAACTTTATTTTCCCATTCAAATTCAACCCAGTGAGATCGGAACTAGATATAAAAAAAGAAAAAAAGTTAAAATATTACAAATATATAAATTAAGTAAAAAAGTAAAAAGTGTACCTGAGTTTCACTACATGTAGCGGGGTTAATATAGTCAACAATATCAATGTGAACATCATTTAATACTACACAGTTACTATCAGAAGCAGCTGCATTTGTATCATAGACAATGTTTCCAAAAATAACACCAGTTTCTGTAGATGATACCTTAATAGATGCTTTGATGGTTAAGAAGGCATGTGGTGCAAGACTATAAGAAGTTGGACGATCGACAAGTTTTAAGTCTCCTAAAGTAGCAAATTCAACTGTGAGGTTTTGTAAAGTTTCCGCTGTTTGGTTCACAATCAATACATCTACATAATAAAACCAAAATAATAATAATAATAGTTTTTGTTACAATATTGTCCTTGTATTATATAGCATATTTATATCTAATTAACTAATTATATGTATATATATGTGTGCGACTTACCTAATAAAACATCATATTGGTGTACATTAACCACAGCTTCAGCATATACTTGATCAGAGAAACCAGTAAGTTGTACAATACGGCTGAGTTTGGACATCAAGTCGTCTTTATTATCCATGATACCTGTAGCACGAGAAAGATCTTGATCATACTAGTTATTATTTTAGAAAAAAAAAAAAAGGAATACAAAAATGAGAGAAAGTGAGAAGGAAGGTGGAATAAATAAATTGTATATAAATAAAGTAATATATTTATGATGTCATTTTTTTGTATAAACCTACTTCATCAGCAGCATTTCCACCAGTTTTTTTAGATAATTGGCGGAATACAATAGTATCATCCACTTGAACTTTGACACTAGCTTGGTCACTTGCTTTAGCTTCAGCATTGCGTCTCTATTAAAAATAATAATAAAAACAGAATTCAATAATTTAGAAAAAGATAAGATATATATACAAGTAAATTAAATAACTATACTAGAACTACTATTTAATATTTAATATTTAACTATTTTTTTAAACAAAAAAAAAACTTACTTCTTCATCTTGAATTTGTTTGGCATAGGCAATCTTTGTTTCCTTCAAGAATACGTTTTCTACAATATCATTACGAGAGTGGCCACCAACAACTCTTAAGTCCTGCATAATACGGTCATAAGAATCTTCATCAATATGGTAAGATACAAATTGTGATTGACCAATACGAATAATACTTGTCATAATCAACATAGCCTAGATGAACATAAAGGTGTAGATAATTTAAATTTTAATACATCAGCCTTTTCTTTACTTCATTTTTCATATTTTTATATTTTATTTTAATCTTCTATGTAAACAATGATTATAGTAAATATACCTCTGCTTTTCTGCTATTTGCTAATGTAGGTTCAGATACTAATTCACTATAACGTAAAACCAATTTTGTTAAAGTAGTTGCCAAAACAGATCCAAGATAATAGTCTCCATTAAGGATAAGTGCTATTTAATATATTATAATATAAATGTATATAAGTATATAGCTTTTCATATATATATGTGTGTGTGTAAATTGTTAGTATATATAGTAAAAAAATTACCTCTCAAAGGTGGCTTGACGCCAGTTTTAACAGTTTCTAAACGAGATGATAAAGTAGGAGCAGTATAGGCGCTTTCAGTAGCATATGTTCCATCAGGTAAAATACGTCTAGTTGATCCAGCAGTTTTGGCTTCATCCTTATTTTGTTCTCCATTTTCTTCTTTTTCAGTTTCATCCAATAATCTTTGTTCAGAAGCAAGTAAAGGAATTTCACCAATAGCTGAGCGAATTTGATCCCAAGCTTCATTAATTTCTTTTTCATCAAGACAATATTCACCAAGAATCCATAATGCACCACGGAATACTTTACTTGATTTCATATCTCCAAATGTTTCCATAAGTTTTTCTAAAATGGATGCACGTAAATCAGGGAATTTTTCAACAACTTGACGAACAAATGATACGACATCAACAGCAGATGGGTTATTAACATCACCAAGGAATTCCATTAATACGTGAACCACATTAGCTGCGACTTCTGAAAATTGAATGGCGCATGTGTGGATAGATTGAATTAATAATTGACGGTATTCAGTGTTCTGTATACATAAATATAAAGATAAAACAATGGTAAATATAAATAGATTGAGTACATAATCACTATTCATACACTATTGCCTAATTATGTATTTCTCAATTTACAATTATATCTTTACCTTTTCATATTCTTGATCATGAGTTTTAACTAATTCTTTCTTCAAAACAAGTACTACTTCTTGAACATTTCTAGATGAAACCATATCCATTGCAATATTTAATGCTTTACGGCGAACGTCGATATCAGGACTAATAATAAAATTAAAAAATAATATAGGTGCGTATATTAATATATTGACATTTATAGGTATTCTTTTAAAAAATAAATTAAATAAAATAAATTAAACAAAAATAATTACCTTGATAATACTTGTAATAAATCCATTACTAAATTATCTAATACATGCTCATGTTTTGAATGAAGATCCTTTAAACGGTCAAGTACAATTAATTTGACATTATTATCAGATTCCTTAACAACCAATTCGATATAACAAGAAGCGGCAGCTATTTATTTTTTAAAAGTAAGTCATAAGTTATTTCATTCTATTTTTTTTTTTTAAAAAAAAAAAAATATCTTGATTTAGTCAATATAATTCAATATTTTTACCTTTAACAGCAGCAGGATTAGAAGTGAGGATCATAAGGATATTAGCAGCTTCGTATTTAACAGAGTGAGAGTTAGCTTCCAATAATTCAGATACACAACGAATATAAGCACCCTATTAATAATTAATAATAATATATAAATATCAACGTTGATTATTATTTTCATTTACATATATATATATATACACTATAATTTAATAACGATACCTTATTAGCTGTACTTGATTTACTATCTTTTCTGATTAATTCAATAACAGAGAGTTGTAAAAGTTCATCAAATGAAGGTACCAAAGAGAATGATTGAATCAAAAAATCTACAGCTAAAGGTTGAGCAATTGTACAAAGTACTACAAAAGCATTTCTTCGACAAGTTGAATCAGCTTCAGATACTAAAAATTGTTGAATAACTTCAGGAGCATCAGGGAAAAGAAAATCAAAATGGCGATAGATGGATCCAATAGCAAATACTGCATTTTTACGGACATATGAGTGACGATGTTCCTAATAACAATAGTTAATAATAAAAAAGATGAATATGTATACAAATAAAAATAAGCTGAAATATTCAAACTAATATATATATATATATATATATATACATGTATATATATATTTTAGAAATATTTCCATTACATCCCCACCCCTTATGTCTTTTATATATTTGTATATTTTCCCCTTTCCTAAATAAACACGCTATCCCAATAATAATAAAAACTATATTTTGTCTAATAAAACTCACCAAACAAGAACGAACAGATGGTACAAGAGGTTCTAAAACATCTGCTTCTTTAATTTTACATAAAAATCGTAAGGTTGAACCTCTGACGTATTCGTTGGGATGTTGAAGGTCATTTCTAAGTGCGTTACTATATAAATATAAAAGATGAATACGATTTAGATGGATAATATAGTTTAGGTTTAATATATGTATATACATGTGTTTATATTTTTTTTTTTTAATATTCTTATTAATGATAATAGAGTTATGATTTAAAATACATATACTACATTTCAATCAATAATATATAATATATAATATATAGGAATCACTTACCAAACCAAGATGAATTCTTCTTTTAATTTTCCATCAGGTTTCGTTTTTGGACATATTTCCCAATAGATATGTAAAAGTTTTTTCAATTGTTTGTCTTTAGATGGTAAAACAAATCGAATAACGTGTAATAAGAGTTTTTCCATAGGATCACCGTTAAGCATAATAACTAAAAGTTGCTTCATAGTTTTTATTCTACTTTCATCAGAACCTTTCTCAAAAGCACGTTGAAAGTCCTGAAGACTTGGTTGTTCAGTCGCGTCATCTTGGTGAACGAGTGTATAACAAAACTCAGTCATTATATTATTTTTGTTGTAACTGGTAAGGTGTTGATGTAAATAGTTAAATATATGATGAAAGTTACAACAATGAAAAATAAAATATGGCAATTAAAAAAATAAATAAAAGGAGAGAAAGAAAAAAAAGAGAAGAAAAAAAATAAGTACGACGAAAAAAATAATTCATAAAATTGAAAATAGCGGAGCTCAAAACATTCCAATTTTTTTTAAAAAAATTAAAATAAGATAAATGATATTTTTTTTATTTTATTTAAACAAAAATGACTGGAAGTCCATTTTTAAGCTGGAAATTAATACTGCCATTTGTTACTGTAACTTGAATACCAGAAAATATATCTTTCATCGTTTTTCCTTCTTCCAATTGGCTAGACTTAAAAGTAATAGTTTCTTGAGAACCAGAACCTAAATTATTAACAATAACGAGCGCTTTGCCACGTATAAAGCCATAACAGGAGTTTGAACAGGTACCAGCGTTCATCAAAACGGAACCATTATTTGCTTGTCGACCATTTTTAACTAATGTTTTTGTAAATTGATACATATCTGAAGTAGTATCGAATCCTCCGTTTGCCCATAAAGGTTTTCGATTATCGGGATCATCTGAACCTAAAAGACCTTGCTATATACATACATTATTATTAAAAAAAATTACATGAAAAATGAGATCACGTGCATCTTTTTTTAGACTTTACTTTTTTTATTTTACGTACCTCAGTACCATAATAAAAAGTTGGAATACCCTCAATCATTAAAGTAAAAGTAACAGCATTTTTTACCAAACTATAGTCACCATTTGTTAAAGTAGCAATTCTTTTAACATCATGATTATCGCAAAAGTTGGTAAAATAAGAGGTTTTGTTGCCAGTTGCCGTTTGTAAAGTTTGCCAAGTCGAGTATAAGGTGGAAATGTCATTTTTTTTAGTAAATACATTTATAATTCCATAATATAAAGGATAATTAATCAATGAATTCGTTGATTCTAAATATCCAGCAACATACTGAGGATTGCCATCAAACACCTCACCAGTCGCAAAAACGTTACTGCTTTTAATATAGCCAGGCCAGAAGTCCTTTCTATTTTTTCAAAAGAAATTGAAGAAACAAAATAAAAATTATGAATGATGAGAAAAAAATAAATATTTAATATGCATATATATTATTATTTTTAAAAAAAAAAGTAAATTATTTACCTAACATGTTTGAGCGTATCAATCCTGATACCATCAAAGTTGTAGGTTGAAACCCATCCATTTACAATAGAATTTAATTTTTGTACATTTGCATCATTTTCAGTATCAATATCAGGGAGACCGCTTAACCAACAAACTTCAATAGAATTTTGATTATTATAATCAATTGTACATTCCTTATGATATAAATCAGGAGAATTAAAAGTAAAACCAGAATAATCACCTTTAGTAGATGGAGTACCTTGATGATTGGCCACGACATCCAGCATAACATACATATTTCTCTGATGGGCTTCATTCACTAAAGTAGTCAGCTCATCAGAGGTGCCAAAATGAGAATTTATTTTTTCGAAATCTTTTGCATGATAACCATGGTAACCATTATCCACATTTTCAGGAATAGGAGAAATCCAAATAGCGTCAAATCCCATACCTTGAATGTAATCTAATTGGTTTGTTATGCCTTGAAAAGTACCACCACAATATTTTGTTAAATCCTGGCAGGAAGCATTGGAATTATCGGTAGTAGCGAACCTATCCGTCAATAATTGATAAATAGTTCTGTCTTTCCAATCTTCAGCGGTTGCACGTTTGGTAAGAGATACAGGAACAGCATTGCCTATAGAATATATAGCAAAAAGGGACCAATATATTGTTAAAGTTTTCATTTGTATCTAGAAAGAATGGACAATGATAAAAATAATATAACTAAAATATGTAAATTTATTTTAGAAAAAAAAAATGAAAAAAGAAAAAAAAATGAAAAACTAGATCCTTTTTATACTCTATGTGTATATATGTATGACTATTTCCTTTACAGAAATTTATAATATTGATTATTGTAAAATAAATCTTTCCAATAGTTATGAGAAAACGGGAAAAATAAATAATAATCATTAAAAAAAGTAACACATAATAATAAATTAAATAACGTAACATTAATATAGTAAAATTAAAATCAAGTGAAATTTATTCAACTTTTAATGTAAAGCAATTGGTCTGTAACATGCATTTAATCCTTTATATATTCCATTCTCAATAAAAAGATCATGATTAGTAAACCCAACAGTGATATGTGGCCAGAATGACTACCATTAATATAAAATAAATATATGAATAAAAATAAAAATAAAGTTAATAATCATCTGATGGAATCTTTTTTTTTTTCCTGTTTTATCACCATTATTACGTACATGAGGGTCAAATAATGCTAAATTTCCATGTTTAGAATAGTATAGTCTGAATATATCTTCCCGTATTTTAATTAAATCTGGAGAAGTGACAATAAGCTGATATACGGTATTATTTTGTTGTGAAACTTTCCCCAAACAAGCGACTTTAAAATGGCTAGATTGTACCTTATGTTTCATAGCAATAGCATTGATATCAGCAATATTAATATTTGCACTTGACAAAATTTTATATTCCGGTGGCGATATGATTGTGATATGCGCTTCATCTAGATTTATAACCGAAAATAAAATATATCCATAATAGTAATGATAAGTGTCTTTTATGCTTACTTGATGTATATTACTTTATATAGTATTTAGTCGACTTACTTCTCGTTAAAAGAGGTTGAGTGGTGCTATTAAGATTATCAAATACTGGTTTCACATATTGAAAGTCAAGTTCCATTCCTAACCAAGGTGAATCTACATTATATAAATTAATACAAATTAATATATATACTTATGTAATTGTACTTTATTTTTTTTTAAAAAAAAAAAAAAAAGATTAAAAAAAGTTCATTATTTATCAATTACCTTCATTATGTTCCTTAAATGGAATATTCTTCGTTTTAAACAACTCTTTAGAAAGTTTAATAGGAGGGCCTTTTATATAACAAGATAAATAAAAAATAAAAAAAAATAAATAAGTGATTTTTAAGAGGTTAAAGTAGCTGTTTCATATATTTATCTTTACCTCCCCAAGGGACACCTAATGGTGTAAGATGTTTTTGAAAAACAGTTGGAGGAGTATAAGAATAGGATGGTACAAAGAATAAAATAGAATATATAGCAAGTATATAAAGAAGCATATTTTAACTATGGAAAGAAAAAAATGAACAAAAAGAAATAAATAATTTTATTTTTTTTCTGGATGTATAAAAATTTAAACAACGCCCTAATTTTCTTTTTGATCTGCCTATTTTTTTTTTTTTTCTGTCTTGCACAGGCCCATTTCATAATATTTTAAATTTTATTTCCTAATATATATAATATTTCTACAAAAAAAATTCTATTTCAGTATCTTTATTTTTTCTATACCTTAAAATAATTCTATTGCTTTATTCAAGATACCAGAAATTAAAAGTTATAAGATGTAAAATAACAGTATTTGAACTGACACTTGATATACAATATTTAAGGGTGATTAGAAAAAAAATCATCATATGTAGTAGTATAGCTCTAAAATTAGCTCTTCGGGTTAAAAATCCATACATCTCTGAAAATAATAAACCGGTTACCTCTATTTTTTATGTTAATTCCATAATTGTTGTATGTATGTATTATAATTTTTATGTTATAATTTTTCTACAATAATCTTTAATATTGTGTAATTAAATTAAAGAATCAAATTCAAATCAGAGATCTATATAGCGCCAGAAAAAATGAATCGATCTTCTTGATACTTTAGCATTTCAATAGCATTGTCAACTGCATTATATAATATAATTTTAATACGACAACAATTAATATCTGATAAAGTATTCAAAATGTAATAATTAAGTCTAAGATTATACTTGGACTAGATCCTTGTCTCTTAAACTTAATTTATGCTTATGTAACTATTGGATATGTTTCTTTTTTAAAATATAATAATGATAGTAAAAAAGATAAAAAATAAAATAGTTGCCTACATATTAAAAATAATAATGAATAGCCATTATTACTAATTTTTTAAAAAAGAGCGTCTTTAATTAGCTTTAATTTTTCTCCTACCTGATATTTACCTGCCAATTTTTTATTTCTCATTATTTTATTAGTTCAATAAAAATATTATGTATTCTATACCAAACTATACTTATAAAATATTGATGCTTTCTGGAATAGCTCATTCACTTGGAAACAGGTACACATTATCTTGACTACTTTAATATAGCAAGTTTTACAAAAAGAATCTTCCTTTACATACACCAGAATATTATTCTACTTGTATGTCAACAAAAAACTACTACTAAATAATACTTTACCGTCCAATTCGACTTTTCCTATATCTGGTTAAAAATATTAACTACCGAAGAATGTTCTTTTATTTTACGCGTCAGCGAATAGATGGCCATTTAAACTTTTTACCTGGAGGGCACTATAATTGTTATTTACTTGATAAAAACAATATTTGTATTCTATTCCCACTTTAAAAAGAAGACTTACTTTAGTTTTTTATTTATTGCCTTTACTTGTATCACTACTTTGCTATATTTATTTTATTGTATTTTTATTGTTATTTTTTAAAAATTACTATTACTATTACTATTATTATTATTATTATATATTAGTATAATTGAACATCGTTTTATTCTTTTGTTTAAAACGTCTTTTTAAAACATCAATATCGTTTATAATAGGATAGGTTTTTCTGAAGTTGATTTTTTACGTGTATATTTATAAAGGAGAGGATAGGAATAAAAATAACAAGTCCTTATTTTACTATCAGTGCAAACAAAAAAAAATTTTTTTTGTAAAAAAGTGTTTAGTAATATAATACTTTATTTATTTGCATTAAAGTAAACAATGATTAAAAATTAACATAGGTATATAAATGCATTTGATTCTCCGCAGCATAAAAAAGCAAATGTTATAGAAACGCTTTTCTTTTGTTTAATATTTAATATTTAATATTAGTATTAATAAATTATCATAATAACGAGACGTTACTTGGTAAATTTATAAATTATCAATTATTTTCTTATGCGTATTTTATTTTTGTTTATTAATAATTTTTTTGTGTCAAGTTGCTTGGTCACGTTTCCTAATTTGGATTGACTCAACTTTTTTTACTCACTCTATTTTTTTATTTTTTATTTCTTCTCTTTCACTTCTTTTTCAGTTCTTTATATATATATATATATATATATATATATGTATATTACTTTATATTACAATGCCCCCTCAAGCCAGTTCAAAGGTAAAGCAGAGTAATTAGTTCATAAATTATTATAGTATTTCTGTTATTTCTCTTGTATTAATCATTATTTTTAATCTTTCTATTTAGCGCGCTATTTCTCTTTTACCTAAAATAGTCAAACCATATGATAAAAACTCTAACAAAAACAAAAAAGACATTGGTAATAAGTTTTATAAAATAAATATAATAGAAAAGGTCAATAGAAAAAAAAATAGCTATATTGATTAATTTCCTCTCATTTTTCTTTTATTCATTTACATTTTTCAAAATAGACAAGCTTCCAATAGTTTTCCCAAATAGCTCAAATATGTCAGGTTCTAAAGAAATTAAAGCTGAAGACAGTGATCATCTTAAATCTAATAATAATATTAAAGAAAAGCTTGAAGTAAGCTTTAATTTTAAAACAACAATAATATTACTAAAACTAATTAAAAAATAAAACAAAACACTAAATTAACTTGATTATTCTCATTTCTATCTTTTTCATATTTATTTTTATTAGGCTATCATTGCATTACATCCGTTAAAAGATCAAGAATATAAGACAAGTCCATCTACTAATAAAACCGACGAAATCATTGTAATTAAAAATAAATTATAAAAATATAGACATAAAATAATAATATTAATAATAAATCAAAAGAAATATACTATCAATATATTTACTTGTTTATTATTTTAATTTTACCAATATAGAATCATTTTTACAAGGTGATCCAAGAATATACTAAAAAAAACGAAGAATTAACTGCTACTTTAAATTTAGAAAGAGAACAAGCTGCTTTGAAGGAAAAAAATACCGTAATGAAAGAAGATGACGACGAAGAAATTAAAACTATTGTAAGTACTAAATTGATAATTTTATATTAATGATTATCTATATATGATTATATGATTAATAAAAAAAACCTGCTTTATTTTTTTTTTAAAAAAATAGAAACAAGAGCTACAATCCTTAAATGATACCAAAATTGAAAATAATAAAATCATTGTAAATAAAATAAAATAAATAAATACTATCTTTATTATTGACTGAAATTAATAAATAACAATTTTTTTTTAAATTAGAATCAATTACGAAGGGAAATCTTTGAACATGAATGTGAAAGACAAAGAATTTGTTTCCAATCAGTGTGCGAAAAGCGTGTTCGCGAAGATTTTCAAGAAGTTTATCAAGTTAATCATGATAAAAATGTAACTATTATAATTAATATTTGTATAGTTTATTATTGTTAATGCTTCTTTTTTTTTTTTTTTTTTTTTTTTTTTTTAAAAAAAAAAAAAAAAAAAAAAAAAAAAAAAAAAAAAAAACAGCAAAGTTCTTGATATTTACTTTTTATTTATTGAATAGACGAAATTATGTCTTGAAATATATGATATAAAACAAGCTATAAAAGAACTACAAGAAAAGTTAATAAAAAAGGAACTTTGTTGGAAAAGTAGAAAACAGCAATATGAAGTAGAAAAAAAACGTTTGGAAGGAATAGAAGCAACATGGAATTATAAAAAACAAGTATATCTTAAAAATGAAGAATATTTAAGAAATGAAGTAAGTTATATAAAAATTTTATAAACGCATATACATGCATTAACATATATATATATATAAATTAGGCATATAAATATCGAAGCATGGCGTTGGAAAAAAGGTAAATTAAAAGTTAAAAAAAATGGAAATTTATTTTAATAGTAAAAAGAGTGTATTTATTTGTATACGAGTCAACTTATTATATAAATATATATAAATATATATTTAATAGCAAAAAACGTGGTTCAAGTTCACCATCAAACGAATCAGTAAATGGTGAAAGAAGTAGAAAGCGGCGACATACTGAATCTTCTCAACAAAATATGGAGATTTTAGATTCGCGGAATGTTAGACTTAGACCTTTACGATAAACAAAAAAAAAAAAATACAACTACTACAACTACTACTACATCTACATTTATAACTATATCAACTACAAACACGACTGCTACTGCTATTATAATCAATAATAATTATAAAAAATAATAATTGTCCTAATACCAACATTTATAATATAATAATTATATTGATAAAAGTTGTTCCAATAATAATAATTATCCTAATGATACCATTTGTAATATAATAAAAATAATGTAATAATTAAATATTGTTCTAATTATCCATTTGCTATTTTTTTTTTTTTTTTTTCGCGCATTGGTATCCATCTTTTGATTATTTTTCTCCTATATAATTGGATGAAGATCAGTATCTTTATTTTGGATTCAGGCTATTTGCTGTACTAATTCTAATTTACAATACCTTACCCCAGCTTTTTGTTTATTTGAATAACGTAGAGTAACTATTAATGCCATTTTAAATATAAATTAATCTTTATCAATTTTATATGTATCTTATGCTTTGAAATATGATCATACTTAGTATATAATAAAAATAAAAATGAGTAGTGATTCAAGTATAACTATAATTAGTAGTATATTATTATTTCACACAAATATATATGGTATTTATGCTTAAATAAACCTTAAAAAAAGGGACAATAAACGGATTTATTAAAAAATATTTCTTTACTTTAGATAAGAAAAAACTTTAAAATAAGTATATAAAATAGTAATAAAATAGGGGTTTGTATACATATATTAATAAAATATATCAATATATAAAGTATAATTATTATTATTTATATATACTTATTGATACTTGGTACCTTTCTAAAATCAATTTAAATTATAATAAAAAAAGATCAATGTTAGATTTATTCTCCGCTATTTTTTATATTTTTATATATAATTACCCTTATTTTATTATTTTCCTTTCTTCTTCTTTCTATTTCCTTCTATTTTTTTTTTTTTTTTCCTTTTCATTTTTTAAATCTATATTTTATAAATGTCCTTCAAGTCGAAACAAAGAGCAAAACATGGTCATTTATTTGGTGATGGTAAAATAGTAATAGGAATAATATAACATAAAATAAGAAAAATGGTCTTTTATATATATATATATATATGCACAACTTTTATCACTGTATAACAATATAAACTATATAATAATGATAATAAATACCTTTATATATATCGAAGAAAATATATATCTAACGATACTCTCTATATTATATATATTCATATTTCTTTATTTATAGATCCTTTAAACGCTAGTAATTTATCTAATGATCCTTTATCGACTAGATCAAGTCAGTCTAGTTCTCCAATAGATCCTTTAATGTCTCCAAAAACAAATTCACCTAATAGTCATCATACTAGTAGTATTTTCGGTGATATTGATGTTAGTAAGTTTGGGAATAAACGATCTATGCGTACCTCAACTTCTTTACGAACTGGTTTAAATAAATTAACGGATGACGATGAAGATGAAGATTTTTTATTTGGTGGTGGAAAGAAATCAGGCTTGGCATCAAAAAGAACGGTGTCAACTAATTCTACAGCTACAAAAAAAGTAACTACTTCTTCTTCCACAACTATAACAACTACATCTCATAATAATAATACTAATAAAGACAATGATAGTAAAAATAAGAATAATAATAGTAATACGATTGGGAAAATATCGGATACACAATATAATAATAAACCACTCTCTACAACTATACCACCTTCTACTACAATTGCTACTACTAATACCAATAATAATAATAATAATAATCATTTAAATGCAAATGGCTCACACCCCTTCAATTCTCCATCTTCGTCTTCGCCTTCACCGCCTCCTCCGCCTCCACGAACCATGTCTTCTCAACCTACTCAATCAAGCGCTTCCTCTTTATCATCTCAATCTCAATCTTCACTCTTTTCTCCAGTTTTAGAGCCTTCTTTGTCAACAAAAAAACAACCACCTCCACCGCCACCTGCTAGGCGTAATATCTCTTCTTCAATGTCAACAACAAGTATTAGCCCTCCTCCTCCTCCTCCTCGTATACATAAAAAACATCAACAGCAACAGGATACTGTACAACGAATAGAGTCACCTTTAAATAGAGAAAATGAGAACTATATAAATGTTGTAGAAAAAAAGGAAGAAATAGAACAAGAACAAGAAAAAGATAATGATTATATGGATGAAAATGATAAAATATTACAGCAACAAAAGGCTGCTATGATGGAAGATGAAGCAACAAGGGCGTTTGCCATGGATGCGTCTCTATTAAAAAGTAAGTTTAATAATACAAATAACTCACCCTCTTCAACAACAATGATAATGAATTATGATGATCCAGAAATATATGCATCGGTAACTCAGTTTGATTCACTAAATATAACGGCTTCTTCTAGTACACCAACATCAAAACATCATCAACACCATAATCATTACTTTAATGGTATAGAATCGCCTATCACTTCACCTCTTTCGAATAATTTTAGTACTACAAATATTACTACACATACCAATCACCATCAACATAGTAATAACAATAATAGCGATAATGATCCATGGAGCACTCATCCTCCTCTTGGTCAACTATCTTTAACACCTAATATGAGCACACCTTTTCCAGCGACTTCCAAAAAGAATCATAATAACAATAATAATAATTCTATTCATAAAAAGATCAATGATATTGAACCAGTAAAACGTAGAGCATTTGCTGATTTAATTGCTAATTGGCATGGGGATAATAGTTTAATGAATAATAGTAACACTAAGAGAGTAGAAGAAGAAGAAGAAGAACAATTTTTAACTTCTATAGCAAGTGAAAAACGTGATATTGGTTTTGCAGGAATTGAAGCAGATAACAAACCTATAGCAACACTTTCTCATCTTGGTGATCATGGTACTTCTGCATTTGATTGGCATCGTGATGAAATTTTAGATGATAATCCATGGTCATAAATAAAAATGAAAATGAAAATGAAAAAAAAATTATACTGCAATGATAATTAAAAAAAGAGGATCACATGAAATTATTAATACAACATCCATTTAACATTATCATCACTATTCAAATAAATTTCATTTTTTTTTTTAGACTGTAAAATATTTGTTTTAAATCAATTTATATACAATAATAAAAAATCATAAGTTTGAAATAAATGGTTTATATCCAACATTATTTAAATAAAATAATATTGAAAACTAACTGAAAGGTGAATACATGGATTACTATCACTATTAAAAAATAAAATAAGATATAAAGTCATTCAGAAATGATATTCATCATATAAAAAATTGATCACGTAATATTTCATTTTAATTTACATAAATTTTACTGGTTTTTTCTAGTATTAATATATCGTTTTTTTTTTTTTAAAAAAAATAAGTAAATAAATAAAATAAATAAATAAATTATTATATGTTTTATTTTTATAATTAAAGATATGGTTTTTTTTTTTTTTTTTTTTTTGATTCTATGATGTTTATATTTTTAGATTAAAGTTAGTATCTAATTAGGAATAATAATGAATATTTGAAATTATTTATTAATGAGAAAAAAAGAAAATAAAATAAAACTAAAAACTAAAAAAAGCAATTAAAATAAGGAAATATACAAATGCGACAAAAAAAAAATAAAAGAAAAAAATAGGCATTATTATTATTATTTATTATACACCTTGAAAAAGTAATAAGTCTTGAGTATTTTGCTGATCTTTATCTTGATCCTTTTCCATCAAAGATAACATGGATTCATTTTCAGGATGATTATGTAAAACATCCAAAACATCATTAGGAGTTACATCTGAAGCATTACTTAACATAGATTGACCATGAGGACCAAGTGCTGTATCATACATATGTGTGTTATTATTATTATTAGATGTTGCTTGATTCTCTACCATTTGTTGTTGATGTTGAATAGGTTGAATCATATTATTTTTAAATAATTGATTTAACTGTTGATCTTGGGAAACCAAACGAATCCATTCTGCTCTTAATGCCAAAGCTGGACCATCAATATAATGGATTTGCACACTAGTTGCTTGTCTGTCTTGAGTAAAATCTCTACATTGGGTCCAATATTCCCCTTGACTACCAGATTGCTGTTGTTGTTGATGATCTTCCATATAGAAAGATATATTTTCAGGTAAAGAAACAGAAATGGTTAATCTTGCCCAACCTAGACGTTCCAATAATGGATCTAATTGAATCTTTTCAATAGAATCTAAACCAATATGCATTTTAAATCGTTGTTGCCCATCCGTAATACGCCAGACCATACTTTGGATTTGTTTATCAAAGAAACATTCTAAATCTTTAGGTTTCAAGCTCATTCTTTTCCATGTACCAATTTGAAGTGCTTCAGCAGAGAAATGATAAGGTTCATCATCTTCTATTGTTGTCATACCATCTAAAGACATAGGAGTTCCTAATCTATCATCTAATCATTAAAAATAATAATATATAAAAATAAAATTAATATCTATTTTCACTTTTATAGATATATATATATATATAGATATATCTTTTAAGAAAAAAAAAAAGCCCGCTTTCATATGTTAATTTATATTATATATATGTATACATATTAATAAAAAAAAACCCGCCCTTACATATCCATATTTAATTATTATTAAAAAAAAAAAAAGAAAGAAAAATAGAAAAAAAGAATTTACCTTGCATAAATGGCATAGACATTTGCATCATATTATTTGACCAATGAGAATAATAACCATGATGATCAGCTTGGAATGGATCTAACGTACTACCATCGGCTTCTTCAGGAAT
The DNA here is from genome assembly GCA_017871115.1 of Cunninghamella blakesleeana. Taxonomy (NCBI): domain Eukaryota; kingdom Fungi; phylum Mucoromycota; class Mucoromycetes; order Mucorales; family Cunninghamellaceae; genus Cunninghamella; species Cunninghamella blakesleeana. The sequence continues at coordinate 5,856,020 of JAFCIZ010000001.1, read as the reverse complement.
CATTGTATTAGGATTTAACATAAAAGAAGACGAAGCTGAAGGATGAGCAGCCCAAGCATTCATAGGAGGAGGAGGAGGAGGGCATTGAGGAGCAGGTGACGCAGAAGAAGAATAATATCTTCTATGATTATATACAGTAGAAGGTTCCATAGAACCATGGCGAGAAGGATGACGTTGATAAGGATTATAAGGGTAATGACCAACTGAATGAGCACGTACACGACCTCCAGCTGTTACAGCAGCGGCATTTGTTGCAGAAGAAGATGAAGTAGTAGATGATGTAGGTGTTGGAGTAGGTGAGAGATTATTATTATTTAAATTAGAAGAAGTAGAAGTAGAAGGTGTTGGTGTAGAAGTAGGTGAAGTACCGGAACGATAATGAAAAGTAGGAGCAGACATAGAAGGAGAAATGGATGAAGGAGAGGGAGTTGTTAACGATTCCCAAGGTTTTATTTGAGGATGGCCATTAGCTGTTGGCATTGGAGGAGGAGGAGGAGGAGGCGTTGTATGTGATGAAGAAGTAGGTGGTTTTAAACCATTTGGAGGAGGTATCATTGATGAAGGGTTAGTAGATCCGGGATAAAATTGTTGTTGCTGTTGCTGTTGTTGAAGTTGCTGCTGTTGATTATAATAATAATAGTAGTAATAGTAATATAAGTCTGGGTTGGAGACAGAGGTACTATCAGGTGAATTCTGTTGCTGATGTAAACTAGCAGCTTGGCAAGCAGCAGCAGCAGCAGTAGCAGCATAATATTGCATTCTTAAAGTTTCATCATGTAATAAAGAAGATCGTTTGGCCATATTTTTCACTTTAGCACGTCGATTTTGAAACCATATTTGAATTGATCGTTCGGACATACCCAAATTTCTAGATAATTGTTCGCGTACTCTATTATTAGGTGAAGGATTAACGCTAAAAGTTTTTTCTAAAATAGATAGCTGTTCTGGTGTAGCACGCGTTCTTTTACGTGGTTGTGAATTATCTTGTTGTTGTTGTTGCTGCTGTTGTTGTTGTTGGTGATGGTGGTGATGTTGGTGGAGGTGTTGCGGTTGGTGTTTTAAATGATTACTATTAAAAGTAGGTGCTGCCGTTGGAAGATAAGCTGATTGAGAAGGTTCAGTTGAAGACACAATAGGTTTTGTGGTTGGTATATAACTGTAAGTAGGAATCATATTCATGCCTGCATGGGTATGATCTTTATTTTCGCCTGTAGTTGCTTCCATTCTATTCTATGTATTGATATGTATATATATGTATTTATAAAAAGTTGGTTGGATATGTAGTTTAATAATAAATGATATAATAAATAAAAAGTTTGTTATAATAAAAATGAAAGGAATTGGTAATGAAAGGGTGGGGAATTGAAAAAGAACAAGTAAACTTTTTTTTTTTTTTTAAGAAAAAATAAGATATTTATAATAAAGAATAATAATATATAATATATAAAAAAGAGAGAAAAAAAAGAAAAAAGAAAAAGAAAGAGAAAATTAAAATAGTGGAATTTTAAAAAAATAAAAAAAATTAAGGTTACACACCGGAGATCAATAAGGTTTTCGCTCCTCTTTATTTTTTTTTATTTCCCAGTCTTACTTATTTTTCCAGCTCTTAATTGACAGTTTACCGAATCAGGTGTACCTTAAAAAAAAAAAAGGACTTTAACTTCATTCTATCTATTTTGTGTATCTAAGCAACTATGAGTATAGTATTATTATTTTTTTTTTTTATTTATTCATACTCGATATTTTTATTATAAAAATTAGTTAAATTGAGATCAAAAATATCAAAATAAAAAAATGAAAAATGCTGAGGTTATTTAATTGATGAATTATATAATAAGATTGAGTTTTGAAATAATTACATATATATATTATATACATATTTTATTATGTTATATAAACTTGAAAAACAATAGGGATTTCGCCGACGATTTACTATATATAATGATAAACCGAATTATAAATTGAATTAGATGATAAATATAACTTTATAGTTATATAAATACATAAATATAAATAAATCATCAATTGATTATGTTATTTTGATCTGCATATATTTATATAAATATATATATATATATATATAAATATATGAAATGATCAACCATAAAAAAAAAATCAGTAACGTGGTTTATCATTATCCCCTTTATTCTTATTTCAATGGCTTGTAAAAGTATATAATAGCGGGGATACATAACCCGAATTGCAAAATAGGATTATGGTAACACATCTACGACACATGGCGTTACACACACATACTCATTTACACATATATATAAAAAGAGTATAGTTAATTTAAATAAGAATGACATGATATTTATTTTTACCAATCACTTGAAATGAATGGTGTTTAACCTTTTTGTAAACATTGGAAAAGATTGTTGTTACCATGCCATTTTCCTATATATTATTTATCATATTTAAATGACCGAAGTTTATTATATTTGATTTTAGTTTAGTTTCTTTTTTTTTTTATCCTTGTTTATATATATATATATATGTACGTGTGTGTGTATAAAGTCTAGAACATAAAACTTCTATATATATTTATATATATTTATATATATATAAATATATATACCTATTTCTATATATAAAAATATAATATTATACTTCATATAATACAAGTATCAAAGAAACTTTGATCGTATTATATAATATTATTGTTTTATATAATACTGCATAAAAAAATATTTCTAATAATTATATATAATTTTTATAATAATAGAAATTGAATTTTTATTTTTTTTTATTATTTTGATATTTATCAGATATTTATTCTTAATTTAAAAAATGTAACCTTGGTTTAAATTACTAAAAAAAAATTAAATGTCCAACATTAAAACTCACTTCATCGACAAAAAATTATGAATTATGAAAATGAAGAAAATATATATATATATATATTTATATTTGTATAACATTAGAATATAAATTTTCGTATAACCCTTTTTTTTTATTATTATTATTTATTCATCCTTTTTATTATTTTTGCATAACCTTTAATAAAAAAAAATGAAATATGATTGGATTTAAAAAAATGAATATGAAATGATGATGGTAATAATTTAAAAAAAAATGTTTATTATTATTATTATATTGTACTATATTAAAGAAAATGAAAATAATATTATATTGTATTAAAAATGAAAATAATGTTATATTTGTATTAAAAATGATCATACTATTTATTATATTTGTATTTTATTAAAATGATGAGAATATTTTTAATTTTTAATTTTTTTTTAATTTTTTTTTTAATTTTTTTTTAGCTTAAATCTATTAATCTATATAATCAGGAGGTGGTATGGATGGTATTTTTTGAAGTGAAGCGTCATCAGATATTATCGTTGTTTCATGATTATTTTTAGTATTTATTTCCATTAATTGACAAAATTCATAATAACATTCACATAAATAAGCATATGGCATCGATGATTTTGATTTTGATTTTGAATTGGGTTTTTTTTCTTCTTCTTTTTTCTTTTTTTTATGATAATCCAGATGCTGTTGATCATCACCATCATCGTTATTAGAATTGGCCTGCAATTCTTTTTCTTTAGCTGTTGACAATAAATCCATAGGCATAGTGGTAGTAAAACTTGGTTTAACAGTTCCCGTTTCAAAATAAGAGGGCAGATGACCATAATCCTCTTTTAGTCTACAGTCAAATATAGTCATGGGCGTTTCCACGTCCATTTTTTCATATATTCTTCCCTCTTCTTCTTCATTAGTACTATTTTTGCCATTATTTAATTTTCCTTTTCTTAATTTGGATAAAACCGTTTGCCATGATGGTGAGGAAGGTGCTGTTGTATTTAATGAAGATGAAGATCCTTCCGTAAAATAATCACTTGTATTATTGTCATTGATTAAAGTAGCCGTTGAATAATGCTGTTTTTCTTCATCTAAATAAGACAAGGTGATATGAATATGTAATCGATGACGGAATAGGATTTCATTATAATAACTTGTATGATGAAAGTTTTCTTTACATGTAGGTGTTGCAAAACCGACACGATAGGCAAAGACATCTGTTAATTCAACTCCAGGCTTTTGTTTATCGAAAATTTGGTCCATATCTTCTGTTGAAAAAGTTGAAGGTGATGTTGCTGTTGCTATTGCTGTTGGGGAGGAGGATCCCATAAAGGTAGATAAAGGTGTAGCGTGAGCAAAATACAATGGAAACGTTTCGGAATCAGTTCGCCAAGCTCCCATTTCTGATACTGAATATTTTCTTGATTCTGTGACATGACATCCAATGTATTCCAAACGACCATGTTTTCTTTGAGGCTGTACGATGATATTGAGATAAAATATATCTCCAGATGAAAAAGCTGCTGCTTCTACCATAATTTCTATATCTCCCGTTGTAAAATGCTTTTCAAACGTTTGTGATAAATCCTGAATTGAATTATTGACTAGTAAGGAATTGCACATATAAGTACGTAAAATTAATACTGGTTTGCTGATACGATATTGATTCAAGATAGCTTTCCCTGTACGTGTTACAACTGCTTCTACTATATGTCGAACCTTTGCAAATTCGTCATCTATAGTATCTATATAAGACTGATAAATATAAATATATACGTAAATTAATTTATTGCTCTTTTATATATCTTTTTTTTTTTTTGTTGTTGTTTTTGTATCAATCTATTTTTATCCATTTTCATTTTTATGCTACTTTTTTTTTACATTAGGAATGATAAATGTAAAAGGAAATCTATGTATACCAGGTTGAAGTTGTGTTTTTTCATTGATTAAACTAAGTGATTGTAAAGCTAATTGTTTCTCATAACTTGTTGTTGCTGCTCTAGCTCCAATACCTTATATGATAATAGATAAAAGTAATAATAGAAAAGCTGGTTAAAAATAAAGCAAATTCTTTCTTTCTTTCGTTTTAAAATATGTATATATCTACCTTCTGGCCAAAAAGTAATACTTGTCGATTTAAAATGAATAACTATACTCGCTATTTTTTCAGGTTTTGATAATGATAGTATTACTTCACTTGTAAAGACGGATGAAGCATTTTCTTTAGGTGAGCCTCTTAGTACAATAGGTTTAAAAGATCCAAATGAAAGTTTGTCATTCGATAATAATTTCATACCAATAGGTTGAAGAAGGTATTTTTTTTAAATAAAAAAAAAAAAAAAAAAAAAAAGAAATGAATTGTTGATATAAATAAAGAGTATATATATTTTTTATTAAAAAGATAGGAAGAAAAAATAGAAAGGAAAGAGAAAGTAAAAAAAAAATTGACAGTTGGAAATTTTATTGGATGGAGATATTTCAAGTCCGGCCGAAGTTTATTCCGTTAATTCCTTTTTTGGTTCCTCTTTTTTATTCTTCTTCTCTAAAGCTGCTACGTGATTTTCTAAAGTAGATAATACATCATCCCAAGCAATAAATATTTCTGATAAAGTATTAATCTATAGAAGAATAAAATAAAATCAAAAAAATTAAAGTGAAATCGTGGTAGTTAAGGATAAATAGCTACAAAATTTAAATAATCCATCAATAGGTAAATAGTATTCATATAAATATATATAAAATAAAAAAGGATACAATGCCATTATAGGTGTCCATTGCTTTTGATACACGAGTTGTAATATCATTTAATTTTTTAACTTGTTCTTCATGATAAACTTCTAATGGTGTTAATTGAGGACCGAGATCTTCAACAGCTATGTTTTTTTTAAAAAAATAATGGTATGTAAAAAAAGATAAAATCAATAAAACTTGCTTTTTTTATATATACATATATATATATAGCTTTCCTTTTATAAACAGTTTGTATGTACCTGTAAAGTCATCGCCATTAATAACATGTTCTAATAATTTAATTTGTTTGACTTCTGCTGCAAATTTTTCTAAATCATCATAAGCTGCAAATATTAATTCTAATTTTGTTTCTGGCTGTAAGAGTTCTCGTTCTATTTCAAAAGTTGAATTAACTGGATTTAATAATTTAGCATAAGGATCATCTACAAATAATAATAATAACAAAAAGAAGGAATATATCTTAATATATCAAATATTATTATTATTATTTTTATATTTTCATTTTATTTTTATGGTTGTTTTTACATTTGGCTGCAAAATCTTTTAAAAGTTTATTATCTTTTTGTATATTATTCAATTCTTTCAAAAGTTGTTGGTTTCGTTGAAATAAAGGAATGGCTAAACGTGATATTTGAATATTTTGGTCACCAGTTAAAATATGTTCAAGATGCCATAATCTAGTTTCAAAACCGTATTGATCCATTTAGAATTATCTATATTTATTAAAGTAGAAATTACTAGTAACAATAATAGTAATAATAATAATAAAAAGAAGGTAAAAAAAAATCATTGTAGTGCTTAAGAAAACTGATAGATTTTAAATCCCGTCTTATTTTTTGGATTGGATTAAAGTTTTTTAAACAAAAAAGGATTATAAATTTTTTTTATCTCTTTCTTTTTTCTAGCTATTTTTCTCCTTCTTCAAATAAATTGGGTATTTATTTAATAAACACATACACATATTTTTAAAAAAATGAATGTATCCCAAAGCAGATTATCTATGGTTGCTAAACACGTTGCTGCCACTTCTACTTCAGTAAGAGCTGCATCTACTGCTTCTACAAAAGCTTCACCACCACCAACTTTTCGAGAAAAAAGTCATTACAAGTATTTCTTACCTATTCAAACGAGGTACGTTTAAGCATAAATAGAGATATATACACATAGATAAATATAAAAACTAGAAAAAAAAAAAGGAAAAAGAAAAACAGGAAGGAGAAGAAATAAAATCATTATTTATACATAAATATATATTTTATCTATTAACGTTCTGCTTTGTTTTTCTTTGTTTTTATTGATTATAATAGATGGACTGATAATGATCAATATGGCCATATTAATAACTCAATTTATTATCATTATATCGATACTGTTGTGAATGAATATTTAATTAGAAATTGTGGATTAGACCCTACCGATAAAAGTAATACTAAACCAATTGGTTTAGTTGTCAGCTCCTCCGCCAATTTTTATTCCTCAGCATCCTATCCTTCAGTGCTAGATGTTGGTTTATCGATTTCTAAAATTGGTCGATCCAGTGTCACCTATCGTGTTGGGATATTTGAAAAAGATAGTAATAGTAAACAGGAATTGGCTTGTGTTGTAGGTGGATTCACCCACGTTTTTGTTCATCCTGAAACCAGAAGACCTGTCGCTTTACCTGAACAATTCAAAAGTGAAATTGAAAAATTATTAGTAGTAGTAGATTGAAAAAAAAAAAAAAAAAAAAAAAAAAAAAAAAAAAAAAAAAAAAAAAAAAAATGAACGAAAAAAGAAGAGAACAAACTTTGGATGATTTCATTGATTAGATTTTGTTTTTATTCACTTTTTTTGTAAGAAATAATAATAATAATATTTCATAATTACTTTAGAACTTTAATTCATTATTTAAACATAAATGTAATAAATATCTCATGAAAATATATTTTTAATGAAATCAGGATTTATACTCACCGTTTTATAAAGTATATATATTTCAATAAAAAAAGACATTTGCATACAAAAATATACAAGATATTTAAAGTGATTATTCGATGGTCATACATTTATTTTTAAAGAAAAAAATTCTACCACTTCATCAATCTTATATTTACATTATAAAAAACGTGAATGGATGCATTCAATTTAATGGTTCCTGAATTTGAATTTATTAAAATTTATTTACCAACTTTTAAATAAAGAGTACTATGCATGTTTTTTTTTTATAATTATATAGACTTTTTAAAAAAAAAATTAAATAAAGCAAAAATTAGTAAAAGAGATATAATAAATAGTATTAAAATATTTAATGGAAATATACAATTGATATATTTTCTGTACTTACTGGGATTTTCAATTTGACACTGGGCATGATTTATAAACTTTCGTGTTTTTTTCCTGAAAAAATAATAAGGTATATTTATTTTTATTATTGTTAATATTATTATTATTATTACTATTGTTATTATTGTTATTGTTATTAATATTACGCTTACCATTATTATTATTATGAAATAGATATAAAAAATGATTTTTGTATTTCTATATTTTTTATATATTTCTATTTCTATTTTAATATTTATGATCATCATTTTTCAAATTATTTTTATACACATAAATTTATATATTTAGTTAAAACGCCGCCATATTTATTTAAATTGATTGGTTTAAATTCCACCATTAAGTTAAATTGCCACGTCAATTTCAATTTTCAATTTAAAGCGCTTTTTTTTCCATCACCTTCTTTTTCACTTCTTTTTTTTTCCATTTCTTATACTTATTTTTTATATTTATATATATATTAAATAAATCGTTTTTATTTATTTTTTTTTAAAAACAATATACAGTTGAAAAATAAAAATGAAGATTCCTACTATTGCTGCTGTTTTAGGTCTTGCTAGTCTTGCTACTGCTGAAGTCTTTTTACACGAAACTTTTTCTGATGGAGAAGGATGGAAGGACCGTTGGACCACTTCTGCCGCTAGCGATAACTTGGGTGCCTTCGAAGTTTCTCCTGGTAAATGGTATGTAGATGCTGATAAAAATGCTGGGTTACGTACAACTGAAGATTATCGTTTCTATGCTTCTTCAACCAAATTCCAAAAATCTTTTGATAATAAGGATAAAGACTTTATTGCGCAATTCGATGTTAAAAATGAACAAAGCATTGATTGCGGTGGAAGTTATGTTAAGGTAAATATAAAATAAAATAAAGTACCTGCGAAATAAAAAAAGAAATAGGGAAAATAATCAATCAACCTTACCCTCGTTATTTTTATCTATTTACATATATTAATATTTAATTAGATTTTCTCTGATAAATTCGATCCTAAAAGTTTCAATGGTGACAGCGAATACAACATTATGTTTGGTCCTGATATCTGTGGTACCAAAGCTATGGTCCATGCTATTCTTCAATACAAGGGCAAAAATTACGATTTAAAGAAAACTGTACCTGCACCCACTGACGTGTTCACCCATACTTATACATTCATTTTAAAACCTAATCAAACCTATCAAATCTTAGTTGATGGTGAAGAAAAGGCTGAAGGTAGTTTATTAGAAGATTGGGATTTCTTACCTCCAAAAACTATCAAAGATCCTAGTCAATCTAAACCTGAAGATTGGGTGGATGAAGAAGAAATTGATGATCCTAATGATGTCAAGCCTGCTGATTGGGATAGTATTCCTGAATTAATTCCTGATCCTGAAGCTACTAAACCCGAAGATTGGGATGATGATATGGATGGTGAATGGGAAGCTCCTTCGTAAGTGATAGATATATCTTTTTTTTTTATTTAAAAAAAACACACACACACCCCGAAAATTAATCTATGGTCATTATAATAACGTTTTCTTTTATTATTATTATTAACAATATTAGTATCAACAATCCTGAATATAAAGGTGAATGGACTCCTAAACGTATTCCTAATCCCGAATATAAAGGCGAATGGGTACACCCTGAAATTGAAAACCCTGAATACAAGGTCGACAATGAAATCTATCATTATACTTTTGATAACATTGGTATTGATTTATGGCAAGTTAAGTCTGGAACAATCTTTGATAATATTTTAATTACAGATGATGTAGAAGAAGCTAAAAAGGTACGTGAAGAATCTTTAGCTTTAGCTAAGGAAGAAGTCAAGGCTAAAGAAGCTTATGAAGAAAAGGATAAGGTCAAGACAGATGATGATGTATCTCCTAATGATGATGATAGTGAAGCTATTGAAATTGATTTAGATGAAGAAGTGACTGCTGGAAATGATGAAAAACCTTCTGAAGCCAAGGATGAAGAAGAAATCAAGGTAGAAGAAATCAAGGAAGAAATCAAGGAAGAAATCAAAGAAGAAATCAAAGAAGAAAAGGTGAAGGAAGAAGAAAAACACGATAAGCACGATGAATTGTAGATATATTTTATTTTATTTTTATTTTTATAAAAAAAAGCTTAAATCATATACATAATATTATTACTTTTATTTTTATTTCATTTTATATTTATTTATTTACCCATTTCATTCTTTAATAATAATAAAAAAAGTAAAGAATCAATCAAGCAATATAAAAAATAACATATTGAATCATTTCATTTCTTTAATTCAATATGACCATAAAAAATAAACAACAATGGCGATACTTTGTCATTTCTTTCAATAAATAGTGAACTCCAGTGAAAGTTATATTTAGAATGTAATTTTATACTTTTATTTATCAACAAAATTTATTCAAAAAATATGTATTTTTATCATAAGCATCTTAATAAATCGATATATCCTTGCTTTCGCATATGATAGTATTTTTTTATGCTACTTCATTAAGCAATAAAAATATATAATCTATTAGTAGTATGATTACAACCTCAGTTCTATTTTTTAAAAATTTAAATTCCGCATTTTTTAGAAAAATAAATCCCAACGCATTTTTTTTTACTCTTCTTTTTCTTCACCTTTATTTTTATAGAATAATTTATTTTATTTATATGGATCAAAAAAAAGGACCAAAGAAATTCACTTTTGGATTTCCTACACGTAAAGCTGTCAATACAAACACCTCAACAACAGCAGCGGATAATTTAAATAAACGAAAACCTGAATCAGAATCAGCAAATAATTCGAAACGAGTGCATACTATTGAAGCTGACGATGAAGATGAATTTCTTGCAAGCGCTGGTATAGGTAAAATAAATAAATAACCAATTATATGTATAGCTAAATGAATTGAAGAAGATAGTATTACTTTGGAATAATATATATATATATATATATAAATATATATTATATTTATTCAATACTTTAATTATTATTATACTATTAACCACTATAGCAAAGACAGCAAGTACTTCAAAAGATGATGCTGAAGATGATCCTTTGGACGCTTTTATGGCAGATATGACAGAGCAGGCTAAAAAAACATCAACAGAACCAAAGGTAGATTTTACATACATATATACAAGCATAGATATATATATATATATATACTTAATTATTTATTTACCTATTATTACTAATATGATAGATTCGTCGAGATGATTTTGAAGAAGAGGATGACATGGAATCTTATGTACGACATATGAAATCTAAAGGGATAATTATTGGAAAAACAGAACAAAAAATACAAAGAAAAGAGGTAGGATTGATTATTATTATGTATATAATTTAATTATCACTATTATTATAAAAATAAATAAACCTTAAAATATGCATGATTTTAATTTTTAAAATATATTATTATATATTATTATTATTATTTTAATGTATATAGGATGTTGATTCAGATGAAGAAGTTTATGCAACAGCAGCAGCTGTGGATGCACAATTACAATATGACTCGGATGATACGGATAACCCAACTATGATTAAAAAAGAGATTGAACCATTAGCACGTATTGACCATAGCACCATTGATTATCCTGAAATTGAAAAATACTTTTATCAAGAACACTCTGATATAGCTGCTATGACATTAGAACAAACCCAAAACATTAGAAAGGAATTAGGATTACGTGTCAGTGGAAGCCAAGTACCTAAGCCTTGCATCTCTTTTGCCCATTTTGGATTTGATGAAGACCTAATCAATGCCATTGTCAAAGCTGGTTATACTGAACCTTCTGGTATTCAAAAACAAGCTATACCAGTTGTATTGGAAGGCCGTGATATTATTGGTATTGCCAAAACTGGGTCTGGAAAAACTGCTGCTTTTGTATTACCTATGTTAGTTCATATTATGGATCAAGCAGAATTAGTGAAAGGGGATGGTCCTATTGGTCTCATTTTAGCTCCTACTCGTGAATTGGCTGTACAAATTTATTCAGAATCAAAAAAATTTGCAAAAGCTTATGGATTAAAGTAATTACTAAAAAAGACAAAAATAAAAAAAAATAAAACAAGATAAAAAGGATAATAAATTGATATTTATACTTTCTATTTCGGTTTAATAATAACCGTATACTTGTTTATTTGTTTATCTTTATTTATATATAATTATAGAGTGGCTGCTGTCTATGGTGGTGCTTCAAAAATGCAACAATTTAAAGATCTTCGTAGCGGGACAGTAGAGATATTAGTAGCTACACCAGGACGGTTAATTGATATGATTAAAATGAAGGCAACTAATTTAAGAAGAGTTAGTTATTTGGTATTAGATGAAGCAGACAGAATGTTTGATTTAGGTTTTGGTAAAGTAACTTGGCAGTCAGCATTGCGATTCTGGTTTGGGACATGATTGACCCTTTTTTTTATATTTTTTATATTTTATTTTTATTTTTATCTATCAAATAACGATTAAAATAATATAGAGCCTCAAGTTAGATCTATTTGTGATAACGTACGACCAGACCGTCAGAGTAAGTATATTTTGATTATTATTATTAGTAACATTAATCGGTGATGATGATTTTATTCTTGAAAAAATAAGTAGCTAATCCATGAACTACTTAATATTATTTTAGCTCTTTTATTTAGTGCAACGTTTCAAAAAAAAGTGGAAGCCTTAGCGAGACAAGTTACTACAGATCCTATTCGCATTAGTGTTGGTAATGCTGGTCAAGCAAACGAAGATATTACACAAGAAGTTGTTGTTTTGGATGATGAATCATTGAAATGGGATTGGCTATTAAGAAACATTACTTCATATTGCATTGGTAGAGTACCAGTAACATATAATAATAACAATTATAATAATTACTAACTTTTAATTTCTTATTTTTTTTAATTTAAATAATTATTGATATAAATAGATGGTAGTGTTATTATTTTTGTATCGAGAAAAGATGGCGTAGATATTTTAACAAACAATATCAATGGAGCTGGGTTTCAAGCTGGAGCATTACATGGAGATATGATGCAAGTAGAACGTGAAAATGTATTAAGAGATTTTAGAGCAAACAAAATTGGCATTTTGATAGCAACAGATGTAGCAGCGCGTGGTTTAGATATCAAAAGTATTAAAACAGTCATCAACTATGATATAGCAAGAGATATCGATTCACATACTCATCGCGTCGGGCGTACTGGTCGCGCTGGAGAAAAAGGAAAAGCTATTACGCTGATCACTAAAAAAGAAGATAGATTTGCTGGTGAATTAGTACGACACTTAGAAGGATCAAACCAAATAGTACCAAGTGAACTAATGGATCTAGCCATGTTAAATTCATATTTTAGAAATTCAAGATCGTTTGGTGGAAGAGGGAGAGGGGCGAGAGGAAGAAATTCTGGAAAAAGAGGTCAAGGTAGAGGAAGGTATCAAAATAAAAGTCATGGTATTGGGTTTAATGGTAAGTTATATAAATATGTCATCATTATCATCATCGTAAACACTATTGCCTTATATTGAATATTATTCTCATCACCTTATACTATTTTTAGGCTCTACTGGCTCAAATAAGGAACCATTATCGTCAGGAAGTCGCTATTTATCTAAACCAATGCAATTCCAGAAATCGAGCACTTCTAATCTTCATACTGTACAAAAATAAGTTAGCTCGTTGCTTTCTTATTTTATCATTTTTTATATTGAATTTAATTTTATTATTAGTATTATTATTATTTAATAGTTATTTTTATCTTTACACACAATAAATATTTGATGATTCATTTATTCTTTTAATTTATATATGCCATGTTTTTTTGCCTTCATATAATTAAATAAATGTTCAGATACATCTGGTTATGAGCTAGTTATTTTTTTTTACTATATATGTATATGTATATGCTTTTAAATTACATGAATAAATATAAAGATACTCTTGATATTTTATGAAAAACAAAAAAAAACATGTTTATTTTGCTCGAATTTTGTGATAATATATATATATATTATGGATATTTGCAATACATGCGCTTTTTATAAAAAAATTGTACCCATAAAAGGAAATTTACGCTCAATAAATACTTTTTTCTCTATTGTTCTCTCACCATTTTATGTTGTTTATTCTCTATCGCCTAATTAGTAGTATTGTAAGTAGAATAATAAAATTGGTAAAGGCCAAATATAAATCAAATATAAAAAAAAATATATAGGACAAAGCTGTTTAATTCTTTTTCATGCTAACTTTCATTTCCTTTTCTTTATTTCAAATAAATTATTTTATAAAGTTGACTTGTTTCTTCTATTAAACCTAGATGTTGATTTTTATGCATTTCATACCATATTTTAAGACCCATTTATTTATTAAGAAAGTGTAATTCTTATGAATTTTCTGCCACATGTTTCTATTTTAATGGTGGTTTAATATGGGGTACTGGATCCTAGTAACGATTCATTTTTTACTATTATTAAATAAATTCTATACATTTTTTACTATTATTAAATAAATTCTATTCATTTTTTTAATTTTAAAAAAACAAATAATTATTTTTATCTTTTATTTTTTAATGCAATTTTTAATGATATAACTAACAAAATAACAAATAAATGAATGGCCAAAAATAATATTAGATCCAAAGTAGTGCAAACTTAATTAATCACAGAGCATAAAAAACAGTTGAGTAAAAAAAAAATTAAATGTCAGCTAAATGGTAGATTTTTTCAATAATAATTTGAACAATTTTTTTTCTTTCTTTTTTTTTCTTTCTTTTTTTTTCTTTCTGGTGTTTTTTTATAAAAGACTTTATGTGATTATATATATTAATATGACAATAAAAACTAACACAAATAACGAAAAAGAAGCAGATGAGAATGAAAAGTTGTTATCATCAACAGCAAAAGGAGCTTCTTATCTTATTTTTCTTCAATTACTATCGCGGATGTTAACTTTTATATTACATCAAATTGTTTTAAGATATACAACACCGGAAACATTTGGTATCGCGTCTGTCAAGTTAGAGTTATTATTATCCACCATTTTATTTATATCTAGAGAAGGCTATCGTTGTGCACTTATACGTGGAGACACTTTTAAAGAGCAAAATTATGACAGCAACAATTCCAGTAAATCAAATACGGCAACAACAACAAAAAATGAGCCGATACTTGATGATACTTTGATAGGTATCGAGCAGAAGGTGATGAATCTGTCCTATATACCAACGATTTTAGGTTTAATAACGACTTGTATTGCCTGTGGTTACTATTTAACTACCATTGATGATACAACAGCCGCCTTATACCCTTATTATCGGACATCTGTTTTATTATTTGGTGCTGCAGCTCTGATTGAACTCTGTATAGAACCTTTATTTATTTTGTCCTTGAATCGAATGTATTTTCAATTACGTGTTTCAGTAGAAGGCATTGCAGTTGTATTAAGATGTTTGCTCACTTTTAGTTTAACTCTATTGGGCGCTATGGATCATTCAAGTACAAATAATAAGTATAGTTTATTGGCATTTGCTGTGGCTCAATTTGCTTTTGGTGTAACGATGGCTATTGGTTATTCTGGTTTCTTTTTATACAAAGTAAAGCAAGGGGATATATCATTATCAAGTTTATTCCCAAGAAAATTGAAAACATCCGATGGAAGGTAAGATAAACAATAATGGTTATATAAGTCTTTTCTTAAAAAAAATAAAAAAATAAAAAAGTAAATAATTTCATCCAGCTTATTTTATTTTTATTATTTTTTTTTTAAAAAAGAATTTACTGGTTTGATCCTACCTTAAAAGCATTAGGTTCTACATTGACAAAGCAATCCTTATTGAAACATGTACTTACTGAAGGCGATAAAATGTTGATATCTGCTTTAAGTACTGATGCAGATCAAGGCGTATATGCCTTTGTGGTTAATTATGGTAAGTAGATTTATATATGTGAAAAAACATGGATAACAATAATAGTAAAAACAAAAACAATAGAATTCTTCAACTAAATATGCATATAACTTTTTCTTTTTTTTTTTTAGGGTCTTTGGTGGTGCGAATTTTATTTCAACCTTTAGAAGAAACTGGGCGTACATTATTCTCAAAATTATTAAATAAAGATGAATCAGCAAAGAATAACAATATTTCAGAAAACTCAAAAATATTAGCCATTGACGTACTAATGGTAATTATACGATTTCACATTCTTCTTGGATTAATATTTATTTGCTTTGCAACCAATTATACCTCCACTCTCATTGATTTATTAGTTGGAAAAAAATGGTCAGAAGGACAAGATGCACCATTAGTTTTATCTGTTTACTGTATCTATGTACCTATTATGGGTATTAATGGTATTACAGAAGGTTTTGTTCAAGCTGTAGCATCTAAATCAAATCTAAAAAAATTAAGTTATTATATGATTGGTTTTTCATTATGTTTTATGGGTGCTGGTATTATCTTTATGTATATTTTACGACTTGGCGCTATTGGATTGATTCTAGCTAATATGGTGAACCTTGGTATTCGGATTAAATATAGTTGGTATTTTATTACTCATTACTTTAAAGGTTATGAAAAAAAATTATCATTTCGACTTTGGTTGCCAAATAAATTGACTTTATTTGCTTTTGGCTTTAGTTGGGTCATTACATACTTATCGCAACAGTGGATCGGGTGGAGAACCTTACAACAAAAAGCAATTCACATTAGTATTGGTGGTTTATGCTTTGGTTTTGTTTGTTTAATAATGTAAGTGCTTATTTATTTAATTATTTTATAGAAAAATTGTATATAAAGTAAAACTCATTCAATATATTAATTTTTTTATATAAATATTAATTTTAGATATTGGAAAGATAGAGCATTTATTACCGAAATTAAAAGATTAGCCAAAGCAAAAAAAGAATAGAGCCTATTCCTAATTTATACCTTTATAAACCTTACCTTTATAATAATAATTATTAATGCACCTATAATTCACTCTTAAGGTAACAAAGTAAAAATAGTTTTTAATCAGTATTTTACTAGTATAGCCTAAATTGGCATATACATATTTATATATAAATAAAGTAGAATTGCATATCATGTAATTCTTTTTTTTTTGATCGATCATAATTTTTTTTTCGAGTTTAGATATATTATGCAAATTGAAAAGTTAAGGGTAGTAATTATAAAAAGGGTTAAAATTAATTTATCACTTCTTGATTATTTATTCCTTCTTTTTTTTTTTTGGTTAGTATGCTAGTCTTGAAAATGATCATAAGGGCAATTGAGACTACATTATCACTATATTAAGCTATTATCCTCGATCCTTCGATATTTATTATTACTCTATTCATAAAATAACACTACAATTTTGTTTTTTTTATTCAATGTAATATGAACTTTTTTATTAGTAAATATTTAGTGATACATAAATGTTTCAATAATATCAATACTTTTTTTCTTTTTTCTTTTTTTTTTTTAATAAAAAAGTACATAACTTTAAAATAAGATTTGTGCGACTGAAGCAATGCAAATTAATTTGAATGATTTCATTGTCATTTTTTATTTTTAGTTGATCAATTGTAAAAAAATAAAATAAAATAAGGAGGGTGACTCTTTTTATATGAAAAAAGTATAACAATTTTAGTTATAATCTTTATTAATCTTATTACTACTATTATCTTAAAAAATTATAAGATTTTTTTTAAAAAAGAAGGGAGTAGAGTAGAAAATTAAAAAAACAATAACTGACAAAAATGGTAGCGAAAAAGGGGAAAAATATATCGGGATTTAAAAAAATATGATACTTTTTTTAAAAAAAAATGAGGGCTTCTTTTTTTATTTTTACTTTTCTTTTACTTTTTTTCCATCTATATCAATATACATATATATAAATTAATTTAATTCTATTGTAAATATTATTATAATACAATGGAAATATTTGGCATAGCCAAAAATAAGTCAAAGCAGCGTGGTAAACTTCAAGCTGAACCTAATATATCTGCTCCTCGAGTAAGTGATACAAATGTTCTTCCACCTCCGCGTACCTGGTCTTCAAATACTTCATCTAATCAAGAAGAAAATTCATATACTTTAGATGACTATTATAGCGGTAAATTATTATATTTATTATAATTTTATAATTATTTGTATTTGTTATTATTGTTGTCGTTATCATTTATTAGATATTGACAAACTATTATATTATATTTTCTTTTTATAGTGGATTTGTCACAATCTGATACACAAACCTTACCTAAAAATAGTGGAACAGTAACTTATAATGGTTTAACAGAAAGAGAAGTGGAAGATCATTTTGAAAAAATGTTGGTAAAGGGTGATCTAGCTATATTGTTATTATTATTATTCTTATTATATATAAAAGGCATCGATATATTAATATATGTGTAAATTAATAATGGGTATATTTTATATGGATTTTTATTTATGATAGACCCGCCGTGGTATTCATGATCCTAATGCTCGTGCTGCTATGTTGGCTTTCCCAACAGAGAAAAAATGGTTAATGGTTTCTCAAGATAAACAAACAAATATAAAATTACCCACACCTTCCATATCAAATACCACAAATAAAAAAAATAACCATGAATATAAAGAGCCTGATTCAAGTACACCTGAGTTTTACATCAAGCAATTTTTGGAACCAGATATGTCAGGTGTGACTCCAAGAATGGTTGCTCATCTTGCTGTCAGTTTAAGAACCATGCCAATAAGGTAACTATATACATCTATATATGTTTATATACTATTTTAATGAACTATTATTGATTGGATTATCCATATAATTTTTTTAAATATATGTATATATATATAGCTGGGTTCGTCAGTTTATTGAATCAAGAGGTATACAAGTCATTACAAATGTGATCAGTATACTTAACAGACGTGAAAAAAGGTAAATTTTAAATATAAAGAGAATAATGTATTCATTTATATTAATTCAATTTTTAATAATATTAATCGCTTTTTTTTTTTTTAAAAAAAAAAAAAAAAAAAAAAATAGAACTGATGTAGATTTGCAAATGGAAACTGAAATATTAAGATGTTTAAAATCCTTGATTAACAATAGAGTATGGCATATATACATATATATATATATATATACATAATTGTGTGAAAATAATATGGGTTAAAGTAGTAATGCTAATGATAAATAATAATTATATTTATAATTAATATATATATATAGTGGGGTGCTCGTGAAATCATATCTAATCCTCAATGCGTTTATCATATTATGTTATCATTAACATCTCCATCAATAACAACAAGAAAATTAGTTTGTGAAGAACTTACGTTTGTATGTCATCTTGAAGTACCAAAAGGGCAAGGGATTGTTTTACAAGGTATGGAAAAATTAAAGGAACATAGACATGAATATGGCAGATTTGATGGCTGGTTGAAAATACTAGAAGCTACTTTAGAAGGAAGAGGCAAAATGGGAAGTCTCGTCGGGGCAAGTGAAGACGTTAAAAGACTTGGTTCTCAAGGTTCTCTTGATAGCCATCTCAGTGATTATGCAGTAAGTAGATATATAAATAGATAAATAGATAGATAAAAATAATGTATATATATATATATATATATATATAATAGATTCTTGAATTCTTGAATCTTACTTTTGCTTATATTTTTACTCTTATTTTTTTTATTATTTAATAGTTATCTAATATGATGTTGGTCAACTCGATCATTAGCGTTATGGAAGATCCTGAAGTACGTATTCAATTAAGAAATCAATTAAATGCCTGTGGTCTTCAACGTATTATGGATAAAATGATGGAGTTTAATAACGAACAATTAAAACGACATATAGCAATTTATAAACAAATGAGTGAAAATGATCATGATGACATGCTTGATACTTATCATGAACAATTCCTTAATAATATGAATGATCCTCGTGATATATTCGAAACTATTTTAGACCGTGTAGAAGGAACAAAAAGTTATGGTTTCTTTTTAAGTGCTTTACAACATATGCTACTTATTCAAGATCAAGGCCCTGAGAAGTAAGCAGTCAAAAGAATTTATTTAAAATAGCAAAAAAAAAAAAAAAATGTACAGTTTATTTTAATAATTTACCTTCTATTTTTTTATTTTATTTTTTCTTCATAGCGCACACTGTTATCAACTTTTAGATAATATAGTTTCTCAAATGGTATTGGATAGAAAAGGGCTTACATCGGATGAATACTCTTCTGGCATTGGACTAACTGTGGCATCATTAGTTGAAAAATTTGCTGAACAAGATAAATTACAAGCTGCACTTGATGAAATTAAAGAATTAAAAAAACTATATGAAAGAGCTATTAAAGAAAAAGAAGATTTAGAAACTGAAGTGAATATGCAAGAAGGTAATATTTTAAAATAAATCATTTTAGCAATAAAAAATCACCAAATCAGTAATCTTATCGCATTAATTTTTTGTCTT
Organism: Cunninghamella blakesleeana; assembly: GCA_017871115.1. Taxonomy (NCBI): domain Eukaryota; kingdom Fungi; phylum Mucoromycota; class Mucoromycetes; order Mucorales; family Cunninghamellaceae; genus Cunninghamella; species Cunninghamella blakesleeana. The sequence continues at coordinate 5,835,737 of JAFCIZ010000001.1, read as the reverse complement.
TATAATTTTTATTTTTATATATACAGATGGCTTGATTGGACAATTGAGAGATAAAACAAATTCTTTAGAAGATTTATTACGAATGTCTCGTCATACAATTGCTACTTTACAACGAAAATTGAAAGATGTACAAAATGAATATAAGGCAAATTTAGCAGATATGGAACAACAACTTAAAGAATTAAAAGAAAACCCTGCTCAATCATCCAATGCATCAAATAATCAAGATTATAAACCTGATAATGAAAAACCAGCTTCTGCATATGATCGATTACGCGCTCAAGCCATATTGGAAGGAAAATCTGGTAGCGAAGAAAAAGAGGTAATTATTTTTATATTATATAGTACTTTACATTATATTTTATTAAATTACATTTTTATATCTATGCGTTCATTTTTTTAATAATAATATTACCCTTAGATCATACCTAAGGCTGAAGGTTTAAAAGATAAATTTAAATCGACCCTTTCAAATCAATTAGAATCTAGTGCTCCAAGTGGTTTTGTTATTCCTGGTACTTTACCTCTTATTGGGTCAACTCGTCGTGGTGGACAAAACTCATATTACCCTAGTAAAAACGATGATAATGTTGTAGATGAAAAAATAAATAGAGCCGATGTTCAGAATGAGTTTAATAATCTAGTAGAAAATATGGCAAATGATACATCCGTGCATGAAAATACAAATGATTATTTAGGAAAATCGAATTATGAAAGTAGGGTTGAAGTAGAACAACAACCATACCAACAACAGCACAACCAATACAAACAAAATCAATATCAGCAACAGCATCATCCACAACATGTTGGTTATACTAGTGATAGAAAATCATCACTTACTTCCACACGTACTTCTTCAATGCAACAACAAGAAAGCTCTTCAATCCAACCAAAAGAAAGGAATAATAGTGTAATAGACAATTCATCAACTGATACTCTTACGCAATATCCTTCAGATAGTGAAGGTAAATCCTATAATTCTCTTCCTTCCATACGTGAATCAGTCAATGCAAATTCGCCATCATCTTCTTTTACATCTTCATCAAAATTGGTATCAAATACTGCAGCACCTATTCCTTCTGCAGTTCCATCTGATATAAATACGACAAACTCCTCAATCCCAGATTTTATTGGTTCTAACACATCTAATTTATCTTCAAAGTCTGATATCGGCAAAAGTAACTCGGCTTCTCCGCACGATACTAATATAAATGATTTAACTCTACAATCTTCTGAAACCAGAACCAATCTCTCTATAACTTCACCTTCTGATACCACTAATATAACTGGTTTGCGTACTTCATCGATTTCAAGATCTGATAATGATAATTATGATTCAGCTTCTTCAACTGTAGCCAGCTTAAAAGACTCAGTTATCCCACCCTTTGAAAACAGTGGCAATGTATCTACAACTAGTCCTTCTGCTAATGTAATCGATTCAAATGCACCATTAGCATCTTCCATTGAGTCGAATACGGTAGGCTCACCTGCTCATTCTACTTCCATTGATCAGCAACCTACTATTTCTTCATCATCGACATATACCACACCAACTAAAGTTAGTACCAATACTTCAAGTTCCTCTCAACAGAATATTACGACTACATCAGGTTCAGTTAAATCTATACCAACCCCTCCACCTAAAGATAGATCCGATCCAACTTTACCACCTCTTCCTCTTAAAGATTCATCAAACTTACCTGCCTCTACCTCTTCTGCAGTCGAATCTAATTCATATATTCCTCCTCCTCCTCCACCACCACCACCACCACCTATAGATGGATCAAATTCATACATCCCTCCCCCTCCCCCTCCTCCTCCTGTAGATGGAGTTACTTCTTATATTCCTCCTCCTCCACCACCACCAGTAGATGGTCACAGTCCTTATATTCCTCCACCTCCTCCTCCTCCTCCTCCATTTACTTCGTCCGCTTCTGCATTTGGAACTAAAACTTCAGCTCATCTACCCCCACCATTTATTTCTGAATTAAAACGAAAAACAATTTTAATTGAGCCTACTAATGTAACCGGTATTCTACCACCTTCTTCAGGAACTGCTCATTCAAATAATGGCACTCCTCCGCCACCACCACCTCCTCCTGGTGCTCCAATGGCTCCTGCTCCATCTTTATTACCAGCAAGGAAAGCTATTCGATATCAACCAAATGTTAAAACTCGTGCTTTACAATGGACAAAGATGCATGCTGCAGGTATTAATAAAACTGTATGGGCTGGAGATGATATAGATGAATATGCTTTAGAAGATGAATTGGACGCTATTGGTGTATTTAATTCCGTACAAGAAATTTTTGCACAAAAAGTCATACAAAGAAAAAAACGAATCATTGTTGAACGAAAAGAAATTTGTATATTGGATCCTAAAAAAGCATACAATATTAGTAAGTACTGTCAAAAATGAATAAATAAAAAAAATACTTATGAAAATATACTCATTATTTTTATTTTATTTTATTTTATTTTAAAAAAATTATAGACATTGCATTACTTGCTAAATTTAAATATCTAACCTTTGAGGAAGTTCGAAGTCGTATTTTAGCTGTTGATGATCATTTTTGTACTGAAAATTTATTGAATAACCTTCAATTAAATATACCTACACCTGAAGAAATGGGAAAACTTTCTGTATTTGTTAAAACAGCATCAGAGGAAGATTTAGAACAGCTCTCTAAACCTGACTCATTTTGTGTAGAGGTAAAAATACATAATAAAATGTAAATGGGAATGAAATATGAAAACAATGTTCACTTCATATCTATATTATTTATTTATTTTATATTAGATCATGAAAATTGAAAGATATAAAGAAAGAATTGAAAATATGTTATTTAGAAGCACCTTTGAAGAAAAATACCAACAGTTAAAAAAGGTATGTAAAATTGATATTATACAACTATTAAAATTTATTTAAAGATTATTTATATTAATTACTACTATCCTTTTATTTTATTTTTATTTTTAAAAAATAATAATAATGCTGCTATATAATATATTTAGAATATGACCTCTGTCTTGGAAGCATCCATATCTCTTAAAGATTCTAAATCATTTAAAGAGCTACTTAGGGTAATAAAATACTTTATATAAACATTATATATGATTCACATATATAATTGTTTCTCATTAATTTCTTTTTATTTTAATTTTTAATTTTTATAGCTTATTCTTGTACTTGGTAATTACATGAATGGAACAACTTTTCAAGGTGGTGCATTTGGTATCAGAATCAGCAGTATTAATAAGGTAATAAATTGATATTACAAATGGAAATAAAAATAAAAATAATGCTAATAATTATAATAGTAATAATAAATCAATATTTAATTTTATACTTTTCGTTTTCTTTTTTCTTTTTTCTTTTTTTTAAAAAAATGATTAGCTCTTGGATACAAAAGGTACAGAAGGTGACACAACATTACTTCATTTCTTAGTGGAAACCATAGAAAATAAAATACCCCGTCTTCATGGGTTTTTGGATGATTTGCAGGAAACTGGTCAAGCATGTAGAGTAACTTTACAAGATATGGTGAAAGATTATAACGAAATCAGAAGTGGATTACAAAAACTTTTACAAGAAATTGAAAATCACTATGATGATAATTATGAGGCCCCTGAAGGTGATAATTATGCAAAGAAAATGAAACAATTCAGAGATATGGCTATTGATAAGTTTGAACAATTGGAAGTACGCTATACATCTATGGATGTAGCATATAAAGATGTTGTCTCCTTCTATGGTGAAAATCCTGATCAAATGAAACCTGATGAATTCTTTGGTATATTTAAAACATTTACATCTAGTTGGGAGGTAATATACATATCTGTTGATAATTATAACATGATTATGCCATTTAAAAGTGTATTCATTCAATATTTTTTTTTTAAAAAAAAAATTAGCGTGCAATGAACGATAATAAAGCAGCCAAGCAAAGATTAGAAAGCATGGAGCGTGCTCGCCGTATTGATGTTGAAAGAAAAGAAAAGATAAAAGCACAAAAAGCCCGTGGTGTAGATATTAGTGATGGTAAAAATGGTTATATAAATATTATTATAATAATTATAACATCCATTGAAGAGATCAAATGCTTAATTTTTATTATTGTGATTTTATTTCATTATTGTCATTATTACTTATAGATGGAAATCAAAATAACAATGAAGATAAGAATATCATGGATAATTTATTAGATAAACTGCGTGCAGGGGAAATGGAAACCAACACTAAACGGAGAGGAGATAGAAGTGCAGCACGTCAAGCACGTTTACAACGAGGTGAATCCGTGGCTATCAGGGCAGAAGATTTACTTAAAAGTATTCAAACAGATGACAATACACCACCTTTACCCAGTTCTAGATTACTTGCACAAAACTAAAATACCACTGAAAATGAAATAATCTCAAATTACACACAGCAGCACCCTGTTTATAATATAATATATCTTTATTCATATTTTCTTTTTCTTTTCTTTTATACAATTTAATTTATTTGTTTGATTAATTTTTTTTCCTTTTATTTAATATAATTTCGTATAAAATAAATACTGGATTATTATTTTGTTTATTAAAATATACATATAAATGCATTTTATACTGTTTTTCGACTACACTTCAATTGAATTTTTTTTAATTAAAACCAAAAACTAACACTAAAACTTGTATCCAAGGAACGAACATAATGCCACCACTTCGGCTATAATAAAAAATAACGAATGGTTAGTGTTGTATTTTTAATATTTATATTATTAGATACTCTAATTATATTTTAATTAATTAATTAATTATTTATTTATTTTTTAAAAAAATATTTACAGGAATATATAACATCTCACCAGGATTAAGGATACATTCAATATAATTAACATTTTTAAATAATGGAAATTGAACTAGATCAGGATTATCTATATCTATCTATTAATAATAATAAAATAGTAAATAAAAAGAAAACAAAGAATATTTGATTTAAAGATGACTTTTATTGTTTAACTTACCTGGCTAGTATTGGACATGATACCATCATAAGGATATAAAGCGTCTGAATCGGTCGGAGCATACAATCGAATATATTTTCTCCCTACAACTTGAGCCAAAAGGTTATGATATGGATCGTGATGTAAAGGAGAAACAGTACCCTTTGGACCAAACCAAGCATTTTTAATTATAGGATGATGATCGTCATTATCATTGTCTAATTGTTCTTTTTTTGGTGTATAATAAATAGTAGGTTGAGGACAGATAAAGCAGTAGTCAGGGATAGAGATATCATTTTCTAATAAAGGAATTTGATAAAAGAGATCATGCTGTGCAAGGTAAGCTATTTCTTTTTCTTCATTTTCGTTTTTTAAAATATAATTTAATATAAAATCTTCCATAGTCATCATTTTCTGTTGCCAATGAGTATCTGTATATTGGCTACCAATTTCTACTGGTACCAACCGATCTCCTGTTTTATCTAATATATAATCTATTCTTGACCAGGGTCTTGTAGTTAAAGCAGGCCAATGATGCATTAATTCGCCTTTTAAATGTAATGGAGAAGCGGAAGCTACATTGATATAAGTTTCAAACCAGTGATAATCTGGAGGTGTTGATAAAATAGTAATAGGATACCGAATTAGAGGTAAAGGTGTAGTTGTATCCAAGGTAAATAATAGTCCATCATTTCTCTTATTATTATTACTTTTTTTTTTATTATCAAGTGACGATCGAGAAAGAATATGTAAATCATTAATAAGATCTAAAGCCATAGATCGTCTATGTTCCCCAGGTCCTCCACTTACAATAAGAGCAGTATCTAATATTTCTATAAGTTGTTTATACATTTCTCTATTTTCTTCTTCCTTTTCTAATAGACAGATTACTTTTAATAAACTAGTGTCCATAAGCAATCGACGCCAATAAATAGGTACATCTTTATAAGAATATGATAATATAGTTTCATTGGTCATGTCTAACACAGCCTCGATTTGTTGAAGTATTGTAGTTATTTTTGTATTGTCATCGCTATTATTATTATTATTATTATTATCTTTTTTGATATCGGCAACTGCATTTAATGCTGTTTGATATAATGAATTGATAGCGAACCCACATTGTACTAAGTCTAAAATAAAAATAATAATAAACTATTTAGCTATCTTTTTAAATAAAACAAATTTTTATGTTTTATTTTTATTAAATTGTGTGTGTATTATTATTATTTTACCTTTTTGTCCTTGTTTATCTAGAAGTAAATTTAAAAGTTTAATTTTATTTGACACGATAGATGGTGGTAGCATAAAAAAAAGCCTGTTTTTTTTTCGATAAATATGGTTATAAAAGAAAAGCTTGAGAATTCAACAATCCAGTTTCTGATAATTCATGTGATTTAAACTCAGATGCTTTTAGGATTTAATTTTTTTTTTTTTTTGTATTTAATTTTTAGGATTTAAAAAAAGTGATTAAAGAATTTTTTATAGCATAATATTTTTTTCATTTTTGTTTCTTACCTGGTTTTTTTCCCTTTTCCATATATAAAATAGAATGAAAAAGTATCATTACATAAACAAAGGTTAATTTATTCACATCACTATTGTTTCTATTATTTTGTAAAGCGTCCAATCTCACTACTTAATTACCCATTACCTCCAAATTACTCCACGCACCCATATCAATAACAACAGCAGCAATAATCTCATCATAATAATATATTATTTTCTTTTTTCATATCAACTTCATTGACCAATTTAATAATTTTATTATAATTTTAAATAATAGAATTACTATACCTCCCAATTATACTCCAATATATACAAATCACTAATACAAGCATCTCATTCTCTCACAATGTAATTTAAAAATACAATCATTTTGTATGTTTGTAAGTACATAATTATATCATATATAGTATACAAGTATCTTTATAAAGTAAATGTTAATATACTACTCTCTTTTAAATATATATATCGGTGCTTTAATTTTTGTAAATTTTCAGGAACTATATGGCTTTTAAATTGAGAAGATCCCATTTTAAAATCCCGTATCTATTTTTCCTCTTTCCTTTCTTCCCCATCTTTTTTAAAATAGTAGGCTATAGCAATAAAGTTCAAAATTTAATAATGATAAAATACTAAAAAACTATATACTAACTTTTATTAATTTTTCTATCATTTGATTTTCAAAATGATCATCATAAAAAACATAGTTACAATAGTCAAAAAAATTGAGCTTTTTTTTTAAAACTCCATATTTTTATATAATTTTTACATTACAAAAGATATCATGCCATATTATAATAGTAACATAATATGAATGGATAGAATTTACTTTCTCTCATAATAAAAAAAAAAATAGAAAAAAGAAAACTAGCTTGAACTTGTTTTATTATTTTTTTTTTAAAGTTTAAGTATCGAAGGATATTTTTTTTCTATTTGTAAATGTTACTACTTTATAAAGACTAGTGCCATGAAAAAAAGAAAGAAGTATATGTATCATGAAATTAATTTTTATTGAGTAGAAGTACAAGAAAAATCGCTAAGTGTAACCTTGGCAATTTTTTAAAACAGCGCTTCATTATTTTCTAATTTTTTCAACTTTCTCTTTCTCTTTCTTTCTTTTCTTAATCTCTTTCATTTTTTTATAATAATAATAATATCCTTTCCCCTTTCCATTCCTTATTTACTTTCTTTAATATATATATATATATATATATTTATATAGTCTTCTTTTTTCTTTTTTATCATGTTTTATAGTGTTTTTTATATTTTATTTTTTTTAACCATTAATATATTTGCATTACCACTTAATATTCAAGATGAACAACAAGTATTAAGTGTCAAAGATACATCAACAACAACAACTACTACTACTACTACTATAGATTTATCACCATATGTTATCCCTTCCACGCAAATCAATTCATATATGCTATCTAATAGCTTAACTGATTATTATGAAAATATTGTGGATCAAGTTATGGAAACTACTATTGAAGATATTATAAGCTCTGCTCCTCATACATATACTTTAATTTATCCTGATCATGGTAAAAAAAGAAAAAAAAAAAGAGGATACAACAATCTTTATTTTCCCTCCTATTTTTTCTGCTTCTCCTTTTATATATAAAAAACGAACCAACTTATTTTTTACTGACCTGATCTTTTTATATGTTTCTCCTATATTTTTTTTATAAATAGTAAGTGATTGTCAAGCCTCTTTATGCCCATTCCTTCATGCACTTCGGGATCATTTAAACTTTATGAGAGCCAATTTAATAGCTTCAGTTCGACCTTTAGTAGATTCTAATTTACCTAGTTTACCGTTAAGAATGATCAAAAACAACAATGATAATGATAATAAAGATACCTTGGACACTGCAGCCATTGCTTCACCAAATATTGCTAATCAACTTAGTGAAACCATCATTTTATTAAATCAACGTATATCCTTTCAATTAGGACTTATTATTAATGCTAATGAAGCTTCTGATATTATTATTCGTCAATCAGTCCCTTTAACAAATTCTGAACAATCTTCTTCTTTATCATCTAATAAACGACTTCCCTTGAAAGCAGTGGATACAGTAAATGACGATGATATGGATATGAACGAATTGATAATGATGGATGACAATTTTAATTGGAATAAAGATGAAATCGAATTTTATAATGAAAAGCAGCAATCAAAATCAACAAAGTCAATGATTGAATGGTTACATATTTGGTTAAGTGATATTGAAGGTACTTTATATTCACAATTTGATGAACGTATTCAAGATGTCATTCAATCTATTATGGAAGATTTTTTAGTTGAATAATTATTATATATACATATATATATATATATATATTATCGTCATTTTATTTTTTTTATATTTTTATTTTTTATTTACGTACCTGCTTAATGAAATACCCCCTTCCCCTTTCTTAAAAAAAGAATTTTTTCATCATCATCATCATCATCATCATTATTATAATAACCATTTCTTTTTCTTTCTTACTTCTCTCTCTCTCTCTCTCTCTATTTGTAAATAGCTACTTTTTTATTTTTATTTTTACCATTTTTATATTTTTTTTTTTACTTATTACCATTTTAAAAAAAATAATAATTATAATAATTTAAACAATAAAATAATAAATGATTTAAGGTTACACTAATGGAATCCCAAGAATATTACTATTTTACTAGTCATCTAACTTAGTTATTTTATAGTGAAATGAATTACATGTGTAGATTTTGTATTATAATAAAAAAAATTATAAGCTGTCAAAAATAATTTCTCCTGTTTTTTTTTTTTTTTTTTTTTTTTCTTTTCCTTTTCCTTATTTATCTATAATGAATGTAATTTATTATACCATTAAGTGTATTTATTATACCTTTACATAATAATTCATAGATAATAATATATAATAATAATGAATATTTATTAAGCATGATAACTTAATAAGAATTCATAGTATTATTTAAAAAACGCTCTGTTCTAATGAATTGACGAATTTATCTTGGAAATCAAAGAAATTCAAATTCAGCTAAAAAAATTTTTTTTGTTATTTAAAAATATTTTAATTCCTAATTCCTTTTCTCTTTTCTTTCCTTTGTTTTTTACCAACACACTCATTTTCCACTTTTCCACCTTTTTTTTGTGATTTAATAATAATCCTTTTTTTATAACTTTTTTTTTATTGACTTAAAAAAAAAATCATAAAAAAAGCCTATTTAAAAAAAACTACAAAAAAAAAAAATAAAATCACAAATCTATATTTTTAAAAAATCTATAAAAAAAATTTGAAAAATCTTTATAAAAAAAATGTCTTCTCCTATTGTGAATCCAGCTGAAGCTACCGTTGTACCTCAAGAAGATGCTAGCGTCATCCCTACCACCACTGCTTCTCTTTATGTAGGTGAATTGGATGCTTCCGTTACTGAAGCTATGCTTTTTGAAATGTTCAATATGATCGGCCCTGTTGCTTCTATTCGTGTTTGCCGTGATGCTGTTACTAGAAGAAGTTTAGGTTATGCTTACGTTAACTTTCATAACATCGTTGATGGTAAATAAGGAGAGATGAATTTAGAATAATAATAACAAAAAAAAGAAGTGAAAAAACAGGGAATTTATTTATTTTACAAGTCAGTCACTTATTTAATACAAAATAATAATATTAATAATAACAAGACTAAAAAAAAAAAATTAATAATAAAAACAAGACTAGTGAAATAGAGTAAATGGTAAATCAAAAAATGATTAATTATAATTCTCTTATCTATTAATTTTTAATGTATATATAGGTGAACGTGCTTTAGAAACTCTCAACTATACTTTAGTGAAAGGTAAGCCTTGCCGTATTATGTGGTCCCAACGTGATCCTTCTCTCCGTAAGACTGGCTCTGGTAATGTATTCATTAAAAACTTGGATGCTTCTATTGATAACAAGGCCTTACATGATACTTTCTCTGCTTTCGGTAACATTTTATCTTGCAAGATTGCTATCGATGAATCCGGTAACTCTAAAGGTTATGGTTATGTCCATTATGAAACCGAAGAAGCTGCTGTCAACGCTATTAAACATGTTAATGGCATGTTATTAAATGACAAGAAAGTGTAAGTGGATAAATATTTTTAATTTTATTTTACTTTTTTTATAATTGAAAATATCACCATATATATTTATTCCTTTTTATTTTTTCTTATTTCATTTTTTATCTTTTATCTTAGTTTCGTTGGACACCATGTTCCTCGTAAAGAACGCCAAGCCAAGATTGAAGAATTACGTTCTAAATTCACCAACGTTTATGTCAAGAACCTTGATACCGCTGTTACTGATGATGAATTTACCGCTATGTTCACCAAATATGGCCCTATCACCTCTGCTTTGATTTCCAAAGATGAAGAAGGTAATTCCAAAGGTTTTGGTTTCGTCAACTTTGAAAATTCTGACGATGCTCATAAAGCCTGTGATGATTTGAATGAAAAGGAACATAATGGTAAGATTTTATATGTTGGTCGTGCTCAAAAGAAAGCTGAACGTGAAGAAGAATTACGTCGCCAATATGAACAAGCTAAATTAGAAAAATTGGCTAAATACCAAGGTGTCAATCTTTACATTAAAAACTTGGATGATGATATTGATGATGAAAAACTTCGTCAAGAATTCTCTGTTTATGGTGTCATCACTAGTGCCAAGATTATGCGTGATGAAAAAGAAAACTCCAAAGGTTTCGGTTTCGTTTGCTTCTCTTCTCCTGATGAAGCTACTAAGGCTGTCACTGAAATGAACGGTCGTATGATCGGTTCTAAACCCATCTATGTTGCTTTAGCTCAACGTAAAGAAGTTCGTCGTTCTCAATTGGAAGCTCAAATGGCCCAACGTAACCAAATGCGTATGCAACAAGTAAGTATTATAATAATATTAATAACAATAATAGTAAATATATGTGTATATAGTTTTATTCCGGCGCTTATAACTTATACTTTGATATTTTTATTCTATTTCTTTTTATGTTTCTATATAAAAAAATAGCCTGTTCCTATGCCTGGCGCTCCTGGCTATATTCCTGGTGCTCCCATGTTCTATGGTCCTCCCGGTACTTTTATGGGTCAAGGTCAACGCCCTGTTTTCCCTCCCAATAACGGTATGATGCCTCGTCCTCGTTGGGCTCCTCAACCTCAACAAGGTCAACCTATGGGTGCCTATCCTCAAGGCTTCAATCCCAACAATATGCAAAACCGCCCTCGTGGTGGCCCTCGTCCTCGCGGTGGTGCTCATGCTCAAGGTAATCGCCAAGCTGCCACTGCCAATGGTCAACGTAAACAACCTCGTCCTGCTAATGCTGCCGCCACTGAAGGCCAAGAACAACAAGAAGCTCCTGCCGCTGCTGGTTCTTTAACTGCTGCTGCTTTAGCTGCTGCTGCTCCTGAAATGCAAAAACAAATGTTAGGTGAACGCTTATATCCTTTGATTCATGCTCAACAACCTGAATATTCTGGTAAGATCACTGGTATGCTTTTGGAAATGGACAATGGTGAATTATTAAACTTATTAGAAGATCAAGCTGCTTTAGATAGCAAGATCAATGAAGCTATGGATGTCTTAAAGGCTCATATCGTTCCTGAAGAATCCAAAGCTTAATTTTTTTTAAAAAAAAAGGTTAATGGAAAATAAATAGTGGATTATTTATTACTTTTTTTTATAATACTTTAATCATTATATATATATATACATGTATATGTCTTTTTTTATATTATTATAATTAAAAATACTTATTTATTTGTTTTAAATAATATGTATATATACATTTGAAGAAATATAAATAATTTTAATAATAACAACAATAGTGAGGTTGTATAATAATCTATCATTATATTTTAGAAATAACAGTTGATTTCTATTGAAGCTTGTAGTAAGTTTTTATTACAAGATAAAGAATAAAATAAGGTAGTGAGAAAAAAAATAAACAGGGCAAACTAACTATTTTATAAAAATTCCAATTTTTTACGGTGCTCTATCATTTTCTTTATCTTTTTTTCAACTCTTTTATATATGCCAAAGCCATGTGTTTATGATAAATGCCATTTTTATAATTATTATTAATATTACTAGCACTATTACATGTATATGCATGTATATGTATCTTGTATCGCGTTAATCTTATTTATATATATTTTTTTATAATTAATTAAATAGGTTAATTTGATTTTTTAGTTAATAATTCTCTAATATTCCTAGTGGTCTTTTTTATTCTGATAAAAGTATCCTATATTTTTATATTAAAATGATTATATTATAGAAACCAATCTATAAAATTGTTGTGTTTAAAAAAATAGAAAATTCTAATTTCCGGTTGATCTTTTATGAATCCTGAAAGTTTCCTTATGATTTCATACTCGTGATTGCCTTTAATAATTGATTTTTTGTCGGTCATTTTTGAAAATAACTTATTATAATTCTAGTGGTGGTCTTTTATTATTCCTGTTGACTGTTTTTTCTAATTTCTGGTATTAGACACTGATGTGCTAACCATTTATTATTTGATACTGACGTATTTTATACTTGGTGATTATCTCTATTATGGTAAATATTCTTATTTTTTTATTTTTTGTTTTTAAAGAAATGTATGTATACATGTTCTTGCTGCGAATAATATAAATAGATTGACTGATTTTAGAGCTATTTTATTTTTATTCACCGATACTATCGATATCTACATTATGAGAATATACATACTCTTTGTATCCTTCTTTCTTTATTCATCAATAAAAAAAATTTAAAATGAAATCTATCGCATGATCAAAGACCTTTATGATTTTTGTTATATTTGATACATTAGGAACACAAGTATAAATATCGGTTATAGTTACTTTAGTTTCCATTTTTTATTTAAAGCCATTGATTTGGTCAGAATTTTTTTACAATTATATAAGAGAAAACTATCCTTGTACGTAACTAAACTCGATCAATGTGGTCATTTGGAATTTCTTTATGCATAACATATGAATATATACAGGGCGCTGGAGAGGGGTGAAACGTTGTATAATCTATAGAATATAATTTAAATTTGCTATTCAATGTAGCTAGGTTTCGGTTATTCAATATTATTACCTTAATTTAAAATGATAATTTAATTTTCCCCACAGTAATTATATCTATCACAGAGTAAAGTTTATTATTTATTAAAAAAATGTAGTATTTATGGGATGCATTTTATACTTATAGATACAGCGTAAAAGTAGGATGAAAAAGTAAAAATAATATAAAAGCCGTACTGGTGAAAAAAATATAATAAAATAAAATTAATAGTTAAAGGAGTAAATAAAAGGAAAATAGAATTATACAAGTACCAAACTATAATTTATATATGTTGTGTAATTTATATAGGTTGAAATCATTTCCACCTGGGGTGGGCTCATCAAAAAAATATATGACAGGAATTTGAATATTTATTAATTTTGAAAAGGGTCTTTAGTATTAATGGCCAACTGTGAATCCAGCGATAATTTCATATATTTGTAAATAGTAATAAAAGATTATTCAATTGCACATTAATCATGCTGATAAGAGGATTGGTGTATGATAACACTGAATAAAGCTTTTAAGCAGGTAAGCGAATCTTACAAGGTCATACTATACAAGGCGGTAATTGTAGAAGTAATGATAGGCCCCAATTAAATGTATTAATTGCTATTTTAATTATGGTTTAACGAAGCGTAATAGGAACCTGGCAACTTATTTTTATAACAAATTCTGCATTCTTTTTGATTTTTTAAATAATTATGTGTCTTTTAATTTTTTTTTTTTTTTTTTTTTTAATGTGTTATTTAATGATTGATTTCAAAAAAATGAATGAGTTTTCGTTATATGAAAGTATGGGAACATGATTATTATTATTTTTTATTACTTTTTTTTGAAAAATAATAAATTATGCATAAAAAAATAGGTACTCCAAAATGGTCATTTTGGAACTCGAATTACATCATTCTTATATATGATCAAATCCCTTTATCATTATAATTAGATCGTTTTATTCTTAAGCATTATCAGTTATAAGTTTTTTAATTAATTTCAAATAATCATTTATTTACACACACAAAAAAGTAAAAAAAAATTATAAATGATGAATCAAATGTTTATTTTCAATGTAAAAGAAACAAAAGGTGAATAAAAGATAGAAAAATAGTTTATTCGCGGCGACCACGTCCTATTTAATAGAAAAATTAAAAATAATAATATCATTATTAGTATATAAAATAACTTTTTCATTTTATTTTTTATTATAATTTAACCACATATATGTTATTAAAATGTCACTTTACCGAAACCACCACGGAATTCAGGCTTGAAATCACCGGAAGCACCTTCCTTACGACGATAATCATCACGATCGCCACGGGGACCACGTGGACCTTCACGATTTTCACCGACTATACATAACATTTTGATATAAAATAAAAATAAAAAGATATATATGTAAGAACAGAGGAACTTTTAAAATGAAAATAAAAATGTGCATCACAACTTACAAGTACGACGAGGAGCAGCAGGACGAGCAGCCTTCTTTAAAGTAGCGGGGACGATTTCGGTGGGTAAGTGAAGGTCTAAAATAATTTAATATATATATGTTTATATAAGTAATCGACCAATTAATTAATCCATATCCATAATATATCTATTTATTAGAAAAAAAAAAGATACTTACATTCACGGAGGTAATCGATACCTTCGTCAGTGAGGGTGTAGTAATAGTATTGCCAAGAGAATTGAGTCTTAACGTAACCTTTAGAAGTTAAAGATTGCATAGACTTGATGACTTCCAAGTTAGGAACATCGATTTCGGGATGCTTGGGAGCATTGAAATCTTTGGCAGCAACTAAAGCACCATCTATATCATTCCATTCAAGTCGATATTAAGAAAGAGAGAAAAGTAAAAATAAAAAAGTTAGACTATTATACTTTTAAGCATATAGGGGTAGTTTTTTGTGTAAAAAAAGTTGGCATATAGAGCTTTAGTTTATTTATTTTACCCTTGAAAAGAGCTTCATAAATGGCTTTTCTGTTTTCCTTTTGAATAAGCATATTTACTGAATAAAAGCCTATATAAAATGAAATAAATAAAATATTGAATAAGTGAGTTGATAGAGTCTATTTATTTATTTATTTTTTAAAAAAAATAAAAATAAATTTACCTTTAACACAAAACTCGACGAATCCTATATATATATATGTATATATTTAATTGTTGGATTTTGGATGCATAATTTTTTTTTTTTACAAATATACATTGATATCAAAAGAAATAAAAGATAGGATTAGTAAATAGATGGATTCATAATACGTGTATGATATGATGGATGGATGGATGAATGTTGTAGCTTCTCTTTCACTTACGGTTATTGACGAAAAAAAAAAGAGGAAGAATCTAATACCTATTTGCTAAAATTTGAAAAATAATAATTGGGCGAAGACAATTTTTAAAATGCCGCCCTAAAATATATAAATCGATTTTGACAAACACACTTTTTAAATTTTATTTCATGTATTTATATTTTTTTTAAAAAAAAGAGAAACAAAAAATAAGTATATATATACGTATATAAAATAGTTTAAACTAAATATTTTCAAATAATAATAAAGGAAAGAATAGAAAATAAAATAAAATAAAAGAAATTAAAATTAAAATATAGTGAAAAAAGCAAAATATAAATACATAAAAATGATAAAAAATATAATATAATAAATGGCTTTTTTTTTTAAAAAAAAAAAAAACAATATATTAATATAAAATAATAATAAATAAAATAAAAGAATGAACGAATAATAATAAAAATAATTAATTGATTAAAAAAAAAGAATTGAACCAGCAAATCCATTATTTATATAAAAAAAAATAAAAAATAATTTAAACTCGAAGTTTCTTTTTCATTCCCTTCCAAAATGCAGTATTTTCTTTTTCATGATGATGATGATGATCACTGTTGAAAGAAGATTTATCCATTATCATAGAAGAAGTATTTGATTTTTTAGAAGATGCAGTTGAAGTAGTTGTGGTAGGATAAGACAAATTGGATGATCTTTTTTGAATTCTTTCTAAAGCTTCATGATCCCATACTTGTAATTGATCAATTTCTTTGGAGATACTTAATCTGCTTTGTAACTGTTCGGTAAATTCACGATAAGCTTCTTTCATTGCTTCTTCTTCTTCTAAATCAAACTTGGAAGGTGATTGCAATAACATAAGCATTTCTAAAGACGACGATATACCTTGTCGAAGCTGTTCATCATCAGGATTGATTGATAAATGGTGTTGTGAGGACATAGTGGAGGAATCCAATGATTTGATTTCATCTAACTCTTCATCTTCATCTTTTGATATCTTTTTAACTTGCTGTTGGTCGTTATTGTTACTGTTATTTTTTTCTTTTTCTAACACAGGATCAATTTCTTCTTTTTCATTAGTACTATTGTTTTCCAAAATAGGTAAAGGAGGTAAAGGAGTGGTAGGAGGTGGTCCTGTAGGAGGAGGAATTGATTCCATTGGTGGCCAAGATAAAACAGTTCCTTTTGCTTTTTCTTTTCTTTTAGGCAATGTATCACGAGCATATTTGTTGCCAACACTATTACTGTGGATCAACTTTGGACGGTTCATGGGAGAAGAGGAAGAGTAGGATAGCCTAGAACCTGAAAAGCTTCTGTCACTATAAGAGGAACCATAGGAGGTGGTACTGTGTACTGTGGCATTATCGTCTAAATATTGGCTATCTCTATTAAAAGAATACTGACTATCACGGTAGTATTGGTTTTGTTGTTGTTGAGATGATCTTCTTGAACGTCTTCTTTGTTGCTGTAGCTGTAAATCATGACCAATGTATTGATGCATTAAATCCATATAACTATTTCTAGATTTATTTCTATACTTTTGAATCACTATATCTTTTTCTAACAATGATTTGGCCATTTTTTCTATTTTTTCACTAATATTCATTTTTTGTTCATCTGAATCCCGTTTTAATTCATCAGCCATTAATGTTAGTTTACGGGTTTGATCCTGACTTGTTTCCAATTCACTACACAAAGCTATGATCCTTTGCTCATAATCTGACTTTTGCTCTTGCAAACCAGCTACCTCTTTACGAAGCATATATAATTCCTTTTTTAATTCTAAATTAATTTTATCTTTTTCATCTGCATCCCTATTTGAGCCATCTTGTTGTTTCTGGTTTAATTTTAATAATTCATTTTCTTCCAAAGTTGATGATAAGGCTTTATCTAATTCAAGAATTACTTGATCTTGTTTCGAAATAATTTGGGATAATTGATGAACTTTAAAAGAATCCATTGCTTTTTGTTCAGTCCATGATTGGATTGTATTTTTTGTTGTGCATTCAGCTTGAAGTAAAAGCTCTTTTACATGCTGATGTTCTTTTAGTAAGATATGATAATTATCATCGTTTGTATAAGATAAATCAGTTGAATCCACTTCCGACGCTAATGAATTTCCTTTTTCATTAAAGTTCCCAGGTACATAGGGCTCACTATATTCAGGAGGTAAGAGAGAGATCACCCATTGTTCATGTTTATTATCTGTATCTATATTAAACGAAGCATAAGATTGTTTTGATGTAAAGGACAAATGGGATGTAGATGACGATTTAGAAAGAACTTTACTATTATTCTTTTTTTTGTTGGTGGCTGTTGTCGTAGTTGTTGCTGTTGAAGTAGAAGTTGTTGAAGAAGAAGAAGGTGAAGGTAAAAGAGGAATTGTAGGTGTCAATACCAAACCATTGTCTTGAGAGTTAAAAGTTTTATTTAAAACCGAAACAACGCCAAGTGTTTTTAAGCGTTGAAGCTCACGCTCTCTATCAGGATTTATTTTGCTGGCTGACCTAATAGATACAGATTTAGATCGTTCCGTCTTAAGATTTGTTGGGTTTTCATTATTATTATTAATTGGATTGTCCATATTGTTGCTATTATTATTATTATTATTATTAATCAATTGTTACTATTTAACTATAAAAAAAGGAAGGTAGCAGTAAAAATAGTATTATTTTTAAGAGAAAAAAAGAAAAAGAGAAGGGAAATAAAAAGGTGATGTATTTAAAAGGAATGTAGAGGGAAAAATAAAATAAAGAAAAAAAAAAAGAAAAAAGAGAGAATAATAAAATAATCAACACAATAAAAAAAACATTTATTAAAAAAAGTGGTACAAAAAAAAATGAACTTTAAAAATAATAATTAGCGGGCTTTAAATTTCCTTTTTAGGGTTAACAACATTCAGGACACACTAATTTTTATATGCATCTTTTGTTATTATACATATATATTATTTATATATATATAAATATATATATATATTAGACAATTGGTATTATTATATATTCCCTTTTCTTCCCTTTATCTTGTTTTATTATTTATTTTCTCATTTCTCTATTCATTTTTAATTTACTTAAATGTTTTAAAAAAGAATGAAAGTAATCATAGTTTTTTTTTATTTAATATAATTGGAAAAAAAAAATTAAAAAAAAGATCAAATTTAAGCACGAGAAGCAACGTTGAAGTAGTTGTCAAGAGAACCCTTTTGGGGAACAAACTTGACGTAACAACCATCAGGACGAAGCTTACCTTCAGCACGAGCTTGAACGTATTCTTCACGAGAAAGAGGAGTGAAACCCCATTTCTTGGAAATAATAATCTTTTGTTGACCAGGGAACTTGTACTTGCAACGTCTTAAAGCTTCAATAACGGTAGCTTTGTTAGAATCCTTGGTACGAACAGAGAAAATGATTTGACCAATATTAACACGGGCAACTAAACCATTGGGTTTACCGAAAGCACCACGCATACCAGTTTGCAATCTATCAGCACCAGCACATGACAACATTTTATTGATACGGGTAACATGGTAAGGGTGGACACGGATACGCATGTGGAAGGAATCTTTACCAGAGGTTTTGGCAATATATTTGTTACAACAGATACGACCAGCTTCAAGAGCTTCAGCAGATAATTGTTCGTATTCGTTGGATACCAAGTGGATACAGAGAGGGAAGTCATCAACATGAGCCTTCTTACGACCTAAATCATAAATTCTGATCTTGGCATCAGGGACACCACGACAGTAACGAGACTTGGGGTAAGGCTTGTTTTTACAATAACGATAACAACGAGCAGGACGACGACCCATGGCTATATATTTACATTATTATCATTATTAAAAAAAAATGAAAGAAAGGGAGAGAAAGAGAGAGTATATATATAATTGTAATTTAGTTTATCAATTTTTCCTTTAAAAGTGTATATATATACATAGATTCATTCAATTCATTATCACAAAAAAGAAAAAAAATCCATCGCTGATTATCCTTTTTTTTTTTTTAATCCATCCATCCATCCGTCCATATATCCATTTTATCCACCCATACAATATCGTTCATTCGTTTGTCTTTATTGTTTTATTATCCATCTATGTTTTCTTTTCTTTTTTAATATACATGTATGCACTTACCAAGTACAAAAAAGTAAAAAGAGAAAGATTCAATTCGTTCAGAACCCACTTTTTCCTTTACACTAAAATTAATTTCCAAAAATGATCATTTTTAAATTCCGACTTTTTACAATGATTATGCTTTAACTATCTTTTAAATTAGTGAAGATTATAATAACCATCTTGTACTTTAATACATATATAAATATACCTTCTATACTTATTTTTTATTGTATTTTACCTTTTACAACAAATATATTAGAATAAATATAATACGAAACACTCTAAGAAAGAAAATACTTGATTAAGATTGACGATTTAATTTGTTCCATAAATATATATGATTATTTTCAAAAAATTAAACTATATTAGTGAATGATTATAAAAACCATCTATTAAAATTTTCATTCAGCTAGTTTATTATTGATGGAGAAAAATAAATGCATGGCATGAATATGATTCCTCAAATTAATTAGCCAATATTCATAGTCATTCTATGAAAGTTAACCTACTTTTAAAGTACGGTTTTGTTTACAGCCGTTATAGTTTTAAACCAATTGGGTTACTATATATAGAGGTGATTGAATTTTTAACTTGATAATAAATCTAAATAAACTCATTAACATTTATAATCAACGTATGAAAATCAGTTTACACATAGAACATGATTATGTTAGCGAACTGATAAAATTTCAAAACAATTCGTCCATTAGTCGTGGAAAAAACTGAATTTCTTGTATAACTTTTTAACGTAATTTACGAAAACTACTAAAAATAATGATCCCAATTAGAAAGTATGGGTATGGGTATGGGTAGTACACAATTGGTATTTTGTATATATAATTAGATATATATTTAATTCTAGAATAATAGTTAAAAGATCATTTCATTTTTTTTAAATAAGTTAATTTATTACATAAATTATGTTATAATTAAAGAATCTAAACTAAAATACTAAAACTATCATCTATATCTATCTATTACCGGTTATCAATCTATTAAAATAAAATAAAAAATAAGCCTTAATTAATAAAACTATAATTTTCAATTCCTTTTTAAATAAAATATAAAATGAATGAAATAAAAGATAGAAATACTCAGATATAAGCTAGGTTGTCAAACCAATTATCCTCAATCTTTAATTCGGAAGACCGTCGTGATAAATATTCATCACTTCCATCTTATTTCATTCAAAAAGAAATAGCATTTTTTTTTTAATTACCATTATGTGAGATAAAAATAAAGCCACCCATGTAAATATTTAAGCCACATTGAACTATTCATTTCATCTAAATAAAACAATATATGAAAACAAAAAAAAATGTTACTAAACTGATAAAGTAATAATTGTATAAAAAAATAGCCTTATAAAAAAAATCAGATAGTAGAATTTCAACACAATAAAGTCAGACATATGCTTGTCAAAAATTTATCTAATCTCATCCGTTTTTTTATTAAAAGAAAAAACTTTATAATTTTTTCAAACTTACCGAAACGGATGTTCAATAGGCTATATATTATTCAATAACTCATTGAAGCAATGATCATATATAAAAAAAATCTAATTTAAAAAATAAAAAATAAAAAATATACAATATAAAATTAGATTAATATGATTAATCAAATATATATATATATATATATATATGTATCAAATATTAAAAAAATGATATGGATTATATTATGTCAGTATTGCATGAATGGTAAATAAAAAAGGTTGTCAACACCGAAATACTCGTCTGACTCGTCATCTAGAATGTCATCATTTGATAATATAATCCATCATTTGTAAAAATAAAAAGAACTTACCATAAATAAAATCTTTTTAGCCAAGAAAAAAGATCATATTATATCAATCTAAAAAACAAAAAATAAAAGTAGAGTGAATAAAAAGAATAAATGATATATTTATATATGTTAAAAATAATAAATTATCTCAGCAATGCAGCCAGCGAAAATTGTCTTCATTAATATCAGACGGTAATTCCAACAAAGTTTTCAATCATCATCGATAATTTTTTATTTTTTTAAAAAAAATATTGTATATATTTTACAATGTTTACCTTTTTTAAATATGAATTCCGTGATAGAGGGATAAAATATAAAAAAAATGTAATTTCTATATAAATAAATAAAAAGCAAAATACTAATTAGAAATGTTTTTTTGTAAGGAATGCTTTTCAAATAAAAAAAATATTAAAAAGAAATGACAATATCAGAATATAAAGTTCACAGCATATATTTTAATCAGAAACTCTAGTTTGTTTGACGTAAAAAGAATAACATCACTTGTCATTTCTATTTTTTCTTTAATATTCTCTTTTCCCAATTATTTTTAATAATATACATATATATACAGAATTATGTTTACTTACATTATAAAATAAAGAAATATATATATTATTTATCTATAATAAATCATACTATACTAAAATAAATTAATAAATTAAATAATATATATATATAAAAAAATAAAAGTGTAAACAAAAGAAAGAAAAAAGACAAGGGAAGAAAAAAAATTTAATGAGAAAAAGAAAGGTGAAAAAAAAAATTTTTCAAGTAAATTTTTTTATACAACAGTCCTGACCGCAAAGCCAATGAATTTTGATCCCCACTAAGCTATAACAGTCACCTACTTAATATTTATCTATCTCTATACTAACTTTCTTTTGTTATAAAGAACCATTTATTAATCATAACCGTTCACCAAGATAATTGTTATTTATGGATTATTATATTAAATTATATCCAATTGTTTACCTTTTTTTTTTTTTTGAAAAATAGAAATAAAACTATACTTCATTCTACCATTCTTTTTAAAGGTCAATCGGATATCTTAAAAAGGAAATATCTATGCAAGTCTTTGAGTATAATTGTATGTAGTTAAAGTACACTATGTGTGGCATTCATGATTTTTATATTTTATTTTATTTAGATCATAATATACTTGAATATATAAATAAGATATAAGCTGCTAAAAAAACAATTGGAGAATTGAAAGTGTTCAAAAAACGTACATGATACTTATTAAATAGTTTATGACCAATTACTTATTGAAAAGAAAATCAGCTGTGTAAATGCATAATAATAAGAGAAAAAAACAGTATGTATATTATTTTACATAATTTTAATAAATCAAACGAGCTAGAGTATTTTACTATGTATACAAGTATCGAAATAATTTAATACGCATAATAAAAAAGATGAAGAAAAAAATGCACATTTTTTAAAAACTCGGAGTTTAAAAGGATTTTTAAATTCATGATTTTTTTTCTCGCAGTTTTTTCTTTTCCAATTTTTTTTTACTCTATTAGAATAATAAATCTAAACAATGGATGATAATATAGATTATTATGAATTGTTAGGTGTTCAAATCACAGCTATAGATACGGATATTAAAAAGGCATATAGAAAAAAAGCCCTAGCGGTACATCCAGATAAAAATCCAAGTCCTGATGCAGGTATATATAAACTTTTCATTTTCTATTATACAGATATATATATATATATAATATAGATCCAATATTACCAACTCTTTTAATCTAACTTGTATATATATTATATTATACTTTATATAGCTGTATTATTTCATAAATTAACACAAGGATATGAAACGTTATTGGATCCAAAAAGAAGAGCCGCTTACGATAATATATATAGAGCAAGATTAGAACAAAAAAAGAAAAAACAGGAAATGGATAGTAAAAGACGTAAAGCACAAGAAGAGCTGGAAGAACAAGAACAAAAGGCAAAAAAAGTAAAACAAGAACAAGATCAATTAAAAGCTCAGCATGCAGCAGAACTAGCAAAACGAAGAGAACAAAGGGAGAGAGAAAGACAAGAAGAGGAAGAATTAAGAAAAAGAAAAGAGGAAGAAGGTAAATTGAAAATAGAATGAATATGGAATAATTGTAGAATAAATATAATATATGTATATGGATCATTTATTTGTTTATTTGACTTTTATAAATATACCTTTTATTTTATCGATGGATTGATTATTAATAGAAAAAGTCCCAGAAACAAAAGATGTAGATTATGCGTTGAAATTTAAATGGAAAAAGAAAAAACACCCTTTTACAACAGAGGATTTAATTGCATTACTTCAACCTTTAGGTGCTACGGATGTAGAGCTCTTGGCAGAAAAAAAAAAATGTCGTGCCCTGGTTGTTTTTAATTCAGTAGTGAATGCAGTAAGTATTTGTTTTTTAAAAAAGGAAAAAAGGAAAAATAAAAAACTTTATCTAAATAAAGTCTATATATACATATATATTTTTGTATTAATGATTTGTTTATTTATATATATATGTATATATATCTATTCATGTATAGCATGCAGTAATGACAAGTAAATATACCAATCCAGCATTATCATCGTTTGAAACAATAGAATGGGCTTCAGGTCAAGAACCAGCTATCATTACAAAAATGAATAGAGATGAAGAAAAAAGAAAAGAATTACGTGCCATGTTATCAACAGATTCTAGATCTTCCATGACATCCTCTCCTGGAAAGCCTTTATTTAAAACAAACCATTCATCCTCATCATCCATATTTAAAAATATTAAAATACCTCCTCCAATGGTAAAAATAATATATATATATATATATATATATATATATATATAAACGCTTCATGCATAAAAGATAAAAAAAAAAGATAAAAGAATGAATGTTTATTAATTATTTTTTTCCTTATTTTATTTTATTTTTTTAAAAATAGGCAAACTTTTCAAATGCACCTAATTTATCACACCAAGATTATGAAACAATTACTTTAATGAAATTAAGGCAGGCAGAATGTAATAAAAAACAAGCCAAGGATGACTCATCAATAAATAAATAAATAAATAAATCAAGCCATTTATTTTATTCCATTTTTTTAAAATTTGATAAACTAAAAAAAGACAAAAGACGATAAAAGATAAAAGAGGAAGGAAGAAAAATAGTATAATATATTATGAACATACCTGAAATAATAAGGGGGAAAAGGGAAAAGATTTTGTGCGTGTGTATGTTTGTGTATGTGTAGCAAAAAAAAAAAAATAAGGGCAAAATGTTTGACGTTTTATAAGGATAATTCAAATTTTATTGCATATCTATTGGAGATCCGCCAAGTTCATTTTTCGGAATTCCCTTTCTCCTTCACATGTTGGTTCATACAAAAAAAAAAAAAAAAAGCTTTTTTTTTAGTATATTTATTATTGTAAATAAATAATAATCATCATCATCAGCATTATCATCATAATATAAAAATAGAATAAATTTGGATATAATAGTAATAAATAATAATAAATAATAATAATAATAATAATAATAATAATAATATATAAATGATAACAGATAAATAAGTTAAGAACAAAAAATATAAAATTTAACTAGTTAATGCTTCTTGACCTTGACGAATTAAAGCTAATACTGTTTCATCCATACGATCCATTCGATCTTCTTCTTCTTCTTCTTCTTCTTCATCATCATCATCATTGTCATTAGTTGATATACTTTCTTTTTCGTCTTTTTCTGTTTTGTGTTCCGAAGTTTTGGTAAGATGATTCTAATAATAATAATAATAATAAAAATTAAAAAAGGTTAATATTTGTTTATCCATGACTCTTTTTATAATTATAAATTAAAAAAAAGAAAAAATCTATTCATTAGCACATGCTTTTTTTACCATTCTTTTTTTGCTTGTTACATTTCCTTGTGTTTGAGGTTGAGGAGGGGTTTCTATTTCCATACGTTTCAAATCCAACTGTATATCGGATTTCCATTTAGAAAAAGTATTTAAAGGTGGTGATGATGATAAAGGAGGAGAAGAGGATATAGAACGTTGTTGGTGGTGTTGTTGATGATTGTGATGAGAAGGAGAAGTAATTAATTTTGGAGATGATAAAGAATGATTCGATGGTGATAAAGAATTTAATCGTTTCATATTATTACTATTGTGATGATGATGGTGTTTATTGTTATTATGGTGGTGATCCATTATTAATGAAGAAGAGGATAATGAAGATGATGAAGATGATGATGAATGTTGACTAGATGACAACCTTGGTTGCTGTTGTTCTATAATATATCCTCTCCAATAATTATAAGCTGTCACTGCAATAGCTGACGTAAATATAAGCGCATCAATAATATTTGAAAAAATAGTTTCCACAGTTTTTAAAGGATTATATGATGACGAAGAATGATGATGATTGGGTGATGATTCATAAGATCTTCTCGTGGATGCTGTGGAGGATGAGGTTGAATAAAAACTATGATAAGAAGATGAGGAGGATACTAAAGACGCATTACTTAATCGATGTTGACTTTTACGTCTTCTACTATGATGTTTGGATGGTGGTGAGGACGATGTAATGGCTGTGGTTACACTAGGGTAACTTGCTATAATATGACTTTTTCTACTATAGCTTGATGATCTTGGACGGGTTTCCATTAATGACATGTCTTTCTTTTATTACAATAAACAGATTTTTTTTTTTTAAAAAAAAAAAAAATAAAGATAAAGAAAGAAAGGTAAAATAAAGAATCAAAAATATTTTTTTTAAGTAGGGGAAAAAAGCAAAAAAAAAAAAAAAAAAATTAAAGGGGGGAGAAGTGAAAAGAGAGAATAAAAAAAGCTAAGTGGAAAAGTGGAAACATATAAACAATCATTTCAAACAATCACGCGGATAAAAAACTAAAGGGACTGGCATTTTCATAATAAAACAAAGATAATTGGTATATCCTTTTAAAGAATTATATATATATATATATAACATGGTTGCTTTTAAAAGACAGATATAAACAAAAAAATAATAAAACTATTAAAAGATAAAATAAAAAAAAAAATCATGCTATATGACTTATGATTATTAGGTAATGAAATGCTTATCTAGTTTTTTTTAATTTTATTTTTAAATTTTAAATTTTTAATATTAAATCATTCAATTTTATTCTGTTCCAAGTAACCTTCAGGTAAATCTGATAGATGTTTTCCGATATATTTATTCATAGTAAAACAGTTGACCTTATCTTCCCCTTCAAAAACACGCTTTAATTTATCATCGCATAAAATATTTTGTTTGTTAGCTGGGTCTTGAAGATTATTTGCTTTTATATACACCCATAAAGCTTTTACAACACCTGGTCTTGATAACTAAATAATCAAAACATGTACAAAGAATATAACAATAATACAATATATTGCAATATAATATAATATAATATATATAATGAAATAAGTATATGTATATCCAAAAAGTAAAATAAGGGATAAGTTAAATATCTCTTTTTTAAAAAAAAAAGAAGGGGAAATAAAAAAATTAAATTACCGTCTTAACACCAACCACATCACTTAATGTTGAACTTAATAACCATGATTTCGTAAAAGGATTTTTTTGTATTTTTGCTTCATCTATATTTCTTTTTTTGGGTGCTTTTTTAATTTTCTTTGTCGATTTATTTGAATTATCTTCATCATCTGAATCAATTGTTGCTGAACTTCTTTTTTTACTTGTTGATTTTTTATTATTTATTGTTGGTTTCTTAGATGGTATTGCAGTAGAAGGATTTTTTATTTTAGTCGATGTTGTATCGTTGTTATGTGATGTTACTACTGGAGAGGACTTGTTTGCTGTTGTTGGATCATTAACAATATCCAAA
Source organism: Cunninghamella blakesleeana (assembly GCA_017871115.1). Taxonomy (NCBI): domain Eukaryota; kingdom Fungi; phylum Mucoromycota; class Mucoromycetes; order Mucorales; family Cunninghamellaceae; genus Cunninghamella; species Cunninghamella blakesleeana. The sequence goes on along the minus strand of JAFCIZ010000001.1, from coordinate 5,808,119 downwards.
CATTCTATAATCAAGGCACTGAGCGGTTTTTTATATTCCTCTAAAGATTCACTGGTTTCTCTTTGAAGTATTTTACGTACTGACTTGCTAGTAATGGTATCAAGATCTGAAGAACGTAATATTTCTATAATATTTGTAAATAAAATATCATATCATAATAATATATAATAACAATATTAGTATTAGTGTACAAGTTTTTATTTTTATTTTTATTTTTATTTTTTATATAATATATATATATATATATATATATATTCTATAGAGCTTTATTATTATTTTTTATTGCACCTATAATTCTAGGTTTAAAACGATTGACATCCATATCTGATGAATATTTATAAAATAAACTGAATAATAAAACGGTTACCGGATATATCTATATATCTATACCTATATACCTATATAGATATATATATATAAAAGGAGAGAGGAAGAAAAAGAGTAAAAGTAAAGTGGAAGAAAAAATAAAAAATAAATAAATCAGCACTTCCTTTTTTTAATACAGAAGGGTGAAAAAAATATAAACCGGACCTTTAATTTAATAATTTTGTGCCAATTTTCTTTCTTTTTTAAAAAATAATAAAAAATTGTTTTATCTCTCTTTTTCTTTTTCTTCTTTTTTTCTTTCTTTTTTTATTATTATTACTATTATTATTATTATATTATTATTATTATTTTATATTAATAAATAATATATAAATCATGTCCCTTCAAGCCCAGGCATTTGCCTTTTTATTTCCTGGCAGTGCTATGGTAAATTCACTTTTAGCTACCGCTTATATCTCTATTTTCCCTAATTTATTACTTTATTTTGTCCCTCCTAATATTAATACGGATGCTCTTAATGTATTGGTTAGCTTTGCAGTTGGTAATAGAAAAAATAAAATAAAATTATATTCATCTATGTAAAAAAGGGATGAAGAAAGAAAAAAAAAACGCGCTTTTTATTAAAAGGACAATATATTTAATACTTACATCTAATTTAAATTGTATTGTATATTTATTTAGGTGGATTACTTGGTGATGTCTTTTTACATTTATTACCTCACGCTTTTCTTGGAGAACATGAAGAAGGACACTCTCACTCTCATACAGCAGTAGTAGAAATTGACAACAAAAAAAATGTACTTATTGGTTTAGGCATTTTTGGAGGGTTTTTCTTTTTCTTTGTTATGGACAAAATGATGCGAGTACTTAATGGTGGCGGTGGACATGATCATGGTCACGGCCATTCCCATTCTCACTCTCATCATCATAAAGAAGAAGATAATAAAAAAGAGTCAGATAAAGATAGTCAACAACATGTAGAACATGAAGGATTACGTCAAAGAAAAGGAACAAAGGAACAAGATAATGACAAAGAAGAAGACAAAGAAGAAAAAGAAAAAGATCATCAACAAGATTCAAGTATTAAATTAAGTGCTTATTTAAATTTATTTGCTGATTTTACTCACAATATGACAGACGGATTAGCTATGGCTGCTTCTTTTTATGCTTCTCCTGCTGTTGGCGCTACTACTGCCGTTGCGGTGTTTTTCCATGAAATTCCTCATGAAGTAGGTGATTATGCTATATTAATTCAATCCGGATTTTCAAAACAAAGAGCCATGTTGGCACAATTTACTACAGCCATTGGCGCCTTCCTTGGCACATTTATTGGGATTTTTATTCAAGAGGCTTCTTTAGTTTCTTCATCTTCATCACACATAGAAAAAGATCATGTTGGCTTATTTGGTACAGATTTACATTGGGGTGATCTTGTGATTCCTTTTACTGCTGGTGGATTTTTATATATTGCTACTGTAGGTGTAGTACCTGAATTATTGAATGTTAGTGGAAAAGTTCAAAAGGATAAACGTCAAGCTTTTGCTGAATTTACTTCCATGTTGGTTGGTTTAGGTCTTATGACAATGATTGCTTGGAATGAAGTTTAGTTTATTATTATTGTTATTCATATATAAATAAATTAATTAAAATACGTCATCCTCCTTTAAATAATCACACATGTTTTTTGCTTTTTTAATTTATACAATTATAATAAATCATCAGTTTTTTTCAATTTTTTCTTTCATTCTTTGTTTTGCTTTCGGTATAAAAACTGATCGCAAGCATATTTTTTTTGTTACACATATCATTAATAAAGTTAATATGTATTCCATTTTTTTATTTTTAAGAAAAAGTATATGAAAAGTCGATCGTTGTAAGTTTTTATTGGTCACAATTTTATAACCCATACACACAGCCACCATTAATATATTTTCAAGCTTTTTAAAAAAAATCAATGAACCACAAAAAAAAAGTTTCGTTATTATTATTATTATTATTATTATTACTAAAAAAGATCGTCTTTTATATACATAATAAATCTTCACTATTTTCTTTTTTCATTTTTAGCTATAATTATCGTTTTATAATATATCATTTGTATTTAAACTAATAATAGGCTACAGCGTGTATAAAATTTAGTCATTATGGTCTTTTTTTAATTTATTTTTTAGCCATTATAATTGTATATATATGAACATTTATATTTTTTTATTTTTCATTATTCGTTTATCTTGATTTTTTACTACATCAACTCCCGCTTCAATATTTTTTTATAGATTAATAAATGAAAGCTAGTTCATTAAAATTTCGAATCAACTGGCTAATTGTGAAAAAATAAATAAATGGATATCTAACTTAAATGTGTCATTTAAAACCAGCCAAGTATTAATGAGCTTTCAAATTCTTTATTTTTAACTTTATCGATTGGCATATTATATTCAAATTTGACATTTATTCATGATTTCTTTTTTAATATGTAATAAAATCATGCTTTTTTAATAAAAAATAGATAGCTTAATATAAAGTCCGAGCCTTGAACAAAGAAAAAAGTAATTACTCTCTTGATGGATCAACACTTGTTTTTTTAAAAAAAATGCATGAATTTTTCATTTTTATTCAAGAAAAAATGGATATTAAATTTCACTACGCGTTTTTTTCTTTTTATTATGTTGGGATTTATTTTGAAAGGGAACAATACAGATAAAATGAAATTAAATTAGCACAATAATAGACGTATTCTAAAGTTATGTTATACAAAGGAATGGTCCATTTATTTTTTCTAAAAGAATTCAATGTTAAAAGTTTTTAAAAAAAGAAAAAAAAGAAAAAAATATAGTATTAATATATTTCAATTCATTATCTATATCATCCATATTTATCCTTTTATTTTATCATTATTTTTTTACCTTGTTAGCTTCTTCTTCAGCCTTATCACGGGCACGTTTTTCACGAGCACCAAGGGTACGAGCAGCAGAACGAGCATAACGAAGTTTCATGTAAGCATTAACCTTCTTTTCATCAGCAGTGATGGCACGAGCTTCAGGAGCTTTAGAAACTTGTTCAATGGGGAAGAGAGCACTCTTGAGTTGAACAGCAGCAGCAACTTCGGTAGCCTATTTTTTTTAAAATAAAATATAAATATATTAATACATAATCAATAAAAAAAAGCATTTTTTCATTATTATTATTGTTTGCATAAAGACCTTTTTTTTACGACTCTTTTTTAAGAATTATCATCATCCTATAAATATTTATATAAACTTACTTCAGAGTCACCTTTCTTGGCATGGCCAGCTCTACGAGGGAAGACAATAAGCTTAGCTTGGTAAGCCTTTAATCTTTGGACATTAAGTTCAAGAGATTCTTGAGACTTGTTGCGACGACGGTGATCAACAGCAATACCAACAGTACGAGCATATTTGGCAGTAAGACCAGCTTCCTATTGTCATTATTTAAAATAAATAAAATAAAATAAAATTAAGATCATTTATATATATAATTAAAACTAAAATATTTTAACTTTTTTTTTATCTCTATTGTTCTTTTTTTAACTATTTTTTTTAAATAGTAAAAAAAAAAAAAAAAAAAAAAACAATATACCTTGAGTTCTTCAAGAGTGAAACCACGACCGGATCTTAACTTCATGTTGTAACGAAGAGTAGGGCAACGAACAGCAGGACGAAGGAGACCATCAACAGGACGAGGAGCAATAGCAGTAGCTTTTTGAACACGAGCAACTCTGCGAGACTTCTTACGACCAGCTTGATCGAACCAAGTCTTAACGCGACGTTGCCATTGCTTACGGAAGTGTTGGTTGGGCAATTGGTTATTGTGCTTTAATACCATGGTCTATATAATTTACGTATTTGTATATGTATATATATATATATATTATATATGTCAGTTTTTATATCCTTCAATATGTCTAGTTATTATATTCTATATATATTATTCATTTTTATATATCGTTTGGGTAATATTATAACAGTCTAAAAAAATAAGTCTATCCATCAATATATGCTGAATCCATTTATATAAATATCTCAATCCATTTTTTATTCTATAATTTCAAATTGGTGATCCATCCATTTAAAAAAATCGCTATCCATTCTTATTAATCAAATAAACATCCATCCATTATTGAATCCATCCTTTCATCCATTTAAAAAAAATAATGATGGATAGACTATTTTAAAGAGTATGTATATATCCATCCAACTATAGTATATGTTACCTACAATGCCTTTTTCGAATAGAAAGAAAGAGAAAGTCGCTGTATTTGAAAAATAAAGCCAAGTAAAAATTCATTTTTTTTTTCCAAGCAAGTACAAAAAAATTAAAATTCCGTAAACGTTTTTTTAAAGTTTAAGGCATTTTTTTAACCTTTTTCTTTCACTCTATATCTTTTTTTTTATTATTTTTATTATTATTTCTCTTTTCTTTTTCTTCTTTCTTTTCTTTTTATAAAAAATGATAAAAGAAATATAAAAATCATGGATCCTGAGAAAGAACTGACAGTTTATTCATGGGTAACTTTAGCTTTATTTTTAATAACTATTGTCCCTGTCATCCGACCAACAAAAATATGTATATATAAAAGCAAGATCAACAGTACCAACAGCAGTAATAATAATAATAATAATGAAAAACGATCCTGGTACTTATATTTAAATCTAGCTACCGTCCCACCTTTAATGGTGTTAATATTATTATTATGTGGTGCAACCAATTTGACTGTGATTAAAAATGGATTAGTAGGCTCTATGGGGATTCAACCTTATTCTATCATGATTCTTTTTTATTCTTTGGCTTACTTGTGCGTTTCTTTAGATATGACGGGTATTTTTCAATTTTTAGCCTTTTGGGTTTCAAAAAAAGCTGGTACACATGGGTATACCGCTTTTACTTTATTTTTTATCATGACAAGCTTAATGAGCGGGCTAACAAGTAACGATGTGGTGATTCTTACTGGCACTGCATTTTTGGCTTATTTTACTCGTGTTTCTGATCTTTTACCTACTGCTTTTATGATGAGTGAATTTACTTCAGCTAATATCGGTAATCATAATTATATTAACCATAAAAAAAAAAAAATGGAAAGGAAGGAAAAGAATAGTTTATCTAATCATTATTTATCATTTCTATTTTTATATTTTTTATATTTTTTTCTAATAATTTAGCATCAATGGCTCTATTTATTGGAAATCCTACTAATGTGGTTGTATCAACAGCTTATAGTATAAGCTTTATCCAATATTCAGCATGGATGATCTTACCAACAATTGGAGGCTTAATTGTTGATTATATTATGTTAAGAATAGTATTTAGAAAATTGAAATATATTCCAAAAAAGATTCCATCACCTGATATGACTATCAATCCAAGTTCTTTTTTAGTTGATCCACAGGGCGCTTATTTTGGCATTGGTTTACTCGTGCTATGTTTAGGTGTTTTAATTGGTACTTCGTTTGTACATGGAGTTGAAGTGTAAAGGCTATTATAATTAGAAATAAAATGGATGATGAAATAATATAATATGTTTATATGTTTATAAATATACCTATTCTCATTTTATTATTATTATTTCATGAAATTAGATGGATGGTTACTTTGCCCTTTTGTATTATCTCTCTTCTTCGCGATATTCGCTTTGATATTTTACAATATAAACAACAAAAGAAACAAAAACAGCAACAGCAACAGCCCTCGATTAAGACAAAAGAATCACCTCCATTATCATCTTCTTCACTTACTTTATCCAATGATCTTACCTTATTAGCTGATCCACTACAAATTGGCAATAATAATAATAATAATAATAATATTAACAATATGCCTTCAACATCAACAATGACCAATCGATTGATTCTCCCTGTTATTCCACGCGATACTGTATTAACAACAACAATTGATGATACAAATAGTATGTTTTCCAAGAAAACAGATGATAATATTAGCACGAGTTCTCCTATTGAATTAAGCACCATCTCAAAACCTGTTTTAATTGATGACAATATTCATCATAATGATCAGCAACTGCAAGTGGAAGAAAAAGAAAAAAAATGGGATCTCTTTTTTAAAAAAATAAAGCAATATCAACATACATATTTATCATCCTCTGTTACTTTATCCGTTATTAAGCGATTGCCATGGACTGTTTTGCCATTTAGTTTAGGCATGTTTGTTCTTGTGGAAATTCTTGTACATGTTGGATGGATAGATGTTTTTGCCAAGCTGTTTATTATTTTTACTTATAACTATATCACAGCAGTATTGGGGATGTTTGCCATAACCATTTTATTATGCCAATTTTTAAATAATTTACCAACCACAATTTTACTAACAAGAATCATTCAAAGCCCTTATTTTACACCGTATGTCTCACACGATCCTTCTATTCAACAAGGAATCCTTTTGGGTTTAATTGCCGGGTCAAATCTTGGTGCTAATTTTACTTTGGTTGGTAGTCTTGCAGGAATTATGTAAGTTTTTTTTTTTTATTTTTTCTTTTAATATAATAAAAAAATGGGGGATGATCGAAAATAAAATAAAAGGGGATATCATTATATAAACATTTATTATTTATACAAATTTGGAGCGGAAAAGGATTATATGTAATTTGGATTACAAAAGGAGAAAAAGAGAGGAGAGAGAGAAACAATGGCAAAATAAAATAAAGTCATAATAAAAGGGGAAATAAGAAAAAATGAAAAATGATAATTATAAAAATAATGATAATTTTTTTATTTAATAAAATAGGTTTGAACACATCTTGAAAACAAAAGGTATATTTACCCTTGGCTATTTTCAATTTTTAAAATGGAATTTATTATTATTACCTATTGTATTTATTAGTATATCTGGCATATTAATACTTGAATTATATGTTATTTATATTCGGTAAAATTTAATAAAAATTATAATAATCAAAATGAAATCAAATCAAATACATAAATATATAATTATACATATGTATATCTTTTATTTTTTACGAAACAGATTCTTTAATGACCATTAAAGTTTATATATATCAAAAAAAATAAAAAAAAGGGGTTCATCCTACTATTTTGGGGCATTTCCACCCCAAAATGTTCGGCATTTTAATTTATTACCAAAAAGAAAAAAAATTGGATTTGAACCTTTTTTTTTTTTTTTTTTTTTTTTCTCTTTTTCTTTTTACTTTTATTTTTATTTTTACAATATTAATACCAATCTACTACATTTTGTTCAACAAGTCATCATGTCTAATACAGTTAGTGATATGCAATTGTTTTTATTGGGTTTACATGATAAAAACTCTTTTTCTTGTAAAAACTTGGAACAATTATCTTCTTTATGGGCAGGTAAATATATATATAAATAATAATAAAGCGCCTTTAAATAAATACATAAAAAGAAGTACCCATACTAATAATACCTATCTATTTATTTATTTATTTATTTATTTATTTATTTATTTATTAATTTGGCTTTTTATTATCTAGCTTTTACAAAATGTAAACAAAATATACGTGATGGCTTTCGATTAGAAAATATGTCATGGAGATTATGGTATAGAGAAGCTATAGTGAAAAAAAGATTAAATACGACCACATCCATTACATTACCAACATCTTCCACTACTTTATTAGATACTACTGCTACTTTTAATAGTAATAACCATATCATCCAACAGCAACAACAACCAATAAAAAAATCATTATCAACACAACTTGTACGTACACAATCTTTACCTTCTTTATCACATCAAAATAATATGCTAAGTAAATATAAAAAAATAGACTCTTTACCAGTTACTCGTCGTTCATCAGCCACTTCCTCTGAGGCTTTATTACCATTACCATCTTCCTCCACAGCATCATCTATAAAACAATCTAAATTCTATATTGATTATAATGAAGATGAAGAAGAAGAAGAAGAAGAAGAAGATATATTTGATTATGATGATGACACACATTCCCTTAGTTCAAATGATTCTTCTATAGCCTCATATAATGACCATCCTCCTCTTATTCAATCCAAACAGCCACCTATCTCATTACTTAGTCATTTATTAAGAAAAGAATCCTCTTCTCAACAACCTATATCTAATGATAATAGTAATAATACAAATGGGTTAAGAAGATGTCAAGGATATGGTAAATTAGATAAATGGTTTCTTTCTGCTGCAGCTGTTTCTTCATAATATATAAAAAAAAAATTATTTGGTTTTCCGTCATTTTCCCACTTTTTTTTATATATTTTCCCCCCATTTCGTGGGTTAGTGTTACTTTTATATATATATATCTCATTTTTGACAATTATACATAATATTCCCTTTTTTCCCCCACTTTTTTTATTATTATTTTATTCATCTTTTTTAAAAAATAATAATAATAATAATAATATAATATACATATTTCTTTTTACATATATAATTTTTATATAATCTACATTTTTTTTTTTCCCTTAATTTTAATTATTTATTTTTTATTTATTTATCTTCTTTTTTTTATATATATAAATAAATACAAGTTATCTTTTTTTTTTTATTTATTTTTATTTATTGTTTTGATAATGTGCTTCATATTTTTTTTCTAGCATAACATATAAAACATAAATATATATAGTTATATATACCAATAAAATAAGCCACACATGTAAATAAAAGAATAATGATCATGCTTTTATTATTATTGTTATTATTTCACCATTTTATTTTTATACATCTAATTTCCTTAAATGTTCTTCGTGTTGTTTCGAAGCATTATTTAACCAACTTAGATAACCATTCCAAAGAATTCCTATTTTTTTTTTAAATAAAATAAATAAATAATAAAAAAGATAGATAGATAGATAGATAAATAAGTAAATAAATGTAATTGATAGATAAAGTAAGGATTCCTTTTTTTTTTTTTTTTACTTTACCCAAAGAATTAACAAAAGGTAATCGATAAGATAGGGGGATATATTTAAAGTTAATCCATTGAACAAGAGGCCAAATGGTATAATTAGAATAAAGACTTGTCAAAAAGGCATCATGTAATTTATCTTGAATCCCTTGAATACTTCGTGTTTCAGCTACAGCCATGACCGAAAAGAATAATACTAACCCCGCCGGTGCAAACAATATCTGATCACATAACTAGAATTTTAAAAAATAAAATGAATGGATTTGAATAAAAAAATTTTTTTTTTAAAAAAAAAAAAAGGTTCTTTCTTCTTTCTTTTTCTATTTATATTTATGTTTATATTTATGTTTATAATTTTTTTTAAAAAAAAAATATTACCATTCTTTTCAAGGCAATTTTATTTAAAGTTAAAGAAGAAACCGATTTTTTATCAACAGGCATAGGAAAATATTTATCTAAAAACATATACCATGATCCAGCGATAGGAGCTACGGAAAAATTATAACAAGCAAACCTAAAAGTACGTTGATAATCCCATTGAAATGAAGGTGGTGGTGATTGTTGTATCATATCTTGTTTTAGTTCATAAGGTAAATGATCATATAAATGATGTCCTTGTCTATGTTTTGTTTTTGTATCATAATATTGAATTGTTTGTGCTAATCCATCACCTATAATGCCAAGAATACTATTTGTACAACATAATGTCAAGATAGGTCGTTTGGAATAACTTTTTTGATAAAATTGAAGAATCTTTTTCATAAAAAAAAAATAAAAAAAAAAAACAAATTCTATATATCAATGGTATTATAAAAAAAAAAATGAGTGAATGGAAAGAAAAAGAGAAAGAGAGAATAAATAAATTAAATTAAAGCTGGGGGAAAAAATAAAGCGGAATTTTAAAAAGAGCATAATCAAAAACTAGTTTTAAAACTAAATAATATAGATCTTTATTTTTATTTTTACTATTTTTTAATCATCATTTTACAAAAGCGTAAAAATATAAATAAAATAAAATAAAATGAAATGAAATAAATAATAAAATTAAAAATAGTATTAATAAGGAAAGGAATGGGTTAAAAAAAAAATCTATTTAAACAAAAAGAAAAATATAAAAAATAAAGAGAGAGAAAAAAAAAAAAAGGTAAAATAAAACTAGATAGAAAAGAAGAAGAAAAGAAGAAAGAATGAAACACACACATATTATATAATAAAAAAAAGAAAAAAGAGAAAACTAGAGAAAGAGAGCTAAAGAGAATCATTGAAGAAGAGATTTGGAAAATTTAGCTCTATTGGATAATACTTTACGAACAGCATTACGTTTTTCATGAGAAGACTTATTTTTCAAAGCAGCTTCTTTTACTTGCTTAGTATGATATTGGCCACCGATAGGAGAGGGACGGTTGAGAGCAGCTTTATTATCTTTTGCTTGTTGTTCAGCTAATTCTTCTTGTTGTTCCAAAGTTAATTTCTGAATATCTTCTTGGTTTTGTTTCTTAGCTTCTTCAATATCTTGTTTACTTTCAAGTGGGTTTTCTTTAGCATTTTTTTTGGCTTCTTCAATTTTTTTATTCATTTCTTCTTGTTTTTCTTCTATTTCTTTTTGGCTTTCTTTTAATTTTTCTTGAGCTTCATGACTTAATGGAGGCTGTTGTTGATGAGCAGGTTTTGATGATGGCTGTTGATGATGGACAGGCTGAACTGGTTGTTTTTGTTCTTGTTGATGGCCAACTTTAGGAATGGATTTATGGTGAGTTGTAGTTGTTTTGGTAGTTGTAGTTGATTTGTGATGAGTGGTTGTAGTTGTCTTTTTATTATTGTTACCAAGAGCACCAGTTAAGCCTTCAAGAATCATTTTTTTAGGGCCGCCACCGTTTTTTGATTGCTTAATCCATAGTTTTTCTTGTTCAATAGCTTGTTTATCAGCAGCCATTAAAGTTTTCATGTCAGCATTATCATTGATTTCTGGGGGATGGAGTACTTTTAAGTCTTCTGGTTCTTGTTGAATTTCTTTTTCATGAGAGGGTTGCTTTTGTTGATGATGCTTATTATCATTGGAAGCTAAACCAGCCGTATGTTTTACGTCGTCTACCACTTTTGTTAAAAGATTATTGGGACTAGATGTTTTTTCCTGTTGTTGAGTTACGATTTTAGCGCTTTGGTGTTGAGAAGGAGGAGGGCGGTGGGTCATGGAGCTAGAAGGTTCATCAGAAACAGTGTCAATATCATTGTGAGAGGCAATATGAGCTACTTTAGTTTGGTCATTATGAAGACTCAATTTTTTTCTATTGTTATGTTCGCTAGGTTCATCAATTTCTTCAGGTTCTTCTTGAAATTCAGTATTAATTTCTTCATTACTTTGTACTTGATGAATGCTTGGTCCATGTCCACCTTCTTCTTCGGGTCCACCTTCTTCGTCATTAAATGATGTAGTAGCAGGTTGTTGCTGTCCTTCACCGTCATCAGGTAACGAACCGGCTTCATCATCAGCTTCAATGGTAAAAGAGTAACTTCTTGTCACTTCATCTGGAGATTCATCAGCTACCATTTCTACGTAATAACTTCCACTTTCATCAACATCAACTACCCAGTTAAAGTCAAACAATTCATCACTCATATCAATTTGTTCGGCACTCCATGATTGAAGAGTTTTTACAAAACTAAAGTAAAGAAAAAAAAAAAAAAAAAAGAATTAAAAGCTGTCAATCGGTCGGAGTTTTCAAATATAAAATAAAAGTGCATAATAATAAATTATAATATATAGGGAGAATAATATAATAAATCATATAATTATTTTTTTTTTAAGGAGAATGAGAGAGAGAAAATAAAAAAAAAGAGGAGGATTCAAAAATAAATTAAACTCACCTTCCATCGGCTTTATGTAAGTTAGCACTAGTGGTAGTACCTTCATCAGGAACATCTTCTGCAGAAAATTTAACACTATCACCAGATTTATATACACTATTAGGTGATGGAAATGAAAAATATTCAAACTCATGTTGTTCTTTAGCATATATGGTTGGAATAAGTAATAATATAAGATGAATAGCAATGTATGAGGTCTATATATAATAATAAATAAATAATAATGATGATTAATATATATTTATTTTTATACTCTTTTTATTCTTTTATATATATATCTTCTTACCTTCATCTTTTTGTTTTTTTATTATTTTTTTATAAAATAGTTAATAATATAAGTTTTATATATATTTATATATATATATATATAAGTTTAGTTAATAATAAAGAAAGGAATGGGTTGGGTTGTTATAAGGAATGTGATGGGTGTTTTAAAAAAAAAAAAAATAGTAAAAGATGAAAAACTACTTTCAAACAACAAAATAAAATAAAAAATATAAAGAGAAAAGAAAAGAAAAAAAAATAATAAAATCAAAATAAATGAGCTATTTATTTATAAATGATGATGATGAGTGATAGGGGGATCATCCTAATCGTCTTTATATGGATTAGTAAAAAAGAATATTATTAAAAGGAGTGGTCAATTATAATAATAATAATCATATTATTATTATTATTATTATTATTTATTTATTATTATTATATAAGTAAGCTAAAATGTACGTAATAAATAAGGTGAAACCACATTTTTTTTTTAAAAAAAAAAAAACACATCTATTAGGAGATCAAGTATTAATGGTAAACCAACACTCTTTTTTTCTCTTTCTCTAATAAAAAAAAAGAAAACGCATCAAGATTACTGTTTTTTAAATCTCCGCTCTCCTCCTAAGCAAATTACTCCTTTAGCATTCTTCACTATCCATCTTTTTTATTTCTTCTTTTTTTTACTATGGTTTTAATAATAAATATTATATAAATCACAAAACGAGTTAAACAACCTAATATATCATATTTTTTGTTTTTATTTTTTTAAAAAAATATGAATGATTATACTCCTTTTGGAAACTTTTTTTCTTTTTTATTTTGAAAACAATGTTTGATTTATCGGATTCCCCTAAGCTTTTTTTTTTTTACTAATCAAACATTGTTTAATCAAAATACCTGGAATCTTTTTTATTGAAAATAAAAATCTTTCATTTTTGTTTTTTGGTTGATTGATTGTTGTAAAAATATTTTCTTATGATTGATTGATTGTTGTAATCGAAAAAATAAAATCGTTATTTCATGAAAAAAAGGGAGCTTTGTCATAATATTATTTTCTACACACAAAAAAAGGGAGGAAAGAAAAAATATACTTTTTTGGATTTAATGATTAGAAAACAAAATGATCAAGTTTTTACTAATGTTAAAAAAATATAGAATAATAATTTTTCTGTCATCTCCTTTGGGAAAAAAAAATGCAAGCTTATCTTATTTTTTTTTGTACATGTTGAATGAGATTTTTATTAAAGGTTTTTTTTTAAACGATGCATCAATACAATTAAATAAATATTAAAATGAATATTAAAAAAAGAAAAAAAAAAGTATATACATATATATATATATATATATATATTTGTATGCGTAAGAGCTACTTTCCTCGAACATGTTGAAACGTTCTATGTACTTTATAAAACAAAAAAAAGTTGGGATTTACTTTTTTTTAAAAAATAATGAGAATGATGAAAAAAGTGACGAAAAATGGAATCGAGAAAAAAAAAATTAATTATTTATAAAAGGAAGTAGCAAAAAAAAAATGAATAAAGGTTTTTTGAATATATATTACAAAAGAATAATTATAAATTAATAACGGTAATGGTCAGGTTTATAAGGACCTTCAACAGGGATAGATAAGTAATCAGATTGAACTTGAGATAATTCAGTAAGCTTAACATCTAATTTACCCAAGTGAGCACGAGCAACTTCTTCATCTAATTTCTTGGGTAAGACGTGAACACCAACGGTCCATTGATCGGGTTGAGTCCATAAAGCGATTTGAGCCAAGACTTGGTTAGAGAAGGAGTTGGACATGACAAATGAAGGATGGCCAGTAGCACAACCTAAATTGACAAGACGACCTTCAGCTAATAAGATGATATGACGACCATTCTTTAAAAGGAAACGATCTACTTGAGGTTTAATGTTGACAACGGAAGCAGCATTGGCTTTAATCCATGCAACATCAATTTCAATATCAAAGTGACCAATGTTACAGACGATAGCATCATCCTTCATTTGTTCGAAATGAGCACCGGTGATGATATCACGACAACCAGTGGTGGTAACAAAGATTTGACCTTCTTTAACAGCTTCTTCCATGGTGGTGACTTCGTAACCTTCCATAGCAGCTTGGAGAGCATTGATAGGATCAACTTCGGTAACAATGACACGAGAACCAAAGGCACGTAAAGCGGCAGCACAACCCTTACCGACATCACCATAACCAGCAACAACGGATACCTTACCAGCAATCATGACATCAGTAGCACGCTTAATACCGTCAACAAGGGATTCACGACAACCGTAAAGATTATCGAATTTGGATTTGGTAACAGAGTCGTTGACGTTAATGGAAGGTAATTTCAAAGTACCGTTCTTTAACATCTTGTATAAATTGTGAACACCAGTGGTGGTTTCTTCAGAAAGACCCTTAATACCAGGTAATAATTCAGGGTATTCTTGATGAACAATGTTGGTTAAATCACCGCCATCATCCAAGATCATGTTTAAGGGTTGACCATCAGGGAAGAATAAAGTTTGCTTGATACACCAGACGAATTCTAATCAATAAATATATAAACATATAAATAAATAAATCTTTATCATGTAAATCTTTTTACTTTATCCTCTTTTTTTATTTAATATATTACCTTCATCAGTTTCACCCTTCCAGGCATAAACAGGTACACCAGTAGCAGCAATGGCAGCAGCAGCATGGTCTTGAGTAGAGAAACTAAAAACAAAAGAAAAAGAGAATGGGTTAATACACATTTAATTATGTATCATCCTTGTTAAATTCAAAAAAAAAAAAAAAAAACTTACATGTTACAAGAAGACCAGGTAACTTCGGCACCAAGAGCAGTAAGGGTTTCAATTAAGACAGCAGTTTGAATGGTCATGTGTAAACAACCAGCAATACGAGCACCCTTTAAAGGTTGAGAAGGACCGTATTTTTCACGAATAGCCATTAAACCAGGCATTTCGGATTCACTATTTAAAAAAAAAGAAATAAATAATATATCAATAAACTATTATACAATTATAATTTTGACATCTCTCTCATCAGTTTTATTTTATGTTCTTTTTTTTTTAATATATTATTATTATTATTATTTAATAAAGTACTTACGCAATTTCGATTTCTTTACGACCGAAAGCAGCAAGAGAGATATCAGCAACCTTATAAGACATGATTTGTTTAGATGATAAAATAAATTAATAAAAAGAAGAAGAAAAAAAAAAAAAAAAAAGAGAAAAAAATTTCTACTCAAACGCGCTTTAAAGAAATTTTAACTTCGTGGTTTGAAATTTTTTTTTCAGTGGGGTAAAATGATTGGATCAAAAAAAAACCTTTCATCTCAATCTTTTTTTTTAAAGCGTAAGCCACTATATATAAAAAAGTGGGAGTTGAAAAAAAAAAAATTGGTATGGATTGTTGTACAACTTTTTTATAATATATTTATTTTCAATAAATAGGCAACGTGATTATTAAAAAATGATTTTATGGGTAAACTTAATGCTGGTTCGTTTTGTATATGTGTTGTCAGTTAGTTAAAAAGCAATCTACTTTCCATTTTGGTGTTTAACTTTTTTATCACATGATCTACCCTTTTTCTCCATAAAAAATCAATTGGAGTTTATTAAAAAATATTAAAAGGGGCTCAAGTATTTATAAAATATGCTAATAGTTTAAATCATTATTATTCTTATTTGAAAACAAAATATGTAAACAAACAATTGATGATTAAAATAAAATAAAAAACAGTAAAGAATGTAATTAAATATAAAATACAAGTAAAATAATAAGTAATAATTAAAATAAAAAGGTTAAAATAATAATAATAAAAAGGTATCATGAAATAATAAAAATTTAATCAAATTCACTATCAATAGATATTTTACTATATCGATGTCCCATTGATCGGTAGTAATTGGTAATAATAAGTGCAAAATAAATCTATATTAAATATATAAATATATCATTATCATGAATATAATAATAGTTGTAATTTAGAATTGTCATTTCGATTGATTATTATTCTTAATATTTTTCTTAAAAAATAGGTACAACTTACATGAATACATCTCAACACAACCAATAAACTAACACTAACTATACTTTCCATTTTAAAAGATTCATCATGTTCTTGTTGTTTCATATCATCCATGACATCAGTTAAACTATGATCTGTATAAACATACCACTTTGTAGCAAACCAAACAGTTGTTGCTGTACTAATGAGACAATCCATCCAATAAAATATAGTGTACCAACGTAATATTTTAATATTATGCTAAATAGGATAAAATAAAACAAATACATATGTATATATGCATTAATTTTTTTATAGTTGTTAATTTTTTTATTGTTAATATATAAAGTATACACTTACAGTATGAATACCATAAAGACCATAACAACAAGCTATTAAAGCTAATAAAGAATAAATATAAACAGCAAAAGCTACACCATCACTAAAGTCAAAAGATATTAATCCATAAAACCCTGAGAGTTTGTTGAGCTAAACAAACATAAATATAAGAACAACTGAATCCATACTGCTATATGCATATATATAAATTAATAAAAATACTACTTACAATGCCAAATATTGTTATGATTAATACACCTATTTTATAAAGAGAAAGAAGGATAATATAAATATATATAATTCTTTAAAAGCCCTTTGTTATATCACATGATACGACTATTCATCCAACTTTTAATATACATATATATATATATATATACTGTTATTATTATTATTACTGTGTTGTATTTACCAGTATGGAGAGGTATAAACCCACAACAGGTTTGTGATTTTAATATAGCCATTCTTATTTTTTTAATATATCTTTATTTTATTAATATGTAGAAAAAAAGAAGAAGAAAAGAAAAGTGGAGTGCCGAAATAAAAAATTGATAAAAAAAAAAATTTGAAATCCGCTGTGTATAACCGGAAAAAATAATATCATTAGGGAAACAATATTGGCCGTATAGCCGTAAAGCTTGTTTAATACCATCATCACATATTCTAATGCCTAAATATAGGTAAACTAATTTGATAATATATTAGCTGGACAAAAAAAAAAAAATTAATCACTTATATCTATCTATATTCATATGTTTATTCGATTAATACATATAATTATTTCATGCTTATATATAAATATGTATATAAATAAAATGATTTACTTTTTACATACATTTCCTTTTTAAAAAAAAATTTCTACCCTTTATGTGTATCACTTAAAATATCCATATTCAAGCTAAATATTTCTTTATCTTGACAGGTAATAGAATAATTGAGTCGAAATTTTAATAGACTACCAATTTAATCATTTCTTGTATATTGAACTAATTTTCATAAATGATCTAAATATCAAATGATTGATTTAGTCAACTATATTGAAGTTAAATATTCATTCATTTTTCATAAAAACTGATCAATCGATTTGGGTTTTTAACAAAACTAGTATAGCCTTACTTGATATGTATGTTAAGTTTCATATTCAAGTTAAATATTCATTTGCTTCCATATGTTATGTATCAATCGAAATTCTAAAAGGTCAATAGTATTATTCCTTGTGTTGATCAATTTTCAGTCATAAGCTAGTAATATATATATATATATGTAGAGAAAATGAGATGTACCTGTCTAATTACTAAATATAACCATTGAGATTAATACAAAATTAAAAAAGATTAAAACTAAAAAACCACCTTTTTCGCTCTCAATTTTTTTATATAATAAATATCGATTCTTTAATTTATTCATAATAATAATAAAAAGATTAATAAACATAAACATATATACAAATGGTAAGGGTACTGTTCAAATAAATGATAAAATATAAACAATATGTTTTTTTTTAAAAAATGGAAAAAAAAAGAAATAAAAATAAAAAAGTTATATACGAGTGAGAAAAAAAAATAGTATATTTATACGTACGACTAAACACTATATATATACATATATATATAAATAAATAAATATATATAAATATATATATTATTATTATTATTATTATTATGTATTTCTAACAGGGCGCTGGAATGATTCTTGAATGGGTAATAGCTTTTGACGAAAAGCGTGAACTTGTGCAGACATATTAGGTGATTGGATGTTAGTTATTTTTTCTTCCGGTAATCGTTGGGAAGAAAACTTGCTAAAACCTTGTAAAGCTTCGTATTCGTCTGTTGAAATGTCTACAGTATCTTTACTATTGGCAAGCGATGTATTATTTTGTAATGGATGAATGGAGTCGTGAGGATGAGATGAAAGGGAAGGATTCGATATATTAAATTCTGTTGTGGTGGGTGAATTACCATTATACATAGGATGGTGACGATCAGCATAGCGTTCTTGAAGACTTTGAATAGGAGCTTGTAAATCAGCAGCAGATAATCGGCGACGGCCATAATTAAAGGATGATGAAGAGGATGAAGTGGACGAAGTAGAAGAGGACGAAAGAGGAACTGGCACATCAAAAGAAGGTTGTGAATCGTTAGAAGAAGATATGGTCGAGTTCGAAGAAGAAACAGTCGACAAGGAGCCACGGCGATAAAGAAAAGATTGTTTTTGATAATCAAAAGTATCAGTAGGAGATGATAAATTCATATTTGGAAAAGTAGAAGAGGAATAAAAATAATTAGAAGATAATTTTTTATAATCATCAAAGGAATCTGGTAATAAATGGGTAGTAGAAGTAGGTGATTTGGCTGTATTTGTAGGTGTGGAGGAAGATAAGTTGAGAGGTAAATAGTAGGGAGAAAAATGGCTAAAAGAAGCTCTTCGAGTTGGTGGTGGTAAGGTGCGACTTTCGATCATATGGTTGTTGGTAATAATAGGTGGAGGAGGAGATGATTTTAAATGAATTTTTGTGGATGAAGATGTTGGGGATGGAGGAGGGGGTAATGATGATTGCGTTATAAAAGTCATGTTAGGAGGGAGGCTGGGATGATGATTATGTGATTTCATTTTTTTCGATTCTTCATTTAAAACAATAGTAGGCTCTCTTTTAATATTATTCATACTTGGTACAGAATTACGACGGCGACTAGTTTTCATGGCTGGCTTTCTTTTATTGCGATTATGGGTTTGTGTGTGCTGCATCATATTATCAAATCTAGAAAACATTCTTTCACAACCTGGTACAATACATTGGAATGGTTTCTATAAAAAATAAAAAATATACATATGTTAAATTAGATTATTAATAATAATCGTATAAAAAATATAAAAAATAAAAAAATAAAAAGGATGGATTTTTTTTTTTTTTAATTCTATTATTTAGTACTTACTTCACCAGTGTGTTTACGTTCATGGCGAGCTAAATGCTCTGATCTTGTAAACACCATATTGCAAGTATTGTTATATGTACATCGAAATAGTTTGGGTTCAGATCTTTTACCAGTTGATTTTCTTCTAGGTGGCATGATTATATTATTAATAATTGTTTAGTAATAAGAATAAAGTGATTAAGGTTTTTTTTTTTTTTTTAATAAAAAAGAAAAAGAAAATAAAATTGATAATGTAATATACTGTAAAGAATTAAAAAAAAAAATGTAAAGATATATAATAACAAAAAAAGAGGGGAAAATATATAATATTATAAGCAAAAAAAGAAAAGATTCTAGGAGGAAATATAAAAAATATAAAATGAAGAAAAAAGAAATGAATAAATAAAGGTGTTTATGTCTTTTTTATTCATTATGTTTTTGTTCTTCATTAAAATAAAAAACCGAGAGACATCAGGGCAAAAATCCCCTCTACAACTGACACAAATTATTTTTTTTAAATCCCAGTTTTGAGACAATGTTAAAAAAAATTCATTTTATTTTTATATCACTCAGCTTTTTAGTTTTATTTTTATTTTTTAAAATCACTAATATCATATTAATTTGATTATTTATTGAATTAAAATGAATTAAAATACTATTAAAGAAAGAAAGAAAAAAAGAGAAAAAAAAAAAAAACAATAATAAAAGGGTCTTTTTAAATAAAAAAAATGAAAGGGTAATAAAAAAAAAAAGGTAAGCAGATCATCCGGGATTTCAATTGTTCTTCCCATGAGAAGTCTGTGCTGCACGTGTGTGCCTTTTTGGCATTAAAATTATATAAAAAAAAGGTTCAAAGAAATCTATTTGAGAAATGTGTTTTTCAGGTTGGATTTTTTTTTCCACATTGGATAACCATGCAAATGAAT
Source organism: Cunninghamella blakesleeana (assembly GCA_017871115.1). NCBI lineage: Eukaryota > Fungi > Mucoromycota > Mucoromycetes > Mucorales > Cunninghamellaceae > Cunninghamella > Cunninghamella blakesleeana. The sequence goes on along the minus strand of JAFCIZ010000001.1, from coordinate 5,787,567 downwards.
ATGTCAAAAGTCCTTTTTTCCTTTTTTTCCTTTTTCAGTTTGTAGGCCTTACTTGCATCATTTAAAAGTATAACCGGTCCAATATTTTTTTTTTTTTTTTTTTTTTTCACAAAGGTACCAACCAATATATATATTTATATATATATATATATATATATACTAACCATCATAATAAAAAAAAATACATGGTTTTAGTTAATCTCATATATATAAAAAAAAGGACGAGCTCTTTTAGCTTATGGCAGTCCTTTTTTTTTTTTAATTTATGATTGAAACAATAGGAATTTATTTTATTACTAATGACCCTGATTTTATTTTATTTTTATCCTCTTTCCAAGTATTATATTATATTATTTAAATGGCATATAAAGACAGTTTTTTATTTATTAAGAATAAAGAGAATGTTATATTTATTTATTTATATATTTTAACGATTATTTTCATTATTATCATTTTCATTAATATTACTATTCCAAGTCCTATTAAGATTATATATGTATACGACTATAATACAATAGTTTTTTCCAAAATCAAAAAAAAAAAAAAAAAAAAAAATAGGAACCTTAATTCCAATCCCTGAACAAAACATCTCAAACGACTCATTTTCATATAATTGGTGCAAAGTTTCGTTTACCATTTAGAAGCTATACTTACTTCATGAGTGTTTAAAGTCAGTCAAACTATCTTTTTTATTTATATATATATATATATATATATATATATATATATATATATATTTTAACTTTTCCTAAACAAGAAATGAAACAACCAGATGGATGAATTATGCTTTGTTTTATTGTATATAATAGAAAAAAGAAAAAAGAAAAAAAAAAAAAAACTTACAAGTAGAAAGAATTATATATAATACTATTTATTTATTTATTTATTTTAATTGTTATATACGTATATAATTATATATACATAAATATATATATATATATTATACAGATTGTTCAATTTCCCAACGTCGTTGAATATCTTCAAAACTACCAGACGAATAACGATATCCTAAAGAGGAAGGTGATCTCTTGGCCTGAGAAGCAGTTGTGTGGGTAGATGCTAATCTATCAAAAATGCTTCCACCATTGGGCGTTTCCGATCTTTGTTGTTGTTGTCTTGTTAAAATATCTAAACTAGGATGTGATGAATGATATTTATTTTTAGGCGCTATAGCAAAAGCAGAAGCAGGTCTTTGTTGCTGATAATTCATTGATTTCATAGCTGCATTATTGTTACTATAAGATGGCTGTTGATTCATTTCTTCATCAGGAGTTGTAGAAAATTGGAATTGTTGTTGTAATGGTGATGGTTGTGAACATTCATTCATTTCACGAATATTCCCACCTAAAGTAAGTTCACGCAATAATGATCGGCGACGACCGGTTTTAGTAGGAGGTTGATTCATTTGTAATGAATGAGCTCTTCTTCTATTAGCAAAAGCTGGCAATGGTTGTTGCTGTTGTTGTAATGGTAGCTGTTGTTGTTGTTGTTGCAATGTAGGCTGCGAATGAAGATGATGTTGCATTGATCCATGTGAAGACCAAGATAAGGTATCAGATTGTAAAGAAGATCTACGTAAATGTCGACTATTAATTGATGAAGTAGATGATTCTCTATCTGTATGATATTTGGTGAATTCTAAAGGTAGACGTGGGTGATTGTTAGTTGTATTCATATCTTTGGTCATATTATTTTGAAGCATTTGCTGTAAAAATTGTTCGGGTGATGACATGGAATCACGGCGTCTAACTAATGGTGATACGGATGGTCTCATGGGCCCAGCTGTAGTATTAGGATTTAAATTAATTGGTGCGTCATTTAATGAAGAAGGTGCGGATGGTGTTGTTGTTGTAGTGGTGTTCGTATTGGCTGTGGTAGGTTTTAATATGGGACTGATCATAGTTAATTCAGGATTACTATTATTATCCATCATATCCATATGATTATTGTTGCTATTATTGCTACTACCATCTCGGTTATGATATTCATTCCAAGTTGGTGACATAATTGCTCCACGAATACCATCATTATAAATTTTATCAAAGATAGTTCCTGTATGTTGATATTGTTCTTCCACTCTTAAATCAATGGCTGAATCTTCATCATCATTATTAATATGATTATTCATTGTATCAGTAATACTAATACGTCTTGGAGGTAAAATGACAGAAGAGGAAGTAGAAGAAGCTTCGCCAAAGCTAGATACAGAGAGACGACGTTTAGAATGTTCCAATTTACGAATCTTTTTTTCATTTTCAATAGTAGTGGAAATAGCTGCCTTTTTCATAACAAAGAGGGTACAGCGTAAATCTTGAACAGTTTTTTCTAATTGTCTTACTGTAGCTTGACGATGGTATTCGTTCATTTGTAATGCTACAATATCATCAATAAGGGATTCCATGATTTTTTGTGATTCTTCATTAGTGAAGGAATGTAAAAGTTTCATTGCCATATCATGAGCTGCATCGGGATCACTGCCAGGAGGTAAAGAATACTTTTCTTCCAAAGCATCAATATCTTGCCATTCACTATTAGATTGGTCCAAAGCACTTGATGGACGAAGTGATGAAGATGGCAATGATGCTTTATTAGATTGTTGTTGATGATTATTTGTTGTTGTGGATTTTCCATAGCCCATAACTTCATCAGCAAACGTAACACGCTTTTCAATTCTATTAGCAACACTACTTGTAACAGATTGAACTTCCATTGATGCCATGACTTCTTCATCTTCTTCATCTTCTTCGACAACTTCAGCTACTTCTTCATCTTCATGAAGTAATCCGTGAGCAGCATCGTTTTGAAGACCATATATACGAGCATTGATATAAGAGATTTCGGCTTCAATTGTTTCCAAACGTTCATCCATACATTGTCTTACAGCATTATCCAAAGTTTCAGTAGCTTCATCATTACTTTGGAGAAGATCTTCACGTTCAGATAAAATATCAGATTTTTCTCTTGTAAGGATATCCCGTTTTGTCATTAACTGTTTCATTTCTAAAATAGCTTGTTTGCCTTGGATAAATTGAAGAAGAGCTTGATCTAAAAGGTGTTTCTTTTTGGATACACGGATTTCAATAGGGATTTTATTGACTTTCTTTTTACTATTAGCATTGCTACGTCGTTGTTGAGTGGTAGAAGAGGTTGATAAAATAGTTAAATGGCCCAAATTGATGAAGCTTGAGCATTTAGAAATTAATTTTTCATCAAGAACACCCCCTTCACAGACAGCTTTTTTGAGAATATGGACAAGCTGTTTCAAACGTTCATTGGTGACTTTAGATTCATTAGTTTTCTTTTCTAATTGACGTTGTAATTGTTTGGATTCACGTTCTAAACGGTATTTGTTTTCCATGTGACGAGTTTGCTTTCTACGTAATTGCTGAATTTCTCTTTCATGAGCCATCATTTGTTCTTTTACTCGTTCTGCATCTTCTTTCATACGTTTCACCATACGTTTCTTTTCCACCTTTAAGCTTTCCACATTAACACGAAGAGCACGTAACATACTTTCGTTTTGATTTCTTGATGATTGAATAGCACTTGAAGTATGAGAATATTTACGACGAAGATCGGATAATTGAGCTAAAAGGTTTTTCATTTTAATTTCATAAGCATGGCGAACTTCATGGAGTTGCTGGTTTTCACGTTGACTATTGGTGTTTGTATTTTGAATCATACCATAACTAGATCTTCGTTGTTGCAAAACTTGTTGTTGGATAATAGCTTGAGATTCATCACGTTGTTTTTTAAGTGTAAGAATTTCTTCTCTTAATTTATAAAGCTTAGATTCAAATTGTTTACGTAGTTGAATATATTCATTCTCACTTTTTTCTAATTGTGTGACTAATTCTTCTTTGACATGAATATCAGCTTGAATTTGTTCTACCATACGTGCCAAATGTGGGTTACTTTGTTTAAGATTATCCATTTCATTTTCATTTATACTGCTTTCTGAAGTCATGGTGGTTTCAACAGAAGACATGCGACTGTGACGATGATTAGGTGAGTTAAAGTCATCTTCATTTGAAGAGTTTGTTAATTGAGAGCCTGAAGCAAGATCATTCCACTATATATATTATTATTATTATTATTATTATTATTATTATTATTATTATTATTATTATTATTATTTTAAAAAAAAAAAAAATAGCAATAATGAAAACAAAGAAAAAGACAATAAAACATAAAGAATAAAATAAAGAGAATAAGATAACAAAAGGATAATAAAAATAAAATAATTAAATGTTAGTAATAGTGTTAAGAATGTTATTGGTATTGTAATTATATATTTCATTATTATAATATTTGCTATCAGCTTACCATTCCTTCATTTAATTCTTGGTCAAGGTCACCCAAAATTATATTACTTTCGTCAGATTGTAATCTTTCAAATAGTTCATCATCGTTAAGGATATCACAATCAAATTGAGGAGCTTCATCTCGCGTCTATGATTTTTTATAATAAAAAAATAATGGAAAAAAAGAAGAGTGGAAGGGAATAAGAAAAGTTGAATTTTTTTAGAAAAAATTAAAGTTAGCTCAATCAAAAAAAAAAAAAAAATTATATATTTATATATTTACCTTGATGTTTTCTAAAACTTTAAGGCCTTTTTCAATTTCAGATTTAGCTTTTTCAATAGAATCACGAACTTCGGTACGAAGGTCAGAAGTAGAATTGTTATTAAAAGGGCCAACAGTTTCTTTTAACCACTGTTCAATTTCGTCATGATCATCATGATCATCTTGTAAAGTAGTAGGTTGTTGAGGACGTAAAAATAAAGAACTTTCTTGTTGCTGTTGTTGATGCTGTTGATTTTTTTGTTGACGAGAAGAACGGAATTTGGTAGCATTTAAAGGAGATCGGCGACCTGCTTGGAAAGGTACTTTTGAACGACGATGACGATTAGAAGCACTTCCACTGTGGCGAACAACACGACGTTTTGATGCACCACTACCACCACTACGTTTATTTTTATAAGAAGATTGTTTTTGAGGAATAAATTGTTGATGATTGGCGTTGACATTGTTTGAAGAAAATAAAGAAGCGGAAGGAGTTAAAGAAGATGCCATAGCAAGCGCTTGCATCATAGGTGTTTGTGTAGATTCAAAAAAGGCCAATCTATCTTGTGTATCAGCTAATTCATCACGAAGTTGTTGAATAGTACGTTGATATTTTGAAATTAATTGTATAGCACCATTGGTTTGTTGGTTTTCGTAATTGCTACTATTATTATTATTATCATCGTTATTTTCAATTGATATAGGAGATGGTGGTAAATTAGGAGAAGTAGAAGAAGGTTGACTTAAATGCTCAAGCTGTTCAAATAATTTAGGCCAATCGTTAGAAGACCATTGACTAAGATCCCTCTCCACTAATAAGGCGTCCCGTTCAGTAGCAGTTTCACGTAATTCATCAGAGACATGTTGGATGCGATCACGTAATCTGTTGATTTCTTCACGTAATGCACGTGTAGCAGCCATATCATTTGCAGAAACAGTACCAGAAGTTATACTACTACCAGGTGCTGAACTTTTCAATATATTCAATTCCATTTTTAATCTTGCAATTTGAGATCGTAATTGATTAACTTCAACAGAAGAGCCTGCGAATTCTTGATTAATGGACACTTTATTTTTAATATTTCTTGCACGATTAGCATATTTTAAAGTACTGAGAGTTTCTGGGAAATTGGAATCAGAAGGTGAGACACAGGCCATCATTAATGTTTGAGAATTACCACCAAGTGAATCTTGTAATAATCTTGTTAGCTTAGAATCACGGTAAGGTACATGGGCTGATTTACGAGATTCATCACCAAGAGCACTAATTACATTTCCAAGAGCTAATAAACCGGAATTAATAGCTATACCTTCACGTGCACGATCCCCTTGAGCATTTGTTCGTTTCAACTATAAATGATAAAAAAAAAAATAAGGATTAGTTTCAAGTAGATAAATATAGAGATATTTGTATTAATAATAATAATAATAATAATAATAATAATATAATTAATAAACAAAAACTTACACGTTCAGAACCAGCAAGATCAACAAAATGAAATTTACTAACAATTGTTCTTTTATTACTATTATTATTATTATTTGTTGGTACTTTTTGATCATCATCATTATTATTATCTATAACATCTTCTATGACTTGTTGTTTTAAAATGACCGAAAAAATAGCATGAGAACGAGAAGAGACAGCATTCATATCAGTAGAACCAGTAGTACGACATAACGAACCACGAGCCAGTAAAGTTAATAGATCATCAGGATTTAAACATTTTTCTTCACGAACACCAGACCAATAAATATTGCCTTGGATATCTTCACGAATAGATATATCACAATTGCCATTACCACTGCCTGTATTGTTACGCCTTCGGTTATCTTGCATATTTAATAAATCAATTAATTCTTCATTATATAATTCAAGAAAGGAGACGTATACTTGATAACCTTCCTCAGATCCATGATGTTTTGCATTTAATTTTTCAAACAAATCAGCGATAAAACGTGGAACAATACCTATTCAAATTTTAAATAAGTAAATAAAAATGAGAATTTTTTTTGTCAATAATCAGATTAAAATTCACTAAAATGTCGATTATTTTATTTTATATTAATTTAAAAGAACTTGATGATGATTGCAGTACCTTTTTGTTCTGTATGTATATTTCCATCTAATGCTGTACCCATACTAATAAAAATATAAAAACAAATAATAGTAATAATAATAATAATAATAATAATAATAATATAAACAATTAATTATAATTTTAACCTTCTTTTTTTCTTAAATTCATAAATAAATAAATAGTGTATATCTATACCTAAAAGTTTTCCCTGAACCAGTTTGTCTATATATATATATATATATTTATATATATAATGCATATACAAAATAGATAGATGATTAAAAAAAATAAGGGGTTGAATGAGTGAATAAGATTATACACAACTTTTTTGTTTTTGTTTTTATTATTATTATTTATTTATTTCTATATATACTAAACATACCCATAAGCAAGAATAGTTGCGTTAAAACTATATATATATATATATATATATAATAAAAGAAATAAAATAAAATAAAAATTATTAAAGTTGTTCTATTATCTATGTACATTATTATTATTAATAGTTGAATTGAATTATTTAAAAGAGATTTTACCCATCAACATATTTTTCAACAAGAGGAGTAACAGCTGTTTCATATATACTTTGTTGTGGTGCCTGAGGATCAAAAACATAATCATATGTAAACGTGTGATCTTTTCCAATCAATATTTGTGGTTGTTGTTCTATAAACGTGATACATTCAGTACAATTTGAAAACTGTTCCTTTTGTGTAAGAGGACGAACTCTAAGTGCAACTCTATATATTGTATATAATAACGACAACATTTTTTTTTAATATCCAATAAATTTTTTTTATTCGTTCTTTTATCCATTTTTATCCATTTTTTTTTTTGTTCCTGTCATACCTAACTGCTGTAGTTGACATTATATTTTAATGAGTCTTTTTTTTAAAATAATGAAAATAATTATAAATACAAGAATGAACAAAACAAAAAAATAAAACAAAAAGTTTTTTTAATTGTTAAATAAATTATAAATAATACACAAAAAGAAAGAAAAAAAAATACAAGGAAGGGAATAAGGGTAAATATATATATATAAAAAAAAGTGAAGAAGAGGGAAAAGAAAAGTAAAAAAAAAAAAAAAAAACTGATCTCAAAAAATAAAAAAAAATTTAGGTCCTTTCGCGCGCGGGCTTTTAATTTTGCACAACTATAAATCTTCAAAATAATGTTGCCCGTGATCTCTTTTTTTTTTTTTTTTATCATTCTTTCGGAAAAGCCATAGTTAGTATATTGAATACTGTTTCATCTTTCATTTTTTTTTAACCTTTCTATTTTTTTTCTCTAACTTTTCCCCTTATAAAACTCACATGAATATATAAAGTGAGAAAGGAAAAAGAGAGAGAGAAAAAGAAATTATGAGCTTTTTTCTTACATATAAATAACATAAACTACCCACAGACTTATTGGTATGAACTTGGTGTAACTGTATCCACATTCGGATGCATTTCCGTTTAACTAAAATAAAATAAAATAAAAAAAAACAACAACAAAAAAAAATTCTACATTTCTCCTTCCTTCCTCTCCCCCCAACTGACAAAATGGTTATATTTATATGCAATGACCATGTAATTGGTTAATATATTAATGATAACTTACTTATTAAATACATAGATATACATAGAATGCGAGTAACTAGAATAGTTTTTATCGACTTTGATCAGCCTTCAATTTTGACAAGATTCTTTCAATTTTTATCTTTTTTTTTTCTCACACAAGAGAATTTTATCTAGTAAAAAATTTATCTAATGTATATATAATACAAAGTTTTTTTTTTTTATCAATGCAACAGGTGATCTTTTTGATGGTGTTACCTCAACCAATCAGCGGTGCCACCATATATATATACCCTATATCCCCAGATCACCTATATAGATAGTTCTTATGATGATGCAATGACCTAAAAAATATTTTAAAAATAAATAAAACATCTATCAATTGTATGACCATATTTGAATAAAAGAACGATTATTGATGATGATGATGATGATGATGATAAATTTTATTATAGATGAATTTTTAATTTTAATTTTAAATCATATATATAGATTATTAGAATCTTTTTATTTATTATTTATTTATGTTCATTATGGAGAATATGGCTTATAAAAATAAAAAAAAGCTGGTGATGATTATTATCAATGTCTTAACCTATTACGTTTTATTTTAATAATAAATAAAAGAAAAAATACAACTACACATAAAAAAAAGGGGGGAAACAAGTTTTTTTTCTTTTTTTTTTCCAAGGAACGCTTTGACCAAGAATTAAATTATTAATTCCCTGTAATACATATATAAAATATATTATTATATGCTATTCTTTTTTTACTTTCTCATTAAAATTAAGAAGATGATAATGATAAACAAATAAACAAACAAATACCTGTTTTTTTATATATTTTTCATTTGATTGACAATTTTCTTTATAAAGCTATTCCCTAGGGTACCCTTACTCTTAATATAGTAGTTCCATAAAAATAATAATAAAGTGACTGAGCAAATTATTTTTTAAATATTATAATGGCTTTTCTTTTTTCCCAAACAATCTATAATTATTACTATTTTATTTCCAATTTATATAAAGTTTTCTTGGATAAGAAAAGTACTTGTATTGTTCTTTATTGGTTAAAATATATAAAATAAAAAAATGTACTACACTATAAAGTTGTGGAAGTTGAAATATACACGTATAATATAGTTTGGTTGGTCCTTTTTTTTTTTTCTTTTCTAAAGTTAAAGTTATATTGTTCCCCATCACCATTTAAAAAAAAAAAAAAAAAAAAAAAAACACGTAAGCCAAATAACGTATACGTATGCAGTTTAATATAAGTTTAAAGGGAATAAAAAAATCAATATTGCGTTAATTTATTTTATTTTTTAATATATGTATATAAAATATCTACAGATAATAATAAAAAGTATGTATGTATATATATATATATATATATGTTTATGCGTACCAATATACATATATACCTAGTTAAAAAGAGGTCGTATTACTCTTTCCATGACTTGTAAAACCAATACTCTATTAAATTCTTCATCTTGTAAACGATACCATATTCTTTCCATAGATAAAGAACAATTTTGTTCACCAATTAATTGCCTAACCCCACTTGGAACAGCTTGTTGAACTAATAACAACTTGGCTTGCTGTTTCGTTTGTTCCTTTTCTTCATCAGTCCTTGTTTTATTTTCTCTATTTTCTTCTTTTTGGTCAGGCCAAAACATATCTTTAATCATCGTCATCCATGTAACAAGTGCATCCGGTGAAAGATAAGCTTCCATATAATCATTATATTGCTTTGCTACTAATTCCGTATAAGATCTTCTTACTATTTCACGTAATAAATTTAATAAAGAACGTCGCATCCATGCTTTGTTATTTGCTGTGGTTAAATTAAAACTTTCTACAATCAAGGCAAATGTGGTTTCAATTAATAATTCTGTATCCATAGATGAGAGTGGTTTATGTTTAGGTTTATTATTCTTGCTGCTGTTGGTAATGGTGGTATTGGGTTCTTTTTCTAAAGAGGATATCGCGGTTGAAATAGTATCTTGACTATTTATTTTTTTTATATTATCGTTGTTATTATTTGTTTCTATTGATTCACTTCCATTGCTACTTCGTTGACTTTGTAAACTACTAATAGATCCTTGACGCGTAGTAATTTTATGTTCTTTCCATGGCTGTTTTACATTATCCTTTTCTTCCCCTTCTTCTTCTGCCTCCATGTCCTCGGTCGAAAAAATGGACGATCCAATAGATGTCGACGGAGATGATGTTGTGTTACCAAAAATTGAGGTAGTAGTTGTTCTTCCAAATAATGATTTAGCTCGATTCCCCATTGTAGGTGAAAGCGACCAGTTGGTATCCACTAATAAATTGGAGGATGTGTTATTGTTGCTGTTATTATTATTATACGCCATCAGTTCATCTTTATATTCATCAGCAAAAGATAATTCATCCTGCGTTGTTCCACGTTCTGTAGCTCTTTCTTTTCTTAAAAATGCTAAAATCAAAGGATCCCGCCCTAATTCTGCATCAGCCACTACGATATGTAAATAATGTTCAAGTCCTTGAGAGATGGATACACCGGAATTATTATTACTACTGCTATTGTTTACATTAGAGTAATATCCCATCATATCATTGTTGCTGCTGTTACTATTATTATTACCAATTCCTATGACTGATTTACTTTTTTGTAACCACGATTTCGTCACTTCCAAAGGTAATTTTAAATTAAGTCTTGTTATTCTTTTTGTATGTTTTAAACGCATTAGAGAATGAAAGACATCAAAATCATGATAGGTTCTTGTGATGACATAACCACCTCCTTCTGATCCATTATTTTCTTGTATAGCGGGCCTTTCAATTTGAATAATATACATCATTTTAGATTTATCGCTAGCTGCTGTATCTTGTTTTGGTGGTGACACATCCATAATACTAAAACTGACTGTGCCGTAAGCATAAATCATTGGTGTTTGTATTAATTCTTCATCGGCTTTAGATAATGTCATTCTACGTTTAGGATCCATAGAGGAGGAGGAGGATGTGGATGATATAGACAACGACCTTTGTTGTTGTTGTTGTAACCCAACCGATGAAAACGGTTGTGGTATCGATTTTTCATCTACAAGTACGTCATTATCATTAGTTAAAGACTCTGGTGTTATTGGAGGCGAATGTTTCAAAGTAGGATTAGCATTTGTAGAAGTAGTAGAAGATGGATGAACCATATCATTGGTTGTCATTGTATGAGTGGTTGGTGGTAATTTCACGTGATCAATCTCTGGAGTTGAATTTACTGTAGGTATTGTTAAATCTTCTTGTTCTGCAGCCATCACATCTTCAGTCGCTTTTTCGACTAAACTTCTTATATCATTGGCAGAAGAAGAGGGAAGAGAAGAAGTACCATTTTCTGTTGTTGACGTATCAGGTGTAGAGGTCAAATAAGTGACTATCCAAGAATTGATAAAATCAGGATCACTGCAAGTGGCTAAAATATTTCCAAATAAATGTGTAGCTAACAATTCTCTAAATAGACTCTGAACAATTTTCGAATTCATATCATCAGCAGGCAATATTCTTTTTAATATCGAATTGCTTAATCCACGAAGCTGGTGATGTTGCTCCTTTCTTGATAATAATTGGCCAAATGGTGATTGAGGGTTTTCTCTAATAAATACATCTATTGGCTGTCCTGCCATTTCAAACGTACGACACTCTCTCTAATTTTTTTAAAATATATAGATATTAGATTGGGTATATTAATAAACAATATATGTGTGATACATTTATATTTTATCTTATTTTACTTTATATTAATATTTTACCATATGAATAATAAGAGTGTTAGCAAGTCCATACATAGTAGCCATAACTATATCATTTCTTTCTTGTCTTAATAACATTTTTTCTACATTAGTGATAGCAGCGTTAAGCCTTAATTTGATTACTTTTTCAAATTCATCGTCATAACCAGATTGAAGTGGATCCCACCAATGTAATACATAATCCCGATAAAAACAGCCAAGTATTTGCTCTGTAATTTTCGTTAAAGGTGGATAAAATAAATTAAGTGTTGTATATTGGTCTTCTTCAAGCTATTTTAATATAAGTAATTACATACATATAATATATATATATGGTATTATTAAACTATTAATCAATTTTTTCTTGATTTGGTTTTGTATTTCTGTATTATAAATTTATATATATATATATATATATATTACTTTATCATCAAAGGTAGCATCCTTCCATGCAGAAGAAACTTCATAGTTTTGTTGTGTAAATAAGTTCTGTGGTGGATTAGAACGACTGAAATATAAGGCACCTAATACAAAGGTTATAGCAATAAAAAAGGAGAATAAAAGTCGGCTTGTTGTCAAAGATATTGCATAAATGATAATAGATAAACCTAATACAATTGGTGAAAATAGAATACTTGTGATATTTTTATCTTTAAACCCAAAGTACTTGTTCAGTAGATTGTCATCTATACTCTCTACCATTATATAGTGTTGTTATTTTTTATATTAAAAAAAAACGAAAGAAAAAAAAAAGGAGCGAAAAAAAAATTAAACACTAAAAAACGCATTTATTAAGTTATTTAAAAAATTTAAATTCCGATACATACAGCTTTTTTTCAACAGATAAAATAATTACTCTGACTATCATTTATCTTTTTATATATTTGACCATTACAAAATTATAAAAAAATCGTAAAAATATAAACCATGAATAATTATATATATATATATATATATATATATATATATGTATTTCTAATTATTCTTTTTTGAATGATTCCTATATGAAAAAATTTGACAAAAAAGCTACATAAAAAACAATGATCCTGCTTATTTCCTTTTTTGTTTCATATAAAGTAGCATTTTATTTTTTGTGTGAAATTGAGTAATTTATAATAATTTAAAAACAAAACAAATAAATGGATTTCTTGCTTGAATATTTTTTATTAAAATAAGATAATGATAACTAATAAAATTCCAAACAACTTGCTTGAAAAAATGATTAAATCATTTTGCAAAATTATATTTAACCAGATATACTAGCATTTAATTCTATTTTTTTTTTTACTTTCAGGGCTAGTATCCTCCAGATAATATTTTTACAATATTATTTTCAACTTTAAATTATCGCCGATACAGTTAACAGTAGAGTCAGTGTTTATCAGAGTGCTCGTTTAAAGGATATAAAATGTCTAATCAACACAAATAAATACGCTATCAAACCATGCTTTGAATGCTTAATATATAATGAATAGCTCTCAAACTTGAATATATATCATGGAGAGTTTTTTTCAAGTTGGATATCCGTAGGCTGATTGCTATTTTCTGGCATGCTAATAATGGAATGAAAGTGAATTAATAAAAAAATTAATAATTTGCAAAAAGGTGCTAAAAAGTACTTAAGAGAGAGAAAGAGAGAGAGAATGCTCTATTTAAGAATATTTTGACCACACCCCGTAGTAAAGGGCAGAACTAAGTTGCAAAACTTTAAAACAAAAAAAAATGTTTTTCTAGCATTTCTTTTTAAAAAAATAATAAAAATCTAAATGTCAACTTAGTGAATTGAAGCTACAAATCTCCCTATCACTTTGGGTTATCATCATTTATATTAATTCATGAAATTTGGTACGTATAGAGTAAGGCTATGATGCCGATCTGTTAAAATTCAAAAACTTGTTTATTATTAGCGAAGAAAATAAATACTTAGCTTAAACGCGATTACTTATTTTAATTAATAAATATCCATGACTATTTTATAAAAATTAACTTGTATCTAAAATACTACTATGACATCGGTGTGTTAAAATCCCATTTCAATTAACATTTCATCTATCGATATAGGTGAACACTTGACCTGAGTATGGGTCTATAAATCCATTTATGAGCAACTGTGATTATCCCATGAATATTAGATTACATGGAGAAACACTTTATTATTACTTTATTATAACTTCAAGCTATTCATTTTATTATTCATGGAAATAGACAACTTTTTAGCTTGGACATTGATACTTTAATAAATCAGCAAATATTCAAAATATTCTTATAATTATTAAACTCTAAATATATAAACACCATTCATTCTAAACGTTTTTTTTTTTTTTTTTATTTTTTTCTTTTTTTTACTACCTTGTGAGTATTATTACCATGATTATTTATTTTTATTAATGTCAATCATATATTATACGACTTTGCTCTAGTGTTTTACCATTATATATAATGAAGTTTTACTACGTACGCGCTTCATATGGTATTTTTTAGAGCACATAAAAGGAAATTCACAATATATATATATTCGTGTAACTCGTACTTAATCGACATATTTTAGCTGCCATTTTAAATATTGATTTGTCGTTTATTTCCCATCATCTAATCATTAATGCTTTAAATATCATTCAGAAGTAAAAAAAAATGAGTACCGCTATTTAATTTTTTTTAAATCAATTATGAATATTATTTTATTTTTCAAATGAATTATATTTTTTACACTCAAAATACCTTTTTATGGTAAATACTGTTTTTATTCTATATATATTTGTTGTAGATTAATAAATTAACATAAATATAAATATATGTATAATAAGTTAACTAACAAAAATTAATTACATTAATATTTTCCTTGCTGTGTTTCCGAATTCTTCTTGAAATTTTTCTAGCTTTCTGCTACTCCTTAAATAGATTTGATCCTTTGCCTCTTAAACTTCATAAATATCATTACTATTATATATTCTAATATGACTTTCTTCCTTTATATGAATAGCTTTTCCTTTAAAAGCGTTTTCTACAAAACACTGTTATTTTTCATAAAAAGAGTTTTTTCCATAACGTATCATCAATTTATTTATTTATATGAAAATATATATATATAAGTTACAAACAATTTTTTAGCTAACGAGTAATTAGTAAAAGGCAATCAATAAACGATACTAATGAGAAGTGAAAGAGCAAACTAAAAGGTTACTGATATATATAAGTTAAAAAATGGAAAATAATTAGAAGCTCAAAAACAAAAAGATAGGTTTATTTTTATATTTTTAGAGGATTTTTTAATCAACCACTTATAGCAAATAAAATATAATCAGAAACCAAACATGTTTCTTTTTATTACTAGGCACATTTTTAAGAAGAAAGAGACAAGACGAGAAAAAATTGATGTCAATGGGGCTCTCTGATGAATTACCCGCTTACTAGCTGAAATTTAATTTTGACCAAAATAAGTACAGTTAAAGGGTACTTTTAATGTCCGCTGAAGCACCCCGTATAAAACCACCCGTGCTCTTAGGGCCAGCCATGAGTCACCAAAAAATGCATAAGCGCTGTTTAAAAAACATTTCATAAAATTGGAACATTTTTATTATTATTTTTTCCCTCTCTTCCTTTTCTTTCCTTTCTTTTTCTTAACTGTTTTTTTTCTTACATTTTCTTTATTTTATTTATTTATAATAATATAAATATATACCTTCAATGTCTGGGCATGTAATATACGCGTGTTCATGCCTTAATATCAAAATACATTTATCAAGTAAATATTCTTTAAATAATCATGCTTTAGAACGACAACAGTATTGGTACGAACAAGAAAATCCTACTATGGAAGGTTGGAAAGTCGAACTTGGGATGGGTGGTGTTGTTATAGTACGTTATATATTTTTATTTTTTAAAGAATTAGGACATCATTTTTATTATTCTCATTATTATCTAAAAGAAGAAAAAAAAAATTATCTCTACCACATACTCATATGTATACATACTTATATATATATATATATATTAGGCATATAATAGTTTAATAGAAACTCGAACTGATCAGCAATGGATGACGGTATCTTGTCTTAATTGCGATACGGATAAAGTTTATTCTACCCATACCAAGATAGCTAATAATGCTTCTATAACTTTGAAATTACCTTCTACTTCTGCTCTACAATCAGATGACTTTGCTATTATTCATAAAGACACTTTGGTAATATTATATAATGCTGCTTTTTTTTTCCTTTTCTATCATATATAACTATATATTAACAAGTATGTTTTGTTTTAGTTCGGTTCACAAATAGATGAAGTTAGACAAGATGATCAATTCTCTGAAATATTCGACATAAAACTCAATACCTCCACTCCCACAAACTTAGATAACAACTGTAAGATTTTTTAAAAAAAGTTTATTAGAGAATGAAATAAACCACATGGAAATATCTATAATATTGATATAAATACTTTTTTATTTTTATTTATTTTTTATATATTTATAGTAAACATTCCAGAACACCTAACTGCTCAACATCAACAAGTTTATCAAGTATTAGAGAAAGCACTTGATAAAATGAGATTGGATTCAGAAGTGCGTATTGAACAATGGAAAAGGGTAGAAATGGAACGACTGGAAGAGCAAACAAAAATAGCTAGGCAACAAAGTAATCAGTTATGGCAAAAAGTTTTACAAGCAAATCAAGAAAATCCTCATCAATTCTATAGAAAATCTTCCGTTGGTTTAGTTTCTATGACAACTTCATCAGCATCAGTTTCATCCTTGGTTGAAAATTCAAATCACTCATCATCAGTTGAAGATATGGCAACTATAGTACCTTCTGAATTACCTAATACTAATACTAATACTACTACTACTACTACACAATCAGAAAGTTCAATAGACAACATTATTTCTACATCAAAAACAGATCATGACAAAAACAGCTCTAAAAAATCACATGTGGTGCGTTTTAAAGAAAATGTGGACGAAACAAAAAGTAACAGTACACAAGGATCTTATAGACGTCCAAGTTTTTCTTTGGATGAATCTGCTATTGCAAATAGTTTGGGAAAACAAGAAAATCAACAAGTAGAGAATATAATTACTTTCAATAAACATTTAAATAATGGTAAAAACAAAATATAATATAAAAAAGAATTTTATATACTTACCATAAATTATAATAGCTGGATAGGATATATACTAAATTATTTGTCTCTTTTTATACCATATATCTCTAAATTATTATTTTAGTTATAAAAAAAGATGATAATCAAGAAGAAGAAGAAGAGGAAGAGGAAGAGGATATGTTCGATCTAGACGAAGAAATATTATCTGAGAATGGCATAGAAGTAAATGAAACTCAAGACGATGATGAACAACAACACCATGATGATGAAAAAGAAAATTTGGACATCAATAATAAATCTGAAACATTACCCTCTTCACCTAAATTATTTATTAAGGATAATAAAGAAAGAAGAACATCATGGATAAAGAAGAAGAAATCCACTGGAAAATATATCGACTATGATGAAAATGAAGAAAAAAGTCAGGTGATCGATGATCACGAGCCTAATGATGAAACGCTGGGTAAGTAAAATAAGATTAAAATAAATAATACAATAAAAAAATATAAGTTTAGTAAAGAATTAGTTTTTAATTAATCTTTATTTACTTATTTCTTTTGGTTTTATTTATAAATTTATTTTAGATTTATCACATTCTATTTCTAAATTTGCTACGTCAGTACCTATTGATATAAATTCAACTATGCACACATTAATTTCGCCAAATAATAATGATAATATTGTGGAGCCTCAAAATGAAGATCCAACTAATATATTTGACAATGATACTAATAATAAATCAGTGGATCAAGACATATATTTCGGTTCTAAACCACCCATGACAAGCCATTCTTTTGCAACAACAAGTACTACCACGGCAAACAATAAAAGAAGATCATTTATCAATTATGATTTATCATTCAGCGATCGTGCTGCTTCAAGACTATTCCCTGATTATAATGCTGGAAGACGAAAATCAGTGGCAACTACTACTGGAAGACAACCTCAATTAGACGCTCTTATTGAAAAATCATCCCTAGATACTCGTAGTATGAAAAAGCTGTAGTGATATTTATTTTTATTATTATTAATTTTTAGTGCTGATCTCAATGATTTAATATGGAAAAGAATATATATACTTGTATATTTGTAAATAAAAAAGGGAAAAAAATGAACGTGTACGTATTTTTTTTTTTTAAAAAAAAAAAAAGCGAAGTATTAAAGCTCCTGTAACCTAAAAAGGCATTATCCGTTTTTAATATAATACTTTTTTATTTAAAAAAATTATTATAAAAAATATTAAAAAACTATATGTTACTAATATTTAAGTATTGATATTATTATTCTAACAAAATTATTTTTACTCTTTAATTTTTTTACACCATGCTATTAAACCTCTAAATATCAATGATACCACATAATGAATAAAATTTACATTTTTTTTGCGGGGATAGAAAAAAATGGGTTATTTTTTATTTATAAAAAAACATGGAGCTGTTGATTTTTTTTTATCTCATTCGCTTTCTTTTTAAAAAATTAAAAATAAATAAATATGACTGATAAAAGCTCTGTTGACCAAAGTAATTTAAACACAACTGAACCCTCAATTCATCAGCTACCAAAAGATCACATAAAAGTTACGCCAGTTGATGATGAATCAAAGTGCCCAGTAGATCACTCTAACTATAAATTCTTTTTACCAGAAACACATAAACAACAGGTAGAAGTACAACAAGGAGAAGCTAGTAAATGTCCTGTATCACCAGATAGCTATCAACATTTTATTTCCAATAATGATACAAAAGTAATAAATAAAGATACCAATACAAATACTAATGATAACGATAATAAAATTAATACAACAACTGCAACACCTACCGAAGGTTGTACCTCTGATAGCATTGATACAAGTAATTATATGCCTCATATATCACAACAACCTTTACCTGATCAAAAAGGCCATTTAGGGAAACACAGAGAAATATCTACTATCCCAAGAGCTAATTCTGAAGAAAAATTATGGGTATACCCCTCTGAACAAATGTTTTTTAACGCTATGAGACGTAAAAATTGGACTCCTAGAGAAGAAGATATGCCTGTTGTTGTTCCTATTCATAATGCTGTCAACGAAGAAGCCTGGGTAAGAATTTTAGAATGGGAAAAATTACATAAAACGTAAGTTATATATTCATATTTTAAATAAACTATGACTACTATGCAAGCATTTATTCATTTTTATTTTATTTTATTTTATTAATATATATATATATATATATATAGCGAATGTAATCAACCCAAATTATTAAAATTCCAAGGAAGACCCAAAGATATTACACCTAAAGCTCGTATCAGATCATGGTTTGGGTAATTTATTTTATATTTACTTATATACAATTATCATAATGGTTTTTCTAGATAAGAAAAAAAAAGGTACTAATATAAACCTTCCTTTTCTTTGTTTTTTCTTTTTCTTTTTCCTTTCTTCTTTTTCCTTTTTTTAGATATGAATTACCATTTGATCGACACGATTGGACTGTGGATCGTTGTGGTGAAAAAGTAACTTATGTAATTGATTTTTATGCTGGTAAACAAGATCCTAAAAGACCAGGTGTAAGTTTTTATTTAGATGTTCGCCCAGCTGTCAGTTTTGGCGGGATTTTTGATAGAATTAAAATGTCTTGGCAAAAAGGTGAATTTTTATAAAATATATGAACATTTATCGAACTAATATCCATTAAAAATAAATAAATAAAATGAGAAAATGTTAGTTAGAACATTATATAGAAATATATTTATATATTTGAAATAAAAACCTTACAAACTAAATAATTACAGTAATTTATGCAAAAAAGTGGCTTGGTCTAGGGGGAAAAAATTGGGTTGCTTTAAACTTTTTTTTAATATTTAAATTCCGTAATTTTTTTTTCTCAATCTTTTTTTTCACTCTTTCTCTCGTTTTTTTCCCTTTTTCCTTCATAAATCATGGCCGATAATCAAGACATTATTAATAATAATCAAAATATTAAAACCAAAGATTCAAAAAAAAAATCAAAAAATGAACTTCGAAAAGAAAAAAGAAAACATAATAATAAAAAAGTTGAAGGAGTTGATGGATATGAACCTGTACCTAATCAAGAAAAATATAGCAGAGGTGAAATAAAGGATTATAAGGTAAATTCTTAATAAACAAAAAGACATATATAAAATAAATTAATAAACATATATAGTACCATTATTTAACTAAACGCTTTTATCCTTTTCCTTTTCTTTTTTTTCTTATATTTATTTTCACCAATAGCATATTCAAAATCAAAAATTAAAAGCACGTCTCCTAAAAGAAGAAAAACGAGCCGTTCAAGCAGCACAAGCAGCAGCTAGAGCAGAATTACTTTTAAATGAAGATGCAGGTTATTTAGAATCAGAAGGATTAGAAAAAACATATAACTATAGACAAGATCAATTAGCAAAAGATGCAGATATCAATACAGCCAGCAAGGTACATTTATATAATTTATGGAAAAAGATATATAATATTAACACCTTGTATTAAATACGACCTATTTTTTTTTAAATAATAATAATAATAATAATAATAGATTTTCACTTTAGATCTTGCCGATTTTGGCCCTTATTCTCTTAATTATACACGTAACGGAAGACATTTATTAATGGGTGGTAAAAAAGGTCATCTAGCAGCTTTTGATTGGCAATCAAGCAAACTTCATTTTGAAACACATGTCAATGAAATTGTACGAGATGTAACGTAAGATTGAATAATGTATATTTAAATAGGGTTTATATATATATATATATATATATATATTGTAATTATGGTTATAATTAAACTAATCGATTAATTACATTGATTTTTTATAATTGTTATTACTATTATTAATTGTATGTTATAGATGGTTACATAATGAAACAATGTTTGCAGCAGCTCAAAAAAAATATGTATTTATATACGATAATACTGGTTTGGAAATCCATCGTCTTAAAAATCATATTGAAGTTAATAAAATGGAATTTCTACCTTATCACTATTTATTGGCCACTGTTGTAAGTTGCATAAAAAAAGATAATGATAAAAATAAATTTTTTAAATATCATATAATTAACTATATATATGTATATTATTTTGTCATTATTATTATTTAACAGGGGAATGCAGGTTATTTAAAATATCAAGATACATCAACAGGAGGTATAGTTGCTGAATTAAGAACTAAATTAGGTAGTTGTAATGTGATGACCCAAAATCCTTGGAATGCAGTTATTCATCTTGGACATACCAATGGTACTGTCAGCTTATGGTCACCTACAATGTCAAGCCCTTTAGTGAAAATGATGTGTCATAAAGGGGCAGTGAAGGCAGTAGCAGTTGATAAAGGTGGACATTATATGGCAACCTCCGGTTTAGATGGTCAATTAAAAATATGGGATATTAGAAAATACGGTGTAGTACAAGAATATTATACTCCAGCTCCAGCAACTTCGTTATCTATTTCACAACGTGGATTATTAGGCGTAGGTTGGAATACCCATGTTACGGTAAATATATAAATATATAATAATAAATATAAAAAAAATGTTATGAAGTGGAAGAAGAGGACAATCATTAATTATTATTAATATTCATTATTTCTATTTTATTTTTTAAAATAAATAGATTTGGAAAGATGCATTCCGCACAAAGCAAGTGTCACCTTATATGAATCATTTACAAGCTGGATCATCCATCACAGATATAGCCTTTTGTCCTTATGAAGATGTACTTGGGTTTGGACACGATAAAGGAATCAGTAGTATAGTTGTACCTGGATCTGGAGAAGCTAACTTTGATGCTTATGAAGCTAATCCTTATCAAACCAAGAAACAACGACAAGAAGCTGAAGTGAAGGGACTTATGAATAAATTACAACCTGACATGATTATGTTGGATCCTACACAAATTGGTAAAGTAACCCGGGCCACCAAAGAAGAACTATTAAAACGAAGAAGAGATGATAATGAAGAAGCAGCATCAGATCCAACCTCTAATAACAACGCCCCAGTAAAAGAAAGAAAAAGAATGAGAGGCAAGAATTCATCTATGAAACGTTATTTAAGAAAGAAGGATCGTAAGAATTTAATCGATCAAGATAAATTGGATACTATTGAAAAAATTAAGGTTTTGGAAAAAAATGCTTCAAAGAAAAATCCAAATTCTTTTACTACTTTAGATATATTTTAATCATCAATATCAACATCACCATTAACTTCATTATCATTTTATTTTATATTATATTATATTATTTATTTTTCTTCATTTTTTTTTTTTTTTACTCATTTATCAATTTGTTTATTATAATATTAATTAATTACGTATTTTATTGCATTCCAATTATAGAACTAAAAATAAATTATAAAAATAATAAAAATGATTAAAGTCTTTTAGATGTATTCAATAAAACAATATATTTTGTATTATTAACTAAAATCAAAAATTTATAATAGGGCCTTATAGTAAAGTTTATTATAAAAGAGAAACATTTATGCATATAAAAAATAAAATAGAAAAAGGTTCAGATACATATCTAATAATGAAATACAAGCTATTTACTCTTTTACTTCATTAGATATAGAAATAAAATACATGTATTTCACTATGTAAAAGCAAAAACAAGATTTATTACGAAAAAATGAACCGTAAATAATAAGTAATGATTATAATACCAGAAACTTGTATAGCTAATTTAAACATATATATATATTCCATTATAAATAAAAATAGTATTGGCCATAAAAGACAAGGTGACTTTTGCATAAAGAAAATAATTTTGTACAAAAATGGAGAACAAAAACCCGGAGCTTAAAAAATCAAACATTTTAAGAAAAATTTCGCGACTTTCCTTTTAATCTTTTCTCTGTGCCTTTTTTTGCCTATTTAAATGGCAACCTTTAAATATAAATGAAGCTTTTGTATGTAATGATTTGTTTTTTAGTGTATATTTTTTATCTATTAGTGTGAATGTTTCTTAATACTCTTTTTCGAGAAAGTTTATAATATACTATTTTTTCTATTGGACCATGGTAAACAGAATTAATTGAAACGATTCTCAAACCGACTGTATTTCCTGTATTCTTTCATAGATTATAAAATATGATAGTTGAATGTGAAGTAAAAACACAAAAGAATAAAATCCTGGCACTGCTTCCAATATTATCAAGATTGAATTAGAATTGAAAAGTTTGGTGGTTAGTCTGATTAAATTTAGTATCAAAAATCCTCGCTCTTAGTATTCTTGAACAAGCAAAATACTGATTACAAAACAAACCATATTAAGGATACTTTATTCCTACAACAATAGTAATATTTTATTATGGGAGGAGACTTTTTTTCTGTTTAAATTTTATTAGGATTTACTACGAAAATATATATTAGTTAACTATGATATGTATACAAGTAAAGCTTTTCTGCTTATATTTTCTACATTTTAAAATATATATATATATATATATATATACTATAAAACAAAAGAGATGAATACTTTGTATTAATATTATTTAAATTATTTAAATAGTAATAGCAAATAGATGATTTTGTCTCCAAGACACTGAAAGTTATTCTGAATCTATATATGCAAATGCTTGCGTTTATGACTTCCAGATCCAATTTTGTGAAATTTTGAGAAAATATCAATAATGCAAAATTATTATTTTTTGCAAGTAAAATTAAATAGGCAGTGACTACATGAATTTTGTTTTGCGATCAAATAGGTATCAATCGGTAAAAAACTTATAACTGGATATAAATTTTTAATGGAAGAATAATTTAAAGATAGAAAAAATGACTTTTTTATATGTGATGTTAACAAAATCAAAAGATCTGATTTTTTATCTCTTGATAATGCAACTGGAATATTTGAAAATAAATACAGCAACTGCTGATACTGCTG
Organism: Cunninghamella blakesleeana; assembly: GCA_017871115.1. NCBI lineage: Eukaryota > Fungi > Mucoromycota > Mucoromycetes > Mucorales > Cunninghamellaceae > Cunninghamella > Cunninghamella blakesleeana. The sequence continues at coordinate 5,763,614 of JAFCIZ010000001.1, read as the reverse complement.
ATACAGAAATCAGCTATAAATATCCACTTGAATCAGACTCTCTGCTAATCTTAACTGATGATGATGATAATAACGATGGCATTATTATAATACTAGATATAAATAAATATGAAACTCAAACTATTACTCGATTGAAAGACATTTTGGCGGATAAAATAATGACAAAGCAAAAAAAAAAAAAAAAAAAAAAAAAATAGTTTTACCTATGATATAATTTGACCTCCACCTATAAATAGGTAAACGTACCAAGAAACGTAGGATTGCCAAAGAACTCAGTTTTGATTCATAAAATTAATCCTGGAACTTGGTGGGCTTCAGATCCTTCCAAACTCTAATGTAAATCAAAGCAAGGCTCGACTAAGTAATAATTAGAAAATCAAACAAGATATAGCATGTAGACGACTACTCGTAATAAAAATAATGAGTATCAATAAACCTCAATTTATTCAATCATTAACAAGATACTATCTTCATGACTTTTTGATTTTATTAAATAATAATAATAAACATGAAATTTTTTTTATTTGAAAAATATAAGAATTAAAAATTACTTTCCTTTTTTAATCCAAGTGAAAGAAAAAAGTAAATAATAATAAAAAAAAACCTCATGATTAAAAAAACCAAAATATTAATTAAAACCAAAATAAGGTTTTATCAACAATAAAGAATGAAATTGAAAAAAAAAAAAGAAAAGCTCATCCTACTATATACATATATATATATATAAAAATCAAAATAAAATAAAAAAATAACGATAATCCAATCTTGATTAAAAAAAGGTGGCGATAATCCAATCTTGATTAAAAAAATAAAATAAAATAAAAACAGCGATAATTCGCTCAAGTTAAACCCAGCCAATTTTTAGTTATGTATCACAATGTAAGATTATAGACCTTGCAGGAGCAAATATAAACAGATTTTAGTTTATAAAAAAAATAGTGATATCAGAGAAAATAAAGATAAAAAATAATATATATATATAATAATAATAGTAGTAGAATATAAAAAAACAAGATATAATAATAGTAATAGTAATAATAAATAATATAAAAAATTATGTAAAATAATACAGTTAAAACTAGTTCATGTTGGAAATAATATTAAAATAATAATAATAATAATAAAGTGATTATATAAAAAAATCACCCTTTTACCTTTTTGATGTTGTTGTTGTTGTTGTTTTTCTTATACATAAAAATAATAATAATAAGGAGTACATTATAAAAAAAAAGGGAGAAGGGAAGAAGGAGATTTACATTAATACACAACAACAGCCAGTATCTTCTTTTTCCAATTCATATTGATTATGTTGGCCAGATCTTGATTTACTGTTTTCTTGTTCACGTTTATTCATTCTACGGATTTCACGTACAACTTCATAAAAACTATCATCTACATTGGTACGTTGCTTAGCAGAGGTTTCTAAAAAGGGACAGCCAAATTCTTTTGCCAAGTCGAATCCCTCTAAAAAATAAAAAAAAAGAATGGTATGATATTTTTAATAAATAATAAGATCAACTATTATATATATATATATATATATATATATATATTACCTTGAGAAGAAACCTGACGTTCTGATTCTAAATCACATTTATTTCCTACCAAAATCATTGGGAATTGGTCTTTATCTTTAACACGACGAATTTGTTGATAGAATGTACTGATTTCTTCAAAAGATAATCGAGATGTAATAGAATACACTAATATAAACCCTTCACCATTACGCATATATTGTTCTCTCATAGCACTAAAATAATAATTATAAAAAACAAAAATAAAAAAATCACGATTAATATTATTATTATTAATCTTGTTTTTTCTTCTTCTTTTTCTTCTACGCCTAATTTAATTTCCATTATTATATTTATTTATTTTAATTTACCTGTATTCTTCTTGACCAGCTGTATCTAATACGTCCAATAATGCTGTTTCTTGATCAATTATGCATTGTTTTCTATATGAATCTATAAAAAAAAAATCGAAAAAATACAGACGTTTAATTATTAAAAGAAGGAAATGATAATGATTTTTATCTTATCTTCTTATATTTAATTTATTTACCTTCAATAGTTGGATCATATTCATCGACGAAATGAGATTGAATAAACTGAATAGTAATAGCGGACTTTCCGACACCTTTTTTATTTATTAAAAAAAGAGAAAAATGAATTTAAGGTTACTATATATAAATAATATTTTTTATATATAAAAAACATTTTATTGACAAGAATATCTTACCACCACCACCTACAATAACAATCTTATATCTAATAAAAAAAAAAAAAGAGTAAAATATAATATAATAACAATAGCAATAATAATAATAAATGAGTTTTACTTTCCATCATCTCTTTTTCATTATTATAAAATATGCACACACATTTAACAATTTAAATCTTTTTTTATGATCCTTTTCCCAGTTTTCCCATTAAACTTACTCTCTTAAAAATGAAGTTGGTTTTGACATGATGTAATATTAAAATTTTTCGTTTTTTTTTTCGAGTTTACTTTTATATAATATGAATAAGCTTTTTTTAAAAAAAAATATACGAATTAATTAAATGAATATATATAAATATATAGGTGTGTGTATATATGTATATGAATGTATAAATTTATATATTTTATAAAGATTATAAAAAAAAAGAGAGAGAAAGAAAAAGAAAGAGGGAAATTAAGGAGGAAAAATAAAATAAAATAAAATAAAAAAATTGAATTTGAAATTATTTTTGTTACACGAGACATTGCCTTTTTGGTAACTTAGCAACACAAAAAAAAATTAAAGTTTCTTTTTTTAATGGGTGATACGTACCAAAAGTTGCACTATAATATTACCAACTACACTTTATATGTATTAGATGTTTAAATATAAGTATTCCTTTTGATATTAAAAAAATACATAAAAATATATTTATAATAAATAAGAATTAAAATTAATTAATATATATATAAAGTAAATAAAAAATATAGGGTTATAATAATCGTTAAAAAAAAAAAAAATTGTAAAAAAAAAAAAAAGAATACTATTGAAAAAAGGTAAATATAATAATAAATCGAAAAAACCTTATTTTCTAATTTTGTGTTTCAAACAAATATATATTGAGAATTCTTTTTTCTTTTCTTTTCTTTTCTTTTTTTTTTTTCTTTTTTATAGTGGATGGAGAGATGAAGAAGATGAAGAAGAAGGCGATGTAGTAGGTGTAGGAATCGATTTATCCGAAAAACACTCCTTTATTTTCCATTGTTGTTGCTGAGGATGATCAGCCATGGATGTATTTAATGGTGATGATGTATGACTATATATAGATGATGATGATGAATTATCTTGTAAAAAAGATGTAGTCGGAGTAGAGGAAGATGATGATGAAGTATAATGATGATGATGGTGGTGATGATGGTGAGATGAAAAAAGAGTAGTAGTAGTAGTGGTGGTGGTGGTATTGTTGGTCAAAACTTGGGAATGTGCTACAGTAGTTGCAGTATTAGATGATGGTGTTATAATACCTGGTATAAGGTGAGATCCAGAAATAAAAGCGTTCGATGGATGACAAACTTGGGTAGAAGTCGATAAGTGTGCATTAGGTTTATGTAACAATATTTCATCATCATGAGAATGATTATTTGTTTGAAATGAACCCGTTCTGTACTCTTTATATTTTTTCCAAAGATGACAAAGGGTATGATATATCATAGATTGTGGGTTATGGCAGATCATTAATTGTTGTAACACAGAATACCCTATTTCAAATTGAATTTCAGCTTGAGCAACCATCACTGTATCCTCTTGTAATGTATTCATGAATAAACTTTGTAATAATTGTAATGACATCATTAGGGAATATATAGTTAATGGTGAGGTTGATATACTTTCAAAGGCTGGCTTGCTCATCATATAAGTTAAATGGATGACTTCAATGGCTGCATGGAAACATATTTCTAACGAGGAAGGTCTTGACCCATGTTTAAGGGATTCATCATCAATAAATCGTTTATGAATTAACATTAAACTGGTATATATATAAAGTTTTTTTATTTGTTCTAGTCGTTTCTTCCATTCTTCTATATTCTCATTTTCTAATAGTTGATTTGTATTGGCATTATCTGGCCTATCCGATAACTTTTTATTTGCAATTTCACATATCCAGTGATCCAAGGACGATATATACCCAATATAATACTATATATTAAAAAAATATAATAATAAATAAATAAAAGATGAGTATCACATACCTATTTATTTATTTTACTCTCTTTTCCATTTCCTCTTCTTTTTTCCTTTCATTTTTATTCTTTATTTATAAATGAAATTACCTGATGTTGTTGATCCCTTTTACGCTGAGGGGAATAATTAAATTTGACAGTTCGGCCAATTCCTTTTGTAATATCAATAGTACATTTCAATTGCTTTAACCAAATTTCTGTAAAAGTATCGTCATCTTTGGTGCATTGAATATGGTCAGGATGTTTACTAAATGGGTTGTCACGGTCAAGGTCTCTAAGTAAATGCACACATATAAAGTGATGAATAAAATAAAATAGAAAAAAAAAAAAAAAAAGGATAAAGGAAAAAAATAGTAAGCATTTAACTTTATCCTCTCATCCATCCGTAATTATTGCATATATATATTTAAACTTATATAACTCTTCCTCTCTTTTTTTTTTTTGACTTACACATCGCCTTCATCAATAGCATAAGGCCGACCATGAATAGTTTTCAAAGTGTAATCAGTGATGAATGTTAACCAAAAAGTTCTTAATCTTAATTGATATAAAGTAGGATCGATAAGGGAAGGTTCTGAAGCATGCAAACCAAGAGTCAATGCTAAACTACACGCTTCTGCATTATAATTCATTGCATAAGGTAATTGATGACGAAGTGTGTTAAAAGCCATATGATTACTCATCATGGTTAAAGCCAAGACAGTTGCACAAGTTGGACGAGGAGAGGCCAAGTATTTGTCTCTTTGTAAATTAAAATCGACGGTCAAGTAAGTGGAAAGTACTCCATATTTGATCCCCTGTTGTGACGAATATTCTTCATTGACTAAATAAGATGCTCTAATAAATAAGGCTAAAAAAAATAAGGTAGATAAGGACGTTGTTGTTGTTGAGGAGGAATGAAGTTGTTGTTTTAAGTAATCTAAATTAAACATAGGGTATAATGTATCTACATTTGCATGATACACGTTTAATAAATAATCTTGATCACGTTCATATAACCCTTGGTCACATAAATACTGAGAAGGTGTTTTCATATTGGCTGTTGGGGATGGCGTTATTGTTTCATCCTGATGGAAATCGGTAATAAACACAGAAGTACCTCCAAAATATTGACCATCCGAGCTCCATCGTGATTTCTGAATTAAATAATGAGGAAAATTAGCATCTGATCTTGAAGAATGAGAAGGTGGTGGTGGGGGTGGTGGGGGAGGAGCTATCATAATACCGTTTTGTTGATTTATTATTTGAATAGATATATTTTGAGAAGTAGATGTGGTGGAAGGAGGAGAAATTGACGAACAACTTGACGAGGATAAAGATTGAGGTATATGAGTAGTGAATGGAGTATTATCCAAAGTATTTATTTTATTTATATTTATGCTATCTATGCTAATATCATGATTATTATTATTATTATTATATTGCTGTTGGTGATGGTTATCGTTATCGTTATCGTTATCGTTATCCTTTTTTATTTTATTTTCATAATGTTGACGTTGCTGTTGCTTTCCTTGGGAACATTTGAGAGAAAGTCTCTTACATGATTCACAAATAATACCACCTGAACATTTTTTTTTCTTTCGTCTACATTCATCACAAGCATTATTGGTTCTACATCGTTTGTTGGGTGCTTGTTCTCGAGCAAAATATTTAAATTTTACTTTACTTTGATTTTGTAACTGTCTTTCTTTTACTTTTGTTTGGTTTTTTTGTATCCATTCTGAAGTGCAGGTATGAAGTAAATTGATGGAAGGAAATGTTATCATGGTATAAAATATAAAATATAAAATATAAAATAGACGATTATAAATAATAGAATATATTTATATGATCAATTAAATTGATCATATATATTCTTAACTATTAAAATAATAATAATAAAGAAAAAAAATTATATATTAGAATTGTGGTAAGAATAAGAATAAACAAAAAGACAACCTTAAAAAAAAAAGAAAAAAAACAGAGAAAAAAAAAGAGGGCGAAGAAAAAAAAATATAAAATTTATAATAATGCCAATTCAAGATGAGTGCTCCGAAAAGTCCGCAATTTTTTAACGTTTTTTAGAAATACCTTCAGCGCAGCAAGTGTATAAAAAATATATACTACCTTTATACTATTCTTTTATTTTTATTTTTATTATGATTATTTTATATAAATATATACATATACATATAAATTTATAAATATATATATATACATATACATATTACAGCAAGGAGATATATAACTTTTTATTAATATATTAATTTAATTACACTACAAATCGATTTTGAGCATTTTTACCACCAGCATCACCATGAGGAGCGAATTCTACTACGATATTATTTGGTACATCCAAAAATTCCTTCAATTGACGACTATATATAACATATATAAATATATACGTATAATCAGTGATCCAACTCTAATTTAAATATAATCCTCCAATTATATTGCATATAAATTTTTAAATAATATCAATCTCTTACCCAATTGTTTCTACAACTTCGCCTCTTTCAGAAGACTTTATCCATAAAGCAATTCTAAAAAATACTTTTCTGATAGATACAACAGCACCGCATATTTCGTCTTCATAAGCAAATTGTTCACCAATCATAGCTAAAACCTAAATAAAATGAACATAAACAAATAAAAAATTCATCTTCTATTCAATACTCCATTTTTATTTATTTTAAATTTGATGATGATCATATTATTTTATTTTATTTTTACCGTATGTAACCAATAATTGTTGATATTTTCGCCCGTTTTATTTCTTGGAAATTGAATGCTGAATTTACCACCGTTGGCGTTTGCTTCGTCTTCCCATTCAGGTCGAACTCCTTTCTTAAAAAGATGATAATTGGAACTAACTTCAAGTCTATCCACTTTTACTATATTATTATACACACTATAAATATAAATAAATGAATAATTATATATATTTATATAAATACAAGTTGTAACATAATAAAGGTGATGATATACTGTGTCTTCGTTTTTTATTATCATTATTTTTACCCCCAAAAATCTTCCACTGTATCAATAGAAACTATTTCTTTCAAATTTTGTGACCAAGATTGAACGTTTGCTTTTTTTCCAGGATTATCAAACCATAAAGTCCAAGTGTTTTGAAGAGGGTGCTTTGCGTTATAATTAATAGGATCATGAAAAACAGTTGTTATTTGTTGGTCTGATGTAGTATTTTCAGCTGTGGTATTATCGTTGGATTCTATGTTATTATCTGATACAGGTGGTTGTTCAACTATCGTTTGTTCTGACATTATATTTATATATTTATTTATTTATTATGTAGTATTAAATATAGAGATATTAATAAGAAAAAAGAAAAAAAGAGAGAGTGAAAATGAAAAAAAAAATATAGTTTAAAAAACTCAGCCGATTTAATGTGACGTGCGCCAAAATTTAAGAGGCTTGAAATGATTGTACTTTTTAAAACCCCTTTTTCACTCATTATCAAACCTTTTATACTATAGTAGATTTTATTTTTTTTAAAGATAACGTTTTATTTAAAAAAAAAAAAAAAAAAACTAAAAAAAATAAAAAGCATATAATACCCATGAATCTATATGCTATCTTGATGGCTTATTATATTTCGTTATGCATTATTTGGTCAAGTTAGGTCTAACTGTTCTATTTACTCAGTGATTGTAACTTATTTACTGTTGAGAGTCTTTTTTATGCATACTTGTTTATTTGTTTTTTTATTTTTTTCATCAATAATCATTTCTATTTAACTACTTATCAACAAAGTTAATACTTGTATACATTATTTTATCATTACTATTAATTATTAATAGAAGTACTGTTTAGATATATTTTATATGTGGATTTTTTTTTTCCCTTTTTTTGTCTACATTTTTCTTTTTATATAAAAAAAACCCTAAACTGGTTTTTAATATGCCAGTGACTTTGTGCAACATGCATTTCTAAAAAAGGATGATGTTATTCGAGTTTTTTGAAAACTTTTTTTTAAAAAAAAATATCAATCCTTTTTTATTCTTTATTATTTTTACTTTCTTCTTCTTATTTAGTTATCATTTTTATAAATGTCTCATAATCATCAATTACTAAACACGTATACAAATACTTCTGATTTACAAAAGCTAGAAGAGGTAAAAAAAAATTGGATTGTACTCTATTTCTCTTGCTTATGAATGAAAATAATAATTATTATTATTTCTAATAGGAATTGGATTTATTAAAGAAAAAAAGAGAAGCAAGGCGTCAACAACAAAATATAAAACGATTATCTACTATAGAAAACAATGACTCTTCATTAATAAAGGAAACTGCCATCAAGGAAAAGAAGATTGATGATAATATTAATACAGCTAAAGTAAAAAAAGAAGAGCCCTCGGAAAATCTTACTACCAAATCAACTATACCAACACACAAGAGTTATAATGATGATCAACTCCAGAAAAATAAATTAAATAAAAAAGATACCCAAGCAATAAATAATACTATTACCACTAAGGTACAAGCTAACACTACTCCTCCTTCACAGTATGATGAGATAGATAAAGAGCACTCCATGTTAATATCAAAATTAAAATCTTCTATGAATTATCCAAATAGAAAATCTAACAAACTTAGCGTAAATAAAATAAATTATAATGATAATATTAAAAACAACAATAATTATTTGATATTAACTCTTTATTTTATTATTTTTATTTTAACATATAGTCAATTAATAATCTAAATAAATTAAAATCTTTATACGATTCCGCAGAGGTAATTAAAAACAATTTATACATATAATAAAATATAATATATTGATCTTCATTTTATTTTATTTTCTCTAAATTTATTAGGACGATGTTAATGCTAAACTACTAAGTACAGCTTTCAAAAATTTAAACTCCACTCAATCAACTCCGTCCAAAAAAAATCTAAAATCTGAACCAACTTTATTAGAACTAAAAAAATCTAGCTCTTCACAAAAAAAACCATCGTCTGAAAAAAAAGTGCCTTCTTTAAAAAAACTAAAGGCGCTACAAGTTAAAACCGTAAACACATTTAGAAAAATAATAAGAATAGTAGAAAATGATATAAACAGATCTTTTTTAATAATATATACATATGCATTTTTTTTCTTTCGTTTATTTTATTATATTTAGACAATTCATAATATTGATAGTAATCAAAAAAGTCGCCCTAAATGGAAGAAAGAGTCGTCTTTATCAAAACTAAAAGCAACTAAAGGAAAAGTGGTAATGCAATTGTACATATATATTATTCATAGTTATCCTTTCCTTTTTTCACTTTCTAACTAACTGTTTTATTATTACTGTTATTGTTTTATCAGTCAACTGCTATTAGTGCTTTGGAAAATACAACTCCTTCACCTATTCATGCATTCAAAGAAATAAAAACACCACAACCATTAGCAAAATATGAATTGCCTACTTCTCCAGTACAACTTCAATCTTTAGACACTTCTATTTCATTACTGTCACCTTCTTCTCTTTTATCAGCTTCTTCTCAAAGTTTTAATATTATTTCTCCAACAACAATAAAAGTTACCAATGATAAAAATACTCTTGAAAACGATTCACCATCACCAAAACATTCTATTAATACCTATACGAAAAAGCATTTACCACCTAAAAAACCAAAAAGAACCCCTAAAAAATCTCAATCTAATAACGATCTTTCTTTTATAGCTTCATATTATGAACCTCAATTATCTCCTTTAGCAGGTGAATGCTCGCATAATTTATCGAGTATTTATCTCAAATCAAAAAAAGATATTGAAGTTGAGGAAGAAGAAGAAATTTTTACAGAATCAAATAAAAATGAGCAAGTATTAACTGAAAAGAGTGGCAAGATTGAAGAATCTTCAGTTGCAGCTGTAGAACCTTCAATCAATGCCATCCATAATCACGACCTAGCATTACCACAACATCCACCTCCATCATCGTTATCGCCATCATCGTCGTCATCATCATCATCATCATCATCATTATCACCATCGTTATCATCACCATCGTTATCATCACCATCGTCTGCAATTATGGACTCTATTATGAACGATATTAATAAACAATTAACTCCTAGAGAAATAGAAAAAAAAGCACATATAAAAGCGGATCGAGATTGTACTACACAGCAGGAAAAGAAATATAACTCACAAAGAAAATTACGTGTTATTAATGTTGATACAGATCATAATAACGACGATATGCACCATCATCATGACAGTGAAATGGATACAAATAAGTGCAAATCAATATTAGATACAAGTTTAAAACAATCCTCTCATATAGAAATATCAGATACTGCTTTTAAAAAGAACAATTCATTCATCACATCGACTTCATCCAGTAACAGTGATTATAATAATCAATCTTCAACAAATATAAATAATGCACCCTCAACATCATACCCGTTGGATGACAATTATTTGAAATATGATTTTAATAATAACACTGAGACCAAGCGTCAACAACAACCAACCTCTTATAATCAATATAAACGTTATAGCGATGAAAGTTATTTTGATTATCGCTACGATTATCATATGAATCCCATTACTTTAACACCTACAACTACTACTACTACTACTGAAAAGCAACAACATAGAGTCCATCGAAAAAGGGTATCTTTTTCTTCTCAAGTCACTGTTATACCTGAATTATTACTTCAAGGGGGAGGAGGGGATTCACAAAATACTCGTGAATTTTGGAATGCCTTTACAAATGAAATGGGTAATCATCATCAGGAATTACCATCCATGAAATTATTGGATAAAATGGATAAAATAAAAAATAGACTTCCTAATGAAAAACTATATATCCCTACTTTCTTATCCAACATGTCCACTAATTCGAACCAATATCTTGGTACAATTAAAGACCAATTTCATTCGATGAATAATACAATGACAACCTCATCATCATCTCCCTCATTACCTTCTACTTTGCAACATCAAAATAATAATAACAATAATAACAATAAACTTTTCAGCCTTAATAAATTCCTTAAATCCAAAAATGATTTAGATAAAACAACTATGAACCATTCTTGGTGGAAAAGTAGTAATACATATGGAAAAAAGAAAATTGATCCGCCTTTTACATCAATTGACCACCCAATTCCTTCTTCACCTCCATTAAGTCATGTAAGTTATATATTACTTTGTTTATATTTATAATAATAAGAGTGGTAGTATTCACCTTTTTCTCTTTTTCTCTTTTTTTTAAATATATTTATTAAATTAGCCTACTAAAGATAGACCAAAAAAACCAGCAAGCCTTAAAAAGAAAAATACTCAGTATAAAATGATTGAACCACTCAAACCTCCTGCTATAGCACAACCTGATTGGAAAAATCGCATCCCTATCTCTAAATACCAGCGTGTAACATATGCATAAATATTTCTATTATTTTACTTAATATTTATAATTATTATTATTATTACTATTATTTTATTCTATAATATTAATAAAAAAAAATCTTAATTACACAATCGCTCACACATACAAATATATACTTTTACAAAATATGATAGTTTTTTTAAAAAATGATTATTATTGTTTTTCAGATTTTTGTTTTTCTTGATTGGTAATATCATGAACACCTGGAAGTTGGCTAGGTAATGGAACATCACTAAAATCATCTTGTTTTACAGCAAACATGGAATAAAGATCTTAAAAAAAGAGAGAGAAATTGAGAGAATAAGAAAAAACTAATTCATTATAAATATAAATATAAATAATATAAACTTACAAACACTACTTGTAAAAGTTAATAAAGCACCCAAGGTTAATACATTACGTTTAGCAAAAGGTTGTCTTGTTCTTTGTAAAGCTGGAGTAAAACCATAACCTTTGTTTTGTGTATAAAGTCTATCTCGAGAAGTCATTTTTATATATTTAAAAAACAAATAGGGTGAAAGGGTGAGAATGAAAAAAAATTGTAAATAATTTTTTTTTATAAGGCTGGTATATTTTTAACTCCCGCTGTTCTTTTTTCTCCTTTTTTCTAGTAGCATAATTTTTAGTACAATTCTTATAACCAAATCATTATAAAAAAGTGATAAGAATAAAAAGTATTTAATAATGAAGACTTTATCAAAAGTTCCCCAGATTTAAATTATAATAATATAAAATGATTTTTTTTATATATGTTTAGAATCTTTTAATACATATAACTTTTTAAATTTTTAAACGATTACAATAAAATGATTTTTAGAATTAATAGCCAAACTACTAACTAACTCTCTATTAAGTTCATCATAAGAGAAAAAAAACTCAATTTTTATACTCCGTTAAAAATGCAAACTTTCAAAATTTTGAAATTTAATCTCTTTCTTTTTTTCTTTATACTTTCCAACATGTTGAAAACACAGTTTAACACTATCTAACTATAAAATAGCTCAAACTATACCTATATATAAATAAGGAACCTTAATGAAGTACAAAACTACAGATCTATAAGTCTTGCATCTGTTTTTAGGAAACTAATAGAAAAATACCTATAATTTGATTTAATATACAATTCATCCAACTGGGCATATCACAAGGAGATTTTAGTCAATAACGAAGCACTCTAGACCAAGTTATACATTTAACAGAAATTTGTTACCAACAAAAACGTAATTATAAACAATCATGTATGTTAGTATTTTTAGATATAAAATCTGCATATGATGCAGTAGATCGTAATATTACATGAACAGCCATTCAACTACACATACACGCACTGTTATTAAAACTATTACAAGCCCTCTTTGCTAATGTAAAAGTAGAAGTTATACTTAACAACCATAAATCTACCCAATTCCAACCTAAAATTGGTGTTTTACAAGGTTCAATTCTTTCACCTTTTCTATATTCTATTTATATTAATTATCTGAGGACAGACCCAACACACCCTACGTTCAATCCAACTTTATTACTTCAATCACTATCCAAAATCAATTATTTACTATATGCAAATCATGTCGTCCTTGCTGCTACTTTAGAAATGATACAACAATTACTCACCAAATGTGAACCGCGTAGTCAGTTATTAGGGTATAAATAGAACCCAGCCAAATGTGCCATAATTCTACCACCAAAAAAAGGAAAAACAAAAACAATATTATTTATATGACATACCCGTAGCAACCCAACAATCACTCCCATATCTTGGAATACCAATAGCATATGAAGGAATGATAAATAAAAATAAACTAATAAAAATTAATACAACTAAGGCTATAAATGCATTAAGAATCCTAACATCAATTGGCTCCAACCGTGGTGGATTTAGTAAACTTAATTGCAGTAAAATATATCAATGATTCATTAGATCACAATTGGGGTACGGACTGGCAATTGTAGCATTCAAAAAACAGTAAATAAAAAAAAGGAAGGCACGCAAAACAAATATATCAGACAATATACTCAGCAAATAGCAGACCATTAATTATAATAATGATGCATCTAGCACGACTACCGTCAATGCATCAAAGTATAAAAATTCTCGAATGAAATATTTAGATAGAGCCAAATATCAACCAGAAGACTCTCTCCTTAACTTTATCATAATTATACTATCAACATCGACACCAACTCTATCAAATACAAAATATATTTATAGGAAACATAGTCTATGGAATCAACTAAAAAACCAGCCGTTTTATGATACAATAATGGATAAACAACAATTAATTGACACAGAAATACTTATTAAAAAACATCGTCTCAATAAGTTCCTAGATAATATACAACGATCGTCATTATTACAAAGCTGTAAACTTAAAATAGTAATAGATCCTAAACTTTATCATCCGATGAATAATAAAATCAGAAGTAGACTAATACATTGGCGAATTGGATGGTTACCCGGCGGTAAACCTAAACCTTGTATTTGTAACTATTATCCCTTTACTCGTAAACATGTAATTTAATGTCTCAACATGCACACAATACTATTCATTTATCTATAAATAGCATCAGACCGCTCTCATAACTTATCAATAGAATATCAATAATCCCTCCAATCAGAAAACTGACAATAAGACGATGGAACAGTAGTTGGCTACAAATATGTAACATCCTATTAGAAATTGAACAAATACAACACCCACAACATATCGAACACAATAATACTTCACTAGATTTATTTCTTAATTGGATTAATACGAATAACAATTCATAATTCAACCACTCCTCTTTCTCTCTCTTTTTTTTTAAATAATAATAATAATAATAATAACATTAATTAATACAAAATACTCTAATTAACTCCTAATGGAATTTCTTTATCGTAATGTATATACAAGTCTCTTTATCAAATTTAAACCATCTTTTTTATTCCTGCACTTCGAAGGATTTTTTTAGCTATATTCTCTTTTCATGCAATTAGTCAGAGCGAATAGTCAGAAATGGCACAGCGTACTTGGGCTTATTATTTTTATTTTTAAATCCCGAAATAATAATAATATTTAAATAAAAAATATATTTTTTTTTCTTCTTTCTACTTTTCCTTTATTATATTTTTCATGTATTATTCCAATCGTATAGTAAAAGAAATTAGAGATATTGAAGAAGATCCAGCTGCAAAAATTGGAATTAAAGCAACAGATAATACAAGTAATATATATATGCATCGTGTATATTTCATTATACAAAAAATATATACTTACAAAACTCTTTTTTCTTCCTACTTTGTAAAAAAAGATCAATATTATGCCACAATTATAGGTCCACCAGATACACCCTATGAAGGTGGAACTTTCTTGGTTAATATTCAACTTGAAGTAATAAATTACTAACTTTTTATTTTTAATAACGACAACTTGAAATAAAAATAATAACCAATATTCATATTATATATGTATATATATATTTGCTTAAAGGACGATTTTCCTTTCAAACCTCCAAAGATGCGCTTTATTACCAAAGTATATCACCCAAATATCAGTTCCCAAACGGTAATATTCGTATTAATTAATATCAAACTCTTCAGCTTGCTAAACGATTATACTAATGCCTATCTTTTTGCTTTATTATTATTATCAATATCATATACTATTGTCAGGGTGCTATCTGTTTGGTAAATATACAATGATCATCATTGCTCTCAATATATAGCTTTATTGTACATTTCCTATTTATTTATTTATTTATTTATTTATAAACTTTTTATTTCTTATTGATTACTCTCATTATTTTTAAAGGATATTTTAAAAGATGCTTGGAGCCCAGCTTTATCTATTCGTACCGCATTATTATCCTTACAATCTTTATTATCTAGTCCTGTCCCTGATGATCCTCAAGTATGTTATTAAAATATACATAGAAAATTATAATAGTACAATAAATGGCCATGATAATAATTTATGCTAAAATAAAATATCAATTGATTGACTGATTGATGATCTTTTAATATCTTTATGTTAAAAAATTCTAGGACGCCCAAGTTGCTTCTCACTATAAAAATAATTATAAAGATTTTTTCTCGACAGCTAAACATTGGACAGAATCTTATGCTAATGGAAATTTGGAAAATATAGATGAACAAATATCAAATGGAAATATATAAAATAAAAAAATTAAAGATTTTTTTTAAACACCGTATTCTTTTTTAAAAAAAAAAAAGCATTTCACTTTTTTTCCTTTTTTCTTTTATTTTTTATACGTATCAAAAAAAAAATACATGACCTTATTACCTAATCTTATACCTCCCTTTCGATATTCTATAGTAGAAGAAAACCTTTTTAGAGGAGGGTACCCAAAGCCAAGGAACTATCGTTTTATGAGAAGGTAGATGAATGCTTTATTAATAAAATAAATAAAATAAAATGAATAAGAATAGAAAGTTTTTAAAAGTACATATTCTCACCTTTTTTTTGTCATTTATATATTTATATATATAATTAGGTTACAACTCAAAACTATTCTATCTTTAATACCTGATAAGCCAACATCTGAATTAGAAGAGTTTTGTAGACATGAAAACATACATATGCTTCGATTAACAGTAGATCGTATGAAAGAAGACAATGTCCCACTTACTTATAATAAAACGCTACTCGCTCTACAGGTACATCCATCTATCTATCTAAAATATAGTATAATAAAATATTAACAAGAACTATGCCAATATTATTATCGATAATTACAACGACGGCATTTATATATATTTCATTAATATAAATATACACACATCCGTTTTTTTTTATATATTTATTTATTTATTTATGAAAAGATAATAATAGATCCTGAAAATCATCCGATATATATTCATTGTTTGGATGGTGCTGATGTTACTGGCTTAGTAATAGCTTGTCTTCGAAAGTTACAAATGTGGAGTTTATCCAGTACAATAGTGGAATTTTCAAGGTATATATCATATATTTATTTATTTTAAATAATAACAAAAGAGGATGAAAAACAGCAGTATCTCACTAATAATTTTATTACTATTGTTATTGTTATTATTATTTATTATTTATTATTTACTATTAAAAAAATAGAAATTTACATACAAGCGTGGTCAGTTCAGAAGAATTTGAATTCGTGGAAAATTTTAAAAATTTTGAAGTGACAATTCCATTAACAATTCCAAAATGGCTCTGGGGTGGTAAAGTTGATTTTAGAAAACATCCAAATTTAAGATTAAAGTTTTTGAATCCTGAAATGATGACTAACGAGGAAAGGGAACAAAAAGATAAGCAAGAGCGTAAAGAAAAGGATAAAGAAGATTATTACAAGAAAAGAAAAAATGGTAATGATTTTTTAAAGAAAATATGATTAATATAAATATCATATTCATTTTGATTAAAGTGATTATACATTTATACTAACTTCATTTCTTTCTAATATATTATAATATAGATTTATTGGATAATTTATTTGATTCATCATCTTCACCAACTTCCAGGCATAATAGATCGACCTCTGTTTATGGGTCTATGCAAGAAAGTAATTCAAGTACACCTACAAGTAATAGCAGTAGTAAAGGACAATTAGTATCCAACAATAGATTATCAGCCCTATCACACAGTAGTCCTATCTCGTCCAATACGACAAATATCGTTAATAATAATAATAATACCTCATCCTCTGCATCAAAAGAATTTAATGAAATGGATTATACACCAACTAAAAAAGTGATTGTAGAACGGATAGATAACGATGATGATGATGACGATGAACGAGAGGATGAGAATAGAAAAGGCTGTGGTCGTGGTCGTGGTCGTGGTCGTGGTCGTAGTCATGAAAATGATGATGATGATGATGATGGTAAAGATCAATATTTGATTGATGTGGATATTGATATCGATGGCGTAATGATGGATGGATTAGATCAGGTACAATATTATAAACGATCAACAGCTGGATTTTTTAGTGATGATGAAGGTGATCAAGTGGATGATGTGATTATTGATGATCAAGGGAATATTTATGATGATGGCGTTGGAACTAGGTATACCACAGAACCATTAAGTAGAATGTTGGATGCCTTAGCTTTGGAAGGATTAGATTAATTGCTCTTCATTCTCCTTTCCTTCCTTCCTTTCATCCATTCATTCTTCTTTTTTAAAAAACTAATTTTAATAATAATAATAATAATTGTACATAGATTTGGCTTATATATAAATACATCAAAAGTAAAATAAATGTAATTTAATTCAATTCAATTTACAAAACAATAATGGCAATGATAATAATGATAGTGATATAAAATGCAGTGAAGAAGAAAATATGATAGATAATAATAATATTAATACATATAGGACTTTTTAATATATATTCATAGTTTTGGTATATATACATAAATGTAAAAAAATAAAAAACTCAACTTTACAAAATAAAAATAACAACGATGCATGCATAATAATAAACGATTAAACACATGTATAAAAAAAGATAAAATCATTCATCATTCTACATTAAATTGCCAGACCATACCATAAACACCTTGCTCCCCATTAAGAAACCCAAATTGCCATGTACCCTGTTGGTCAGGTATAAAAGTAAGAGTATGAAAAGAAGCTGGTAATAGACGTAATTGAGAAATGGTACGATTAAAACGATATACTTTTCCACCTTGCCAGCGCAAATCGTGAATATCTAAAAAGGAACCCCAAGCAATAACATGCCAAATGATGGGTTGGTGATTATAAAATATTAAGGATGATGGATGATGAAGCATAAAGCCATTAATCATGTGTTTTATATTAGATAAATAGAATGGTGTGATATCTCCTTTCATCTTTTCAATTTTCTGTTTATCTAAATCAGGCCGAATGTAAGTCATTGTTTTTTGAAGATAAGGTGAGAGATTTTCATCACTTGCAAATACTGTTGTTACTATTTCATTATTATTATCAAATTGGCTATACTTTCCTTTTCTATAGACGATAATGGCACCATATAACCCTGCATAAATATCAAATTCTGTTACATGTGAATGATAACCCCAAACTAAAGAATCTCCATCTGTTGGTCCTGGCCCTGCTCTTGGACGAATTTGCCATGTATAAGTATATCGGTTTCCGGGTAAAATATATGCTTCTTTAGATGTTCCTTTATATACAGCGCCTTCCATATCAAATTCATAAAATACACCCTACCATCATCATTATTACAAAAAAAATAAAGGTAAAGTTAATAAAGAAATAAGAATAAAATGATTATATAAATTAATAAATTTTTTTTTGGTTTTTTTATTATATTTTGATATTTAGATAAAACTTACATGTGGATGCATACTATAGCTATAACTAGCTTTATTCCAAACATGAACTTTCAATGTATCACCTACTTGCCCACGCAAAATAGGACCCATACCACCTTGCCAGGAATTAACCTTTTTTAATGTTGAATATGTACCATCAGTGTATTCTCTATATTGCGCTTTATAATATTTGGTTCCAATGGCTGTTTTTGCTATTATATAAATAAATAGTATATTTTATATTTTTTGTAAATATTTTGTGCTTAAATGATATTATATAATATAGATAACTTACTTGAAGCCATATATAAATGAGCAGGTGAATTTTCTAGCGAAAGATTATTTACTTCATCCCAATTAGTTGGTGCATAATTCCAAATAACTTCTTCAATAGCAATATAATAGGTTCTTTCTTTTCCATCGAGAGGTTGATATGTTTCTTTTTTTAACTGATCAAAATAATCAATATATTCTGTAGTTTCCTGTTGGCAATATATTTTATATAGAAATGACAACAAAAATAATATTAGAAAAAAAAACATGCTAGTGTAAAGTTTATAAAACCATAAGTTTATAAAAAAAAGAAAAAGAAATAAAAGAAGAGAAAAAAAAAGGTGATTTTTTTAAAAAAAATTAAACAACGCCACTCTTTTTTTGGCTTTTCCTTAGTAGGCTTTTTAATTGTGATCATCTTGTATAAAACCAGACACCAAATTATTTTAAAATAAAATAAAGCACTTGATCCTTTCAAGTCAGATATTTTGTGAAAACGACTGTTTTACTTTTTAATTATGATCCGTTTTTATTATTTTATTTTATTTTATTTTATTTAAAAAAAATCATCAAATTAATGCTGTTTGGCTCATTTCTAGAAGCCATAATTTAATGCCTCTAGACATGATACGTGTGGTGCACCATCTTGAATAGGTCAGATCCAAGAGTACAAATAAATAAATACAAGCAAAGTGCTTAACTTGATATTTATATTTGGTAACAAAACAATATAAATACAATTGAATATAACAAAACTAAATATAAAAACTATTAACTATATTAATACATTTTTGATATATCTCTGATCTTACGCTATCCGTTTTCACTGTTGCGTACTAGAATATAAATACTGCTAACTAAGTAATTTGATATTGCTTTGTATTTGGCGCATGCTATATTATCCACACTGTTACCAGTCTACCAAATAATCTAACTTTTCCTATGTCGACATAGTTGCTTAATTATCTCTACCAGCGCTCTATTCCTCCCTTATTTGTCAAACTGTACAGTTATAGGATGACATATAAAAATTAATATAGCAACGTTGCTTTTTGATCAGTCGAATTATTTTAGGGTCAATAATAATAAAAAACGTTAATATTGATAATATAGTGCATAAAAATACAAGTAAAAAGGGAAAGGGAAAAGAAAATTAAGTAAAATTATAAAATTATAAAAATAAAAAAGTTTCCTTAAAAGTAAGGTATAGTGGAGTTTGAAAATAGAATAAAATTAACTTTTCCTACTCTTTTTTTATTTTATATATTTTTCTTTTATATTTTTCTTATTTTTTACTCTTATAGGGATATGTTTATAACTATATTTTATGCATTCAAAAAAACAAGAGGGATACTTAATGAACAAAATGATTTAGAAAATTCCTTCTGCTTTCCAGTTCTTGACACATCCAAGATTGACTGCTTTGTAGATGTCATTAAAGAATTTGAAGATGGCATAACAATCCTAGAATCTATAACAACAAAGACATTTAAGGAAGCAGCGTATGAATGGGCATTGAATGATATAAACACAGGATTTGGAGATAGTGAAAATATTTCGAGACTAATAAATAATATTATAAAGCAATTACAAGATTATTATGGATTCAGTGAAGTTGATAAAGAATTTTTTCGCTATGTCACGAATAATAAATACAAACAAGATATGGTTCCACTATCTTTCAGAGTCGAAAGAAAGGATGGAAAAATCGTTACAATTTATAATAAGTACTGGCAAAAGTATGGGTATCCACCAAGATATTTATATGATGACATTCAAAATCACAAAAAAGAAATTGAATTTTATCAAACACCAATGACACCAGACACTTGCTTTGATCAAAATAGAATTGGTAAAAACAAGCTCCCAAATATATGCTCAGCAGTTCTTATACAACCGTCAGATGATAGAATGGATGTTGAAAATATGGATTTTGCATGTGTTAATCACTATAGACGAGGTTTTGAATTGGTATCTGAAAGGGGTTGTATAGGAGATAAAACATTCACTGATATAGCGAATAGAACAATAACCAAGGAACTAAATATAGACCCAGTGGATTGTTCAAAACTTATCTTAAAAGGTGTTATAATATGTGAGAGGTTTGAAAATTCATTTATTTATTTATTTACAATTATTAACTGGCCATTTGCATTGAAGAAAATTCCAAAGGAAATAGAAGATAAAAATATTGATAGGTTTGCAATGTGTAATTTTAAAACTCTAAGTGACTGGTCACAATGGCATATTAACAAATATTACGAGTTTACCCAGTTTCCCCCACTAAAAATGGAATGATACGTGCAGTACTTTATCTTGAGGTAACTAGGCTCAAGAATTTAAGTGTTACTATATATATATAACTGTCAATTAGTCATATTCGATAATGGTGGTTGTTGTATTTACCTTATTAAAATATATCATTTTATTAGTATCAATTTACTATCATCACCTATAACTATTTATTATAGATGTCATTTGTTTAATATAATTACACTACACTACTATATCTACTTAATACACACAAAATATTGATTGATTATACATTAAATTATTATAACCATCTTACAATATACTCACATATAAATACCTATTTAATCTTATATTTTCTAATAAAAAATAATCAACAGTATTATAATGCCACCTTTGCCCTAACTCATATTTATATTTTTAATCAAACTCAACGGTGATCAAATCTAATAATAAAAATAAAACAAAATAAAACAAATCGGGTTAACTTGGTCTTTAAATTCAGTAGTAAATAATTCAAATACAATTGAATAAAGCAAAACGAAATATAATAACTAAAACATAACACAAGGCTAACATCGTCGATCAATACGCAAAAGAATGTCCTTTATTAATCATAATTGAATTTTGATTTATATTTGTATATTTTCCATTGGTGCGTAAAACACATTAGTTAAAATCAAAATAAAATAAATAAGGCACCAAATAATACTACTTCAAAGGTATATTGCTGAAGCCCTAGACTGCCGGCGATAAAATAAAAAATAATAAGGATAATATTTTCAAAGGATCAGAAAATATTAAAATGGATGTAGGCAATAATAATAACAGCAAGATTATTATAGAAGGAGGAAATCATGATTTATTCAAAAATAACAGTATTATAAAAGATTCAACTAATAAGTACAGTTGAAAATAATAATCGATAAAAATTTGTGGTTGGATAGAGAAGAAAAGGAAAAGAAGTTTTAAACCAACAATCCCAAAAATAAAATATAAATATAAAGTCCGAAAATACTTTCCTAAAGTGTAGGTCTATGCGCAGGGAGAAAATCCGCTCAGATTTTTAAATTTCGTGAGCATTATATTTTTTTGGACCTCTTTTCTCTTTCTCCTTTTTTTTAAAAAAAATTAAAAATTCAATTTTTAAATACAATAACGGTATTGTATTATTTATTATAAGAATTATTTTTTAAAAATGATTAAATAAAATTATATGGATATGTATATGGGTATTATTTAGATAATTCATAAATTATTTTGTAAGGTCTATGAAGATTGGGCGCAGTCACGAGAATACTATTCATCTGATGAATTATTTAAACACATGTGCGAAGTTAACTCTAGAATTTTGTTTTATCAAATAGATTATAACACTATTATTAAACAGCTGTATTTATTTGGTGAGATATAATTCATTTAAACGGGAATGAATTTATGTATCTCTTCTTGAGATTATTCGCACATATTTGCAAAAGTAGTATTTCTAGAATTACAAATTTTCTTCATTATGGCTCATAATTAAATTTTATACATTTATATTAGTGTTATTGTATTACTATAATTATTGGTATAACACTATCTTATATGTTTATGTTTGATGTTATTGTATTATAACTACGGCCAGAGTTTAAAAATTTTCAAAATCCGAGTTTTTTATTTTTAACTTCCGACTTTAGCTTTTATAAATAAAAAAATCTGGGAGGGTTTTCTCACTAAATATAAATTTACTATATTATTTTATTATTAATTATATAAAATTGTTTTTATTTTATATAAATTTTTATTTTCTTCCTTTTATTATTAGGTACATTATTTTATATATTATATCTCTAACTATATCTTACTTTGAACAAAATTATGTATCCGATTACGAAGTCATGATACGGATGGTGCTTCAACTTGAAGTGGCTAAGTTCAAGAGTTATATATATATCAGTATTTATCGATGTTTAATTCGAATTCCCCTATCGAATTAAACAATATCAAAATAGAATAAAAATAAATAAAATAAATAAAAATATGAACAATAAAAGTTAAAAAATAGCTAACACGAAATAATTAACTAGAATAAAATAAGAAAAACAAAAAAATAATTCAATCTTCAAAAAGAAACACTTCAACTAAAAGAAATATAAACTAAAACTAAAAACCAAATCGAGTGACTAATACGCTGAAGAAAAGTGTCTTTTTATTATTATAATGAAATTCTGATTTTATAGTTGCATATTTCTATCGGGATTTAAAATATAATAAAGTTTAAAAAAATAAAAGTAAGAAAAAAAATGTATAAAAAAAAATAAATAAAAAGATAATAATAAAAATAAATAATAAAATAATAAAATAATAAAATAATAAATAAAAATAATATAACATATAATAGAAATAGTAAAGTAAATAAATTAAAAAAAAAAAAAGTTCAAGACGGAGCGACTTCAAAGACGCACCGGCGCCCTCTCAGTCATGTCACGTGCGGTGCTTCGACTTGAAATGGCTAGGTTCAAGTACTTGTAAAAATAAAATAAAATAAAAAAAAATCAAAATCAAATAAAATAATTATCAAAAACGGAAACTATCCAACGAAAATATTCTCTAAACTAAAAAAAACAAAAACAAAAATAACTAAAATAAAAATAAAAAAATCTACTTGTGATCAATACACGAAAGAGAGGTAAAGATGATTTTATTTCTAATTCAGTTTGACCTGGTGTATATATAATCATTGTCGGCATTTAAAAATAATTAAAAATAATCCAAATCTAGATAGAATTCGAAATAAAGAAAAATATAAAAATAAAAATAAAATTCTATAAAAAAATATATAAATATAATAAATAAAATAATAACAATTGAAAATAAATAAATATAAATAAAATTGAATATGAAAAAGAAGAGTTAATGGCCGGAAACAAGACGATCTGGTTTCAAAGACGTCTCAGCATCGTCTCAGTCTGTCGATAATAATAGTATTGATAAAAAAAAAAAAAAAAAAAAAAAAAAAAAAAAAAAAAAAAAAAAAAGAAAAAGGAAACAAAAAACAATAATTAAAAACCAGCATCGGAATTCAAAAGGAATAACCTTTCGTAAATGGACTTTGAAAACCAACTTTATTTATTTTCAAATCCTTTTCCTTTTTCTTTACTTTTCCTTTTTGTATAACTTATTTTTTTTTTTTTTTAAACCTTTCCTTAATTTTATTAAATCCTTTCGCTTTTATGATTTTTATAGAATAGTATTATAAATGTTAATAATAATCAAAGTAGTACTAGATCCTCTAAAAAATATAAATACGACGATTGTTTTTAATAAAATAAAGGACAACTCTTTTTGATAAGATTCATATTAATTACTTTTGTTATTTTATCAGAAGAATAGTTATAACAAATAGTATTGTCTGAGTGACGCGTTTATTAAAAGAATACGGATATTCATAGAATAATTATAAAAAATAACTTCTACTAAAATTATAATAGATAACCAAAACAACAAGTCACCAACAGCTTCTATGGCGCAATTGGCTAGCGCGTTTGACTGTTAATCAAGAGGTTGGTGGTTCGAGCCCACCTAGGAGCGTTTCTTTTTTTAAAAAAATTAACAAAGTCCGGCTCGGACTTGGTCGCTTAATTAGTATAGAGTTCTGGATTTATTTTAGTTGTTGTAGTGTGTGTTTTTGGTAAGAGTTATATTTGTTTAAATAAAATATGAGAGTTTGTATTGTTATGTGGGTTTTTGGTTAAGATTTATTTTTGAAATGAGGAATGAGTATTATAAGTTATATTTGGAGTATATAATAAGTTTCCAGTGAGCACCAGTTCCTGTTTTATAAGTAGAACGACTTAATATAAAGGAATAGAAAATTAAAAAAATAAAATAAAATAAAAAAAATAAAAGAAAATAAAATAAAGATTATAAGTAAAATATAAGCAGGATTAAAGCAAAAGTTTAATGACCGCCGAGTAAAATAAGTAGTAAAGAGTTTAAATGATTTAGATCAGTAGTATAGAATATTTAAGTGAATAAATATTATAAAATAAGATAGTATATAATAATATAAAATATTATAAAGTAAAAATAAAATAAAAATAAAATAATTTGTTAAATAAAAAATAGATAAGTTCAATAATTGAATATGTTATAGTAAGTTAAAATAAAAAAATTTAAAATTATAAAGTTTGTTTTATAAAGTGGACAAGTTCAATAATTATTTAGTAGATAATAATTTATTATAAAAATTTGACAATTTAAGAGAAAGAAAGAGAAAAAAATTGGTTCTATTTATATTTAAAAAAATTAAAAAAATTATTTAAAGTATATTGAGAGTAGGGAAAAGATATGGAAGTGACTTTCATATTGAACAACGGTGCAGTGAACATTGGTTCAGTGAACATTGGTTCAGTGAACAATGGTTCAGTGAACAACGGTTCAAAAAAGCAGTGACCAATTTCAAAGAGCGCCATTGGTATCACCATTGTCGACAGTATTTATATTAATTATAAATAAGATAATTCCAGTGAGCACTAGTCCTTATTTTATAAGTAGAACGACTTAATATAATGTAAAAGTAAAAAAAAATTAAAAAGTTAAAATAAAAATATTTAAAAAAAATTCAAAAATATATGCAAATGAATTTTAAAAGTCAGAGTAGATTATTATATAAATAGTGTATAACCAAATAAAGTAATAATAAAGTTAAAATAAAATATAAAAGTTTATATATGTTGTATTATAAATAAAAAAAAAGATAAATAAACCATGTTTGTTATAATAAAAATAAAATAAAATGATTTCTATTAAGAAATTAATATAAAGTTAAAATAAAAAACTGGTTTGAACAAATAAAATATTTATTATATAAAATATCATTTAAAAATTTGCCATTTATATTTGTCAAAGAAAAAAACAAAAGAAAAAGAAAAATATTCTTTCCTATTTATACTAAAACAAAAAATATTTTTTTAGGAAGAGAAAGAGGGAAAAGCTTGCAGGAATTTGGTTGTAGAGCTTTGACTGTGAAAAAAAAAAATTTAATCACTACCAACTTCATCCGCTTGGACGACGATAGTTTTATAGTTTAATTTAGTTGTTAGTGAGCACCAGTATCTTGTTTTATAAGTAGATACAACTTAGTTTAGATTAATAAAATAAAATAAAGTAAAATGAAATGGAATGAAATAAATTATATAACTGGATAAAGATCAACAATTGTATAGACAAAATAAAAATACAAATAAAATAAATATAATATTATGTGGGTTTTGTTTAAGATTTATTTTTTTGAAATGAGGAATGAGTATTATAAGTTATATTTGATATAAATAATATAATTCCAGTGAGCACCAGTCCTTGTTTTATAAGTAGAATGAATTAATATAAAGGAATAAAAGTAAAATAAAAAAGATATAATAAATATAAAAAAATTTAAAAGTGTAATATAATTGCAGGACTAAAGTAAGGTTTCAGTAACCGCAATGTAAAATGAGGAAGATAATATAAAAATTTTAAAAATAATTTATATTTAGAGTAGTTAAAATATATTTAAGTAAATAAATATAAATATATAAAATAAAATAAAAATGGTCGAGTTTTTATATAAAAAAAGGAACATATAGCTTTAGAATTTTTATTTATTTTTTTGTTAACTGGAGTTATAATTTTCCCAATAAAGAAAAACACAAGCATTACACAAGTAATGCTGTGTTATTTAAAATACAAAAAAAAAGAGAAAGAGAATATCTGAGATTAAATACCTAAGGAAACTGATGTAGAGAAATGGTCGTAGGGTACACGGATTCTATTTAAGGACATGCCCATAATTGATAGAAATAGCGTAGAGTAAGAGATAATAAAAGGATTATATTTATATATATCCGCTGTATTTGTCATATCAAAATATATTATTTAGTTAATATTGATATACTATTAACAACTATAATTATTTATTATAGATATCATTTAATTAAATAATATAATTATACTATACTACATCCTAACTAATACATACAAAAATATGAATAATTAAATAGTATCATAATCCTAGTTATTATATTACACTCTTATATAATAACTCCTTATAATATATTCACATATAAATATCTATTTTATTTTATTTTCTAATAAACAATAATTGGCAGTTTCACAATATCTCTTTTCTTAACTTTTATTTCTTTATATTTTATTTTCACCAAACCTAATAATATCAATTGAATAAAATGACAGTTTTAAAATGTATATAAAAAAGTATAAAAAAAGTATAATATGTATAAATATATTTTCATTGGTAGATTAGCTCTTTTTGTGTTACTAAATTAGATTCGTTAATTTTTTTTTAACATATGTTTTATCATATTGCTTTGTATATATATATTTATATATTATTAGTATTATTATTATTATTTAAAGTTTTTTTTAAGGTTTTCGGGAAAGTACATATATATATATTATTGGTTCAACCCATAAGTTTTGTAAACATGTGCGTTCTAATAAACGTCAGGTAACTGTAAAATCTTGAGTCTATTACCATATACACGGTTTATTCTTGTCCTTGCTGTATCTAGTGGTTTAATCATAGAGTAACAATTTCTATATATAATATTTAACACAGTTACTAACTCTCATTGTCAAGAAATATTAAGCAAGCTTATGTCGGACTGCACTATGCTAGTCTACATTTAAATGCTATTTATTAATTTATAAATACTTTGTTTATATTTTTTAATAGTTATACACCTCAGTCCAAAATTACCAAGTGTTTAGATATTTTTTTTCCTCTGAATAATTTAAGTTAATTTCTATATTAAGTATGCATATAGCACATGAAGATAACGTCCCAGTGGTTGCCTTTTATATTAAAAAGAAAAGCAGGATTTTCGCACTTTTTTGAGACTCCGTTATTTTAAATCTTCATACCCCCTTCAGCGCCGATTAGTATATATGTTGTGAAAGTTCATAACCACAGTTTTCATTTGATATAAAACTTACCACTTCGTAATTATTTTTAATTTTTTAGAAAAATAAAAAAAAATCGTGAATAATTTCGCTAGTCTCTGTATTTCTCAATTTAGTTAAAATCTTTTTATTTTTTTATCTTCAATAATTATGTGTTAATAAATTATCAACCTATAAAAATATGCTCGTAAAATTCTTTTAAAAAGTGAAGGTTTACTTATACACAATATTTTTATTATTGTTACTTTATAAAGAAATAATTTTTAATAATGTAACATAATGTTATATTTTAGAAAGAATAGAATCTATTGAAAAGATTTTAGTCCATTGAATAATTATTTTTAATCATCCTGATTGTCAATTACTGCTATTTACCATTATTCCACTGGTATTTTTATTCATGATTTAATAATTTGTGAAACTATGGCTGTGATTCTCTGTTAAATGGCAGGCAACTTTAAAAGAAAAATCCAGTACTTGTCTTATTATTTTTTTTAAAGGATTTTTTTTTTTGATATTTAATTTTTTTTGATATTTAATTTTTTTTGGACTAGAGTTACACTAATGTCATTTCCTAATATTCCTTGTCAATGTATTTTACATGATCATGTGATCTGTAAAATAACTATTTAAATCCAATTTTTTTTGGAAATAAACTAATAAAATCAAACTTTTTTATCTATTACAATTTTTAACTACTATAGGTGGAATATATTCATTCAAAAGATGTTACGACAAAAGGTTGTTTTTGTTCTAGTATTATTTACTATCATGTTTAGTCAAGTAAATGCCATAGGGTTTTCTTCTGTTTTTAGTGGATTTGGCCAATTGTATAAAGTTTATAGTGCTCTTAAGAAATGGAATCAAGTTGATAGACCTTTGGTGAATCATTATTCAAAAAGATGGCCATATCATTCCAAACTTAAAGAAATTCAATTTAATCCCAAGAGTTATAGAGATACCTTTATATTTATTGTTCCCGATAAAAGTTGTTTTTCTCAAATGAATGGTGGTACTGATTATCCTAATTTTGCTCAAAAGGTTCATGATGCTATTAATACCGCAGATAATTATGGATTATCATTTAAAGGCTTAACTGATGTTATTGATAAATATAGTGAAGATTATAATTGGAAAATGTCTGTACATACTATTTCTGGTGCTGGACAAGTCGTTACTAAAGGTGCAGGAACAAAGGCCCCTTATAGATGTTGGGAAGGTTATAAATGGACTTATGTCACTGTAGGTCCTGTTGAAAATTACTTATTTGATACAAAGATTATTCAAGGATGGCATGAACAAAATGAAAAAGCTAGAGGAGGTCTTATGACATGTTAAGTTAATTAAAATACTCTTTTTTGAACAAATTAGATCTTAAAAAAAATATTATTAGTTTATTTATTATCTTTTACTTCATTTTATTTTTATGATATTGAATATGCTTTTTTCCTACTGGGTTTTTATTGCAGTTTTTTTTTATCATATAATTTTTTTTAAAAATATAATAATAAAAAAGAACATATACATAATTTAAAAAGATTATATTAACCTTCATAAATTAGTGAGAAATAACCTCTTTTATTAAAAAGAAAAAGAATGACTAATAGTTATGTAGAGAATAGTCGCCTCCATCCTATTCCTACCGCCCTGTAGTCAAGGAACATTGCACAGGCTTGTGTTAGACTGCATTACATTTGTCTATAGAAAAAAAAAAAGAATTTAAGGTTATAAAACTTATGCAAATACATTTTAAAGTCAGTAGTTTAGATTATTATACAGAAAGGGTAATAATCAAGTAATATAAAAATAAAATAAAATATAAATTAAAGAAATAAAATAAAATTGGTTTGAACAAATAAATTATTTATTATAAAATATTACTTAAAAAATTTGACAAAAACGAAAAGAGAAAGAAAAAACATTCCAATCTATTATATTTAAAACAAAATTTAATTTTTGAGAGAAAAAAAGGTTGTTGGTTCAAAGGTTGTCGGTCCAGAGGTTCTAAATTTTTTTTAAGCATGGCTAGCTTCATCCATTTGGGTGACAATATATTGTATGATCAGGTTATAATCAATACCTATATAAATAAAATAATATTGGATAAACGTCAACAATATTATAATACAATAAAAAAGTTTGGTGAGATTATAAAATAATCTTTTATTGAATTTTTTAATAAAAAAGAACTGAATTAAAATAATAAAATATAAAGGATGGAGTATTTATATTAAAATAAATTTTTAAATAAACTTTTTCTCCTCAGGGCAGAAAATAATAATAATAAATAATATTTCTCTTTTCAAGAGAAAAAGAGAAAAAATTAGATTTCTTTCTAAACAAGAAGAGTATGTTAAAAAGGTATTTTTATTTCGGAATAAGAGAAAAAAAACTCAAATAATAAAAATTAAAATAAAAAAAAATATGATTTTAATTGTCACCCTTAGAACGACTGAGATATAACCGCTTTGTAACATTATATAATATAAATAAAATTAAATAAAATTATATAATAATAAAAAGTATGCACTAAATTGATTCAGATACTGCTTTTGAAATGACCCAAACAAAACCACTTCATAATATTACAATGGAAATGTTTTAAGAAAGTATGAATATTGAATATTTTTTTAAAAAATAGCGCTAGCTAGTCGCGTCATAGAAGTTACTGATGCCCTGAAATATCAATTTGTATCTGAAAGATACAAAGTCAAATAGCGTTAAAATGATGGTTTTTTTTAAATAATAATTATTAATAATTATTATAAAAAAGAAATAAAATAAAAATTAATGGGTTGCCTTAAAATAAGGTGGATCGATATACATGTATATATATAGTTGAATAAAGACCAAAAGAATAAAAGTTAAAAAACGTGCATCGGAAATCGATGGTGTTTAAAAAAATAAATGAAAATAAAAGTAAATGGGTGAATTTTAGCAAGTTTACTAATGAATTCTAATGTAAAAACAATGGATGATATTATAAATAAATAAAATGTATTAAGATAATTATAAAAAGAAATAATGACCAATCTTTTTTAAAAAAGAGTGATCGCTTTTTAAATAGCAAAGAAAAATCATTATTATTATTATTCTTATAAAAAAGACTTTTTGATTTATATACAAGAGAGTTTGCATCATAAACATGTGTGGTTTTATAATAATAAATCAAGGCCAATGTTTCTTTTCTTTTTTAGAATAAATGAATAAATAAATAAACTATAAAAAATGGTAAGTATAAAATAAAATGGGATTCCAAATATGCACGGACGAATAATTGTATAAAATAGTTTTTATTTATATATGCAAGATCAGATCAGCATTATATTCTACCCAATGGATTTTTATCAGATCATTTCAAAAGAAAAAGCCAATTTTATATTTGTTTACGTTTTATAATTAGGTTTTATAAATATATAGATATATAAATTATTTTAATCAAAGAGAATTAAAAACAAAGAGTGATGAGAAAGAAAAGGAAAGGGAAAAAAGAAAAAAAAAGGAAAAACAGAGATAAATACAATTATGTTAATGCAAGATTTAAAAAATAAAACAAAATAAAATGGCAGTAATAAAAAAAAGAAAAGATGATAATTGATTTAAACACGAAGGCGATCTTCAACTCCCTTGCGTTGATTGGCTATTTATTTTTTTTAAAAAAAAGGCACGAAAAAATAAAGTTGGACAGTTAGCATATGTATCAAGCTTTTTTCTTTTTCTCTTTCGCTCTTTCATTTTATATTATTACCTTTCAATTCCTTTGCATCTTCTTGAGTAGCGTTATAGGCTAAAACGTTAGCTTGATTAAATGGATTGTCAGGTGATTTTTGGAAAGCTTTATACATCAAGTCTTTAAGTTGAGATAAACGAAGGCCAGGATTTTCTTGTTTAAATCGAGGTAATTCTCTGTTAGAATTAACAAATAAAAATAAAAACATTAGTATTATTTTATTATTATTTCTATATCCATATATATAATATTTTCATTCCTTTTTGTTTAAGCATCTATTCATATATCAATTTTACCTTTCTTCGAAAGCAGCCAAGGCAGCCTTGAATCGACGTTCAGGATGTTTTTCAATATCTTTAGCTTTAAGTTTATCATCCAATGATAACAAATCGAGAGCATCATCGATATTACTTGCAGAGAATTCTGGAATAGTACGTCTAGCAACTGTTTCTTGTGCAATTTTAGCTGATTTCTTTCCTGCTTTTTTCTAAAAGGATAATAATAACAAAAAAGTTATATTTAATAATAAATAAATAAACATTATGGTCGTAATGAAAAGTATCTATTAACATATTTCAACTTACATCGGCTCCACTAAGTTTTGGTTTAGATTGACCTAATTCTTTTTCTTCTTCGGCCTATATAATAATGATAATACAATGATGAATTTCTTTTTCTCCCTTTTTATATATATATATATATATCTTGTTTATTATTCTTATTCTTATTTATTTATTATATAAAAAAAAAATGTATGGAATAACTTACTAGTAATTTAGCAGCTTCAGCTTTCTTTGCAGCAGCAGCAGCCTAAAAATAAAAATAAAAGTAAATACCTTCTATTTTCATATCTTTTCTTCTTCTTCTTCTTCTTATATTATTGTTATTAATATCGTTATTATCATTATATATGGTATATGCAAGTAGACGCGGTGCTTACTTTTTTTTCGGCTTCGTCAGCTTTCTTATTTTTTTTTGCACCTTGAGACCATTTATCAGCTTCAGCAGCTTCTAATTGAGCTTGCTTAGCACGGTCTTTTTCATTTTTATTGGCGGCCTTTTTTTCTTTTGCTGCTTCGGCTTTAGTATTTGCTGTTTTTTTTCCCATATTTTTTTTTAAACGTGTATTATTAATAAGAAAGTAGTGGAAAGAGAAAGAAGAAAAAGTATAGGCTGAAAAAATAATAATAAATAAAAAAAACGGTTGAATTATTTCCATTCCGAAAAAAAATTAGGTCACGAAAATTTTATTATAAAAATCAGATGGGTTTCAAAAAAAAAAAAAAAAAGGTTTTTTCTTTTTCTCTATCTTTTTTCTTTCACTTTTTTATTTTAAATAAAAAAATTTAAATAGAAAATAATGGAGTCTAAACAATGGCTCTTTACGAGCCCTGGTCAAGACTCTGGCGATGGTTCTTGGAATTCACTTTGCCCTAATAGTGAAGGCTGGGTAATTTTTTTTTCTATTCTTTATATATATATGAAAAACGTCAATATTCATTCTCTTTTTCTTTTTAGGGTCCTTTTTCAAATGAACGTGTACCAGATTTTACACCTTGCTTCGAAGAAAGGTAATTGAATAATGACCGTTACTTTGTTTTTAATTTATATTGTCGTATCATATAATAATATTTTTTTCCTTTAAATGTAGTGTTGTAATGGTAGTACCTTCTATCTATTTACTTATTTTTGGTATGGCACGTATATGGGTAT
Organism: Cunninghamella blakesleeana; assembly: GCA_017871115.1. Classification (NCBI taxonomy): domain Eukaryota; kingdom Fungi; phylum Mucoromycota; class Mucoromycetes; order Mucorales; family Cunninghamellaceae; genus Cunninghamella; species Cunninghamella blakesleeana. Next base: position 5,729,797 of record JAFCIZ010000001.1, on the reverse strand, counting down.
TATCCAAAAGAGAAGACCTTTCTTCAGATATGACTCAAAACTGGCTTTATTTTGCTAAAATGGTAAAGTGAATAAATAAATATATATATATCTAGCTTATATATACGTATACATGATGAAATAATACTTTTTTTTTCACCATTATCTCTTCTTCTTTAGACTACTCTACTCTTTTTAATGATTACAACAATTGCTTATACGTGGATAAATGCTTCTCAAGCCGATAGTTGGATTGATAATGTTCCTTTGCTTGCAAAAGTATTTAATGTTTCTGTTCTTGTAAGTATTAAGAAAGCCCAAGTATATATGTTGTTTATTTATTTATTTGTTCAAGAAAAATAACCGATCCTTTATTTTTTTATTTTTATTTCTACTACTATTATTAGGCATTCGCCATAGGATTACATCAGTTAGAATACTTTCGTAATCGGATTGCATCAGCTGTGCTTTTATTTTATTGGCTCTTTGTATTAATTGTCGATGGTGTAAAATTGCGTACTCTCTTATTATTAGATCAACAAACTTCAGATTCAGTCCAGTTTAGTTTATTCACTGTTACTTATATCTTGTCTCTTTTCATTTTTATTTTGGAAAATATACCTCGCCCCAAATCACAATATGTTTTGTTGGATGAAGATGCGGTAAATAATAAATATTATATAAAATATAGTGTAAGATTGACATATTAATGGCTCTTATATATATTAATATATTCTATTTTTTTTTAATAGCTTGATTGCCCTGAAGAAACATCTAACATCTTTAGTCGATTAACGTTTGAATGGATGACCCCATTGATGCGTCTTGGTTATAATAAACCTCTTGTCATGGATGATTTATGGTAAAAATAAAATAAAATGAAAATATTTTTCACAGACAGTTTATTTATACGAAATATATTTATTTATCTATATTTATAGGAATCTTAAACATGATGATCAATCAGTTATAGTTGGTGAAAAATTTGAAAAGTATTGGAGTATTGAAATGCAAAAGAAAAAGTAAGTTTTTTTTTAAAAAAAAAAGCGGAGTCAAAGATCAAACTTTAAAAATTTGATTATTAATTCATCATTTTTTCTTTTTTTTCTAAACAGTCCGTCCTTGTTACGAGCATTGGTATACTCACTCGGAGGTCCCTTCTTTTTGGCAGCAGTAAGTACTTATTTGTTTATATATATATATATATTTACACGAAAAAGAGATGGCTTGACTAACTTTACCCTATCTTATCCTATCTTATCATCATCACTATTATTATTATTATTATTATTATTATTATTATTATTATTATATATTTATAGCTTTTTAAAGCCTTGCAAGACATTTTACAATTCACTCAACCAATGTTACTTCGTTCCTTAATGATTTGGGTAGGCAGTTATATAACAGACGATCCTGAACCAGCTTATCGCGGTGTTTTCATTGCAGGTAAACAAAGAGTAAAAAAATCATGTGATTTTGTGTAGCATAAATGTAACAAAATTAATTAATATATGCTTTTTATTTTTTTTATATTTTCATTTTTTTAAATAGTGGGTATGTTTGTTACAGCTGTTTGTCAAACAATGTTTTTACACCAATACTTCCATCGTTGTTTTTCAACTGGTATGCGTATTCGTTCAGCCCTTGTTACAGCCATTTATCGTAAAACCTTATTATTAAGTAATGCTAGTCGACAAAAATCTACTGTTGGAGAGGTAATAAAATAAAATAAAATAAAATAAAATAAAATAAAATAAAATAAAATAAAATAAAATAAAATAAAATAAAATAAAATAAAATAAAATAAAATAAAATAAAATAAAATAAAATAAAATAAAATAAAATAAAATAAAATAAAATAAAATAAAATAAAATAAAATAAAATAAAATAAAATAAAATAAAATAAAGAAAAAGGAATAAATCAAAATAGTAAGAATGCATTCGTATATCTATGTTCATTAATTCTAATTCGTTTATTTACTTTGTTTATATCCAGATTGTTAATCATATGTCTGTGGATGCTCAAAGATTAATGGATGTTTGTACCTATTTCCACATCAGTAAGTATTTCTCTCTCTCACGCTCTTTCCCAATAATAAAAAGGAGTAGTGAACCAAAAGTAAAGAAAGAGAAAAGGGCTATTAGTTATTAATTATTATTATCTTTATTATTTTGGTATATAGTTTGGAGTGGTCCTCTTCAAATTGTGATTGCTTTGGTGTTGTTGTATAATACTATGGGTCCCAGTATCTGGGCTGGTGTTGCAGTACTTTTATTTACAATTCCTCTTAACACCTTCCTTGCAAAGAAAATGCGTGCTTATCAAAAGACTCAGATGGGTAATAAGGATGCAAGAGTTAAATTAATGGTAATTGGCATATATATATATATATTAAACGCTTATAATACATTAAATGTGCACGTATAATAATAAGTATTAATCACTTTTTATTTTTATTTAATTCATTATTTTTATTAATAGAATGAAATATTAAATGGTATTCGAGTCATCAAATTATATGCATGGGAAATCCCTTTCTTTGACAAGGTAAAATAAATGAATAGAGTAGAAATAGTGTTATAAATATACAAGTATTTTTTTTTTTTCTTGATAACCAACATTTTTTTTTTCTTTTCCTCTATAGATCAGCTATATTCGTAATGATTTGGAATTGGCCACGCTCAAAAAAATTGGTATCCTTGCAGCGGTACAAACCTTTACCTGGACATCTATTCCATTCCTTGTTTCATTATCAACATTTGCATTATTTATTGCTACATCTGGTTTACCATTAACTAGTGAAATTGCCTTTGTTGCTATTTCATTATTTGGTCTTTTACAATTCCCATTATCAGCATTCCCTATGGTAATTTCATCAGCAATTGAAGCAGGTGTTTCTTTATACCGTATTGAAAATTATTTATCCTATGAAGAACTTGATCCTCAATCAGTTACTCGTGAAAATTATAGAAACCAACAAGATTGGACAATCAATACTCCTTTATTAGAAATCAACAATGGTACATTTAAATGGGATAAGAATGATGAAGAACCAATATTAAAGAATATTAATTTAGCCATCAAGAAGGGTGATGTAACCGCTGTAGTCGGACGTGTTGGAAGTGGAAAATCATCCTTAATGGGTGCTATCTTAGGTGATACTGTTAAAGAAGAAGGTGAAGTAATTGTTCGTGGTTCATTGGCTTGGGTACCCCAACAACCTTGGGTAATGAATGCTACACTTCGTGATAACATTGTTTTTGGCCATCGTTTTGATCCTGAATTCTATGATCGTGTCTTGGAAGCTTGTGCTTTAAAACCTGACATTCAAATTTTATCTGCTGGTGATCAAACTGAAATTGGTGAAAGTGGTATTAATCTTTCTGGTGGTCAAAAAGCTCGTGTTAGTTTAGCTCGTGCTGTTTATGCTCGTGCTGATGTTTATCTTTTGGATGATCCTCTTAGTGCTGTGGATGCTCATGTCGGTCGCCATATCTTTGAACATGTTATTGGTCCTAATGGTCTATTAAGAAATAAGGCAAGATTATTAGTCACTCATGGTATTTCTTATCTTCCCAAAGTAGATAATGTCGTAATGATTCGTCAAGGTGAAATTATATTAAATGGTACTTATGAAGCTTTAATGGAACAACAAACAGAGTTATATGCTTTAATTTCAGAACATGGTAGTCAAGGAAATAATAATAACAATAGCGCAAGTGACGATAGTGCAGATGAAACAATTGCTTTAACTGAATCAGAACTTATGGACCATGCTACTGATATTGGTCGCAATGAAGAGGAAGCATCATTAAATAAAGGTACAGAAACTATTCGTCGTGAACGTCTCAACAGTACAAGCAGTGCTCTAAGTGCTGTCACTTTACGTCGTGCTTCGTTAGTCTCTCTTACCAAGCAAAATAGAAAATTGATGGAACAAAATAAGGATAAGGACCGTTTGATGACCATAGAAGAAACTGCTAAAGGAAGTGTGGATGTCAATGTTTATAAGCAATATGCAAAATCATGTTCTATTATTGGTGTTATTGTAGTTTTACTTTTCCAAATCATTGCTCAACTTGCTCAAGTCGGTTCCAATGTATGGTTGAAAGAATGGAGTAATCTTAACAGAGAAGATCCATCTAATAATCGTGTTTGGTTATATTTGGGTATCTATGCTGCTATTGGCTGGTCTTCTTCTATCTTTACCGTTATTCAGACTCTTACTCTTTGGGTTACTTGTGCCATTCGATCTGCAAAAATTCTTCATTCTGAAATGTTGGAAAGCGTTATTAGGTATGTTTAAATATAATTTATATAAATATATTAAATTATTTACTAATATAATAACAATTTATTTTATTTTATAATAGATCACCAATGTCATTCTTTGATACTACTCCTTTAGGTAGAATTTTAAACAGATTCAGCAAAGATCAACATACAATCGATGAAATATTGCCTAGAACATTTGGTGGTTACTTCCGGTAATATTTTTATTTTATTTTTAATAATAATGATAACCATAAGAGTAGTCATATTTTCAGGTGTTGATTGATATTTTTTTTTCTTTTTTTTTTGTCGTAAATAGTGTACTTTTTTCCGTTGTTGCTACTGTAACTGTTATTGCTTATTCAACTCCATTCTTCTTAGTTATGATTGTACCATTAGGTAATATAAATGCATAGATGCATATGAATATAAATATAAAAATGTATTTGTGATCATTAGTGTACTCATCTTTATATTCTTGATTTTTCATTTTCATTTTATTTATTTTTTAGCCTTTGTATATATGTATGTTCAACGTTATTACCTTGCAACATCTCGTGAATTAAAACGTTTAGATTCAGTCGGAAAAAGTCCTATTTACTCTCATTTCCAAGAAACTATTTCAGGTGTTAGTACTATTCGTGCTTATGATCAACAAAATCGCTTTATTTTTGAAAATGAAAGTAGATTAGATGATAATCAACGTGCTTATTTCCCCTCTATCTCATGTAATCGTTGGTTAGCTGTACGACTTGAATTCCTTGGTTCTATTATTATCTTTGGTGCCTCTGCCTTTGCTGTCTTGGGTGTATTATATGGTGATGAGTCATACATTGATCCTGGTCTTGTAGGTCTTAGTGTATCTTATGCTTTAAGTATTACTCAAGCCCTTAATTGGGTTATTCGTTCATTCTGTGAAATTGAAGTAAGTTAAAAAAAGTTTATATTTTTAATGTGTGTTATTTTTATTCATTAATTTTTTATTATCTTATTTATTTATAGACTAATATTGTAGCTGTTGAACGTGTTAAAGAAGTAAGGATTAAAAGAAAAGTTTATCATAATATTAGATAACAGAGACTATATTTTATTCATTCCATGTTATTAATATCATTATTTTCTTTTCTCTTTTTTTTTTTTTATAAAAAAAATAGTATATTGATCTTCCTAAAGAAAAATATGAATCCATTCGTGGTGTTAGTCCTTTATGGCCTGAAAAGGGTGCTATTGAATTTAATGATTATTCTACTCGTTATCGTCCTGGATTAGATTTAGCTATTCGTGGCGTTTCATTCAAGATTGCTCCTAAAGAAAAGATTGGTGTTTGTGGTAGAACTGGATCAGGTAAATAAATAAAGTTACATAATATAAATAATTATGACGATTATATGACAAGCAAAAATAAATAAATGAAAAAAAGTAAGAAGAAAAAGAAATACTTATTGTAATATATTATTGTTATTATTATTGATCTATTAAGGTAAAACAAGTTTAACTTTGAGTTTGTTCCGTATTATTGAAGCTGCTCAAGGAAAAATCATTGTTGACGGTATCGATATTTCCACAATTCGTTTGTTTGATCTCAGGTATGATTGAGAAATATATATACATATGTACTTTTAAACAATTAAGATTTCAGTTTTTAATTGTTATTATCATTGTCATTTATAGATCTCGATTATCTATCATTCCACAAGATCCTGTCTTATTCGCTGGTACATTACGCGAAAATTTAGATCCATTTGGTGCCTATGAAGATGCAGATATTTGGCAAGCATTGAAGTTATCACATTTATATGACCATGTTAGTAAAATGGAAGGAAAATTAAACGCTACTATTTTAGAAGGTAATTTATATTATTCTCTTTTTCTCTTTTTTATAAAATAGATATGTGAAAATATTTTAATTAAAACATATATATTGATGATTATTTAACAATTCATAGGAGGATCAAACTTATCCATTGGACAAAGACAACTTATTTGTTTGGCAAGAGCCTTATTAAGAAGAACATCTATCTTGGTACTTGATGAAGCCACTGCTAGTGTATGTATTAAGAAATATACAATACATGATATATATTAGTTTAAGCATATATTAACTATTATGACTTTTATTTTAATAGATTGATGTTGAAACTGACGCCATTATTCAAGAAACTATTAGAGAACAATTCAGTCATTGTACTATTCTTACTGTGGCTCATAGAGTAAGTATCTTTTTTATTTTATAAATAAGTGTATGTGTGTATGTACTTTATAACTAACAATATTATTATTATTATTATTATTAATAGATCAATACCATTGCCAATTATGATCGTATTCTTGTATTAGAACAAGGTAAAGTTATTGAATTCGATACTCCTTATAATTTAATGACAAAAGAAGAAGGTCATTTCAAATCCATGTGTGAAGATAGCGGCGATTACTCTAAACTTTTATCTATTGCTAAATCAAGACAAGCTGAATAGATTTATTTTGTAATTAATTTTATTCATATTTTTCAAACTGTCGTATTATATTTAACTTATTATTACTATTATTATTAAAAAAAGAAAATAAATAAATTCTTTTATATATTTAAAAATAACCACTACATAACATACAATAAATTATTCGTATTAGAAGAAAAATATTTTCTTTATTTTTATTTTTTGGGGATAATAAATGTAACTTCTTTCCAAATCAGACATATTTTAATGGTGAATTCCCCCGTCAAAATATGTTTTATTATTATAATCGTTTTAATTCAAATAATAAAATGATAAAAAATCCATGTATATCTTACTAATTTATAGAAATAAAATGATAAAGTATAATGATAATAGTAATATATAAATATATATTATATAAATAATTTTATTACTAAAATAATTTTAATAATATATTCATCAAAAGAGGTAAATCTTGAATTTTTTAAAAGAGAGATTTTAAAGCGAGGGATTTTATTGGTTAAAATAATTGTGAATCATTTTTATTATTTCTATTTTTCTATATAACTATTTTTTTTTTCTTCCACTTCTCTTTTCTTTTCTTTTTCTTTTACAACTTATATATCTTCTTATATAAACAATATAAACTAGAATGGCTTCTCGTGTCTTTACCACTGCTCTTCGTACTGCTGCTCGTGCTACCCGTCCTTTAGTTGCTAGACCTATGGTATCAGCTGCTTTAAAACAATCTATGACCAAAGCATCTGTAAGTTAAAAATAATAGTAAAAATAAAAAGTAATGATAAACAAAAGGACAGTGTCGCGTACATATATATATATTTGTGTATGTATGTATGTGTGTATTTACAGTTTTATAAAAAAATAAAATAAAATAAAAGAGAACTTTGAAAGAATCAATATTCATGTATCCTTTTTTCTTTTTTTAATATAGATCATTCCTTCTATTCAACAACGTGGTTTAAAGACTTTAAACTTTGGTGGTACTGATGAAGTTGTATATGAACGATCTGATGTTCCTAAAGAAAAATTATTAGAAACTTTCAAAGATGATACCATTGCTGTTCTTGGTTATGGTCCTCAAGGTCGTGGTCAAGCCCTTAATTTACGTGATAACGGTGTCAATGTAATCATTGGTCAACGTGAAGGTAAAACTTATCAACAAGCTATTGAAGAAGGTTGGGTAAGTGATTAAAGAATAAAAATAAATAAATATATATATTATATGATTATTATTATTATTTATTTATTTATTAATTATTATTATTATTATTATTATTATTATTATTCTATATTTAACTATAAATATAAAAAGGTTCCTGGTAAAAACTTATTCCCTCTCTTGGAAGCTGTTGAAAAGGGTACCGTTGTCATGAATTTATTATCTGATGCTTATCAAAAAGAAATCTGGCCTCAAATGAAACCTCTTTTAACTCCTGGTAAAACCCTTTACTTCTCTCATGGTTTCTCCATTGTTTATAAGGATCAAACCGACATCGTTCCTCCTAAAGGTAATTATAATAATAGTATAATGGCGATGATGATCTAATTTTTTTTTTTTAAAAAAAAAGAGAAGGGAAGGGAAATCAAAGCAATATAGTATAATGAATATAGTATATTAAATTGATTTTATTTTTTATTTTCAGACATTGATGTTGTATTAGTAGCTCCCAAAGGTTCTGGTTTTACTGTTCGTCGTCTTTTCCAAGAAGGTCGTGGTATTAACGGATCTTTTGCTGTCTTCCAAGATGCCAGTGGTAAAGCCAAAGAACGTACTATTGCCCTTGGTGTAGGTATTGGTACTGGTTATTTATATGAAACTACCTTTGAAAAGGAAGTCTACTCTGATTTATTCGGTGAACGTGGTGTATTGATGGGTGCTATTCAAGGTTTATTCCAAGCTCAATACGAAGTCCTTCGTGCCAATGGTCATTCTCCCTCTGAAGCTTTCAATGAAACTGTCGAAGAAGCTACTCAATCTCTTTATCCTTTAATTGGTGAACGTGGTATGGATTGGATGTACTCTAACTGTTCTACTACTGCTCAACGTGGTGCTCTTGATTGGTGGAGACCTTTCCACGAAGCTTCTAAACCAGTCTTTGAAAAGCTTTATCAATCTGTACGTGATGGTAGCGAAACCGCTCGTTCTTTAGATCGTAATTCTAAAGCCGATTATCGTGAAAAATTAGAAGAAGAACTTAAGGAAATCCGTGAATCTGAAATCTGGCGTGCTGGTCAAACTGTTCGTCAATTACGTCCTGAAAATGCTGGCAAGAATTAAAAAAAAAAAGGTTATTTATTCCATTATCATTCTATTTTATTTAATTCATTCATCCATTCATACTTTAAATAATAATAATAATAATAATAATAGTAAAATTAATAAAATAAGTGAATATTGTATATAATTTTATATATATTTGTTTTTTTTTATCTTGAAAAATAAAAAAAAAAAAAAAAACATTACCAATCAGCGAACTTTATTTTTATATAATATTCTATATTATAAATCATCATAAATATAAAAGGGAATAGAAAAGAAAAAGAGATAATGAAGAAAAAAAAAAAAAAAGAATTTATATATATATATATGTATAAATGTATATTTTCACAAACACATGATATTTATTTGGAAATAGATCATGGTTACCAACTTTTTTTTTTTAGGTGGTGTTTTAATCGAGATAATTTTTTTTTGCCTTCCTAGTTATTTTATAAAAAAGCAAACCCTATTTTTTCTTTGTTTATTTTGTATATACAAATATGGTAATAAGGAAAAGGCGGACCGATAACTCCCCTCTCTTTCGCTCTTATTCTCGCTCGCTGGCTTCCCTGGAACGGCATTCTTTTTTACCTCGTGTATAAAAATAAATCAACACCAATCATTCCAATCTCATCAAAGTATATATATATATAAAACTGTCATAAATCGATTATTCTATATTCAATTTCAATGCCAGATTACACTCTTACCTAAGAAGCATTTTGTTTTTTTTTTTAAAAAATTTATCAAGAAAGAAGGAAAATGCCGTTTTATAGATAAATGAATAGATTATAGATACAAATTTAGATAAAGAATAATGTGATTTTTTATTATTATTTTACACTTTTTTTTTAGTATTTATAGAAAGCAATGTTCTTAACCATATGTAATAAGATGCATATATAGAATAATTTCTCAGATATTATTCTTAACTCCACTTATTCTCATTTACTATTGCTTACATATCAATATTTTTAATTTAATTTTTATTTATTTATATAAAGTATAAATATATATATATATAAAAGAAAGAAAAAGAACCAGAAAAAAAAAATATAGTAACATGATCAGATCAGAAAAAAAAATATAGGGATATAAATAAATTAGTTTATTATAATGTACACATACACAAAACTATAAACTTAAATTCTACATTGAAATAAGAAGTTTTTTGTACATATATATATATATTTTTGCATGCAACATCAGCCAAATTTGTTAACAACACTAAATAAATTATCAGGTCAGAATAAGAAAAGTTTATAAATGATTATTTAGTAATTATTTCGTAATTCTTTTTTTTTTATTCTCCCTCTTTTTTTTTTTTTGTTTTTTTTTCTTCTCTTTCTTTTATTTCCTTCTCAATTCTTTTTCATTATTATTATTTCTTAAGAAATAATAATTATATAAACTTATTATTTCTTTTCCAATCCAATTCTTTTTTTTCTTTTTTAACTATATATGCAAAATAGAAACACAAAAGAAGAAAGTTTACCCTAAATGGTTATTATAGTTTTAACATTATAAGAAAAAAACTTTTTGTCGATCATTCCTTTTTTTTTTTTTTATTATTTCCAAAAACGAATCAGCTATTTCATCATTCTTTTTTTCTATTGTCAAGATTATACCATCTTTTAGATACACGGCTATCCCTTATTGCTCAATTTTTTATACATATATAAATATCATGTCAGTAGATTCATATAAAAAGCCACGGCCAGTTAATCCAAAACCACCTAAAACACCGCCAACACCTACAGCACCTACTCCCCCACCCGAACCGTCTACTCCATCCTCCTCCTCATTAAAGATATATTATAATATGGAACAAATAATGGCCATTCTTTTTTTATTTTTTTTGACATCAACATAATGACAATATATACAATTTAATCAATTCACTCAACTCACTTATCATAACACATATATAGTTTTTTTTATTTTTATTTTTATTTTCAATTCAATGTACTATAACTTTACATGATCAGTTTTTTTATATATTCTCTTCTTTTTTAGTTTTATTTTAATATTTCATTATCAATTTTTTTTTTTTCCTCTCTTTTTATAAAAATAAAAAGAAAAAAGTATACTCAAGTTAGATAAATAAAAACTTATTTATTTATACCCCTTTTTCCATTTTTACTCGGAGCTAAAAAAAGAAATAATCTGGTGGATTATTTGTATAATATTTTAACCGAAGTTAATATAAGAAAAACAGAGAAGGATTGTTTTGTAATAAAGTTATATTATATTATTTTATAATTTATATTCATATAATAATATTTTATATTCAGGTATATAGCCATATGTAACTTTAGCAATATATAAATGCACCTACTTTATTATTTTCTTGTTTTCTTGATGAGTAATACAAGCAATAATGAAATGGGTAAACTAACATTCATGCAAGATAAAAAAATAAATAGATGAAGAGATGATGTTTAAAACTGAGTTAAAAAATAATCGAAATTCTTAATCTAGTAATTTTTTCTATATTTTTGATTCGTATAAAAATTGAAAGTATATATACATTTATATATGTTGAAATATTTATTAATATTATTATTATTATTATTTTTTTGTCTTAATAAAATAAAATGATGATGGTTGAACAATGAAATAAAATAAAAAATATAATGGATAGTTGATAATTGATAGTTTTTAATGAATATGTATACGTATAATAAATAAGATAAAAAGAGTAATTTAAATAGTAGCGGTAGCTTCAATGGTAGAAGGGTCGAAACCGGGCATAGGGAAGCTACGAGCAAATTCTACTACTTCTTTCTTTAATTGAGCAATTTCTTCATTACCGTCTAAAGCAGCAACAAAGTCTTTCATTAATTTAGATCCACAAGCAGCTTGAACCTTTTGAGCAATTTGAACAGTACGATGTAAATATTCACCAACTTTAACGAAATCGTCTTCTTTTAAGGAACGAGAGGTTAAAGCGGAACTACCAAGGCGAACACCACCAGGGGTTACTATATAAAAAATAAATAAATAAAAACATACATGTTTTATCATGAGTCACCTATTATAATCCCGCTCTATTTTTTAATTTTTTTTTGTTTTTTTATTTTTAATATAGTAGTTCTACTTACCAGCAGATTTATCACCAGCAATAGAGTTCTTATTAATAGTAATATGAACCATGTCACAAATACGTTCTACTTTAGAACCGGTTAAACCTTGAGGTTTTAAATCCCATAAAATTAAATGATTGACGGTAGTACCAGTGGATAAACGATAACCGTAAGAAGTTAAAGTTTCAGCTAATTTTTTAGCATTAGCACAGACTTGTTGAGCGTATTGTTTAAATTCAGGGGAACCGGCTTGTTTTAAAGCGACAGCAATAGCAGCAATAGTGTTGTTATGGGGACCACCTTGACAAGAAGGGAAAACAGCTTGGTTGACACGAGATTCCAATTGATCACCTTTATCCTTGCGGAAAAAGATCAAACCAGCACGAGGACCACGTAAAGTTTTATGAGTAGTAGTAGTAACAATGTCACAATAATCGAATGGAGAAAGAGCTTGTTGACCAGCAATCAAACCAGAAATATGGGCCATATCGCACATTAAATAAGCACCATGTTGATCAGCAATTTTGCGCATAGTATCGTATTCCCATTCAGCAGGGTAAGCGGAGGCACCACAAATTAATAATTTAGGACGGAAAAGAGCAGCATTTTCTTCAAGACGTTTATAGTTAATAAGACCAGTAGCGGGGTCAACTTGGTAAGGCATGGATTGGAAATAAATAGAAGAAGAAGAGATCTTTTTTTTATTTGTTTGATAACCATGAGTTAAATGACCACCTGATGGTAAATCAAGACCCATCAAACGATCTTGAGGTTGAATTAAAGCGGTTAAAGCAGCAAAATTGGCAGTACTGCCAGAGTAAGGTTGAACATTAACACCCCATTGTTCAGAGTTTAAGCCGAAAGCAGCTAAGGCTCTCTTTTGACAAAGGATTTCTAATTCATCAATGTATTCATTACCACCATAATAACGAGCACCAGGAAGACCTTCAGAATATTTATTGGTTAAGGCAGTACCATTAGCTTCAATAACAGCTTGGGAGGTAAAGTTCTAAAAAATGTAATGAATAAAAAATAAATGAATAAAAATTATTCTTATTTTTTTTTCTTTCTCTCTTTCACCATTCTTTGCTCTTTTTTATTTTATTTTATTTTTTTAATTGAGCATAATAATATATATATATATTATACACGTGTTTTTATTAGTTATGCAAACTTACTTCAGAAGCAATAAGTTCTAAACCAGACCATTGACGAAGTTTTTCGTTTTCAACAATATTATAAACTTCTTTATCTTCTTCTTTAAGAGAAGTATTAAGACAAACGTTCCAGGAATCAGCAGCTTTAACAGACATCTTTATATAAATAGTTTTTTTTAATGAAGAAAAAAAGAAAAAAAAGAAAGAGAGAGGAAAAAAATTGTGAGATAAAATTTAAAGCCTTGTCATTTTTTTTTTTTTCAAAAAGAGTCAGAGGGTGTGTGGCTTAATTTAAATCTATGAGATGGCGGAGTTCTTGATTAACCAATAAAACCTTTAGAATGATTTGAAATTTTAAGAAAAAAAGAAAATCTCATCTATTCTTTTAACGCATCAGTTATTTATAAGTAAAGTGCATTAATGATTTCATTTCCGAGACAAAAACAAAAGTTTGAGTTATAAAAATAAATAATAAAAAATAGATTAAATTTTATAATAAGCTGATGACTTTCATTTAAGTAAAGTCAAATAAATAATGATAATAGTAACCATAATAAATCATTAATTTAGTGTTAACAAGTCATTCAAACGGATCAAATAATAATAATAAAAAAAATGGAGTGAACAATAAAATTAATTTAAATACCGATATGTTAATATTTTTTTTTTTTTTCCACCTCTTCTTTTCCTTTTCCTTATCCAATATATATATATATATATATATATATATATATAAATTTAAAACAAACAATCATCATTTTATTATTGATAATATTATTCTTATTTAATAAAATAAAATAAAATTAAAAAAATAATATCTAACAACTATAAATTATATACAACTATTATTTTTTAATGTTTTATTCATTTTGGTTTATTTTTTCAACTTAAAAGTTAATATACAATAAAGTATAATGTGATTGAATTTTATAAAGATGTATTTATATGTATATATACATTGGCATTTTTAGGGTAAATATAGGATAACATAAAATAAATTGTTTGTAATAATTTTCAAAAGTTAATATATAATATTTTATTATTATTGTTATTATAGGATATGTAGTTATAAGGTATAATAATGACAACACACGACATTTTTGTATTATATTATTTTTAAAAAAAGTCATATAAATATAATGGAAAACACTACCTTTTACTTAAATGGATTTATATGCTTTTTCTTTCCCCTTAATTTTATTTGTCATATATAAATTTATTTCTCCTCCTCTCTCCCCCTTTATTTTATTATTCCTTTTTCCTTTTTTTATTATTTTTCACACTCTTTCTTCTTTTTCTCTTTTTCTCTTTTTTTCTTTCTCTCACTCTCACTCTCTCACTCTCACTCTCTCACTCTCAGATACACTCTTTTTTACATATTTTATATACTGAATACTTTGTATACATATATAGTTGTATATATATAGTTATTATTATACCCATTTCCTTTCCTTGATATATCCACTTTCCTTTTAAATATATACTCTTTCCTACTTTTTTATTTTTATTATTAATCTATAATAGCAAAGAAATCATGGATTGTTATTTGGGTGTAGATGAATTATCACCTCCTGCAACACCACCAAGTAGTAGTACTAGTAGTAGTAGTACAACAAGTAATCGGCAGTTATATAAAGATCAGCATCAACAGCAACCTCTTCTTATACAAGATGATAAAAATAAAACAAACAGCGACTACTTAGCTTTAATGATACCCACTTTATTAAACAGTTCACGGTTGGATTTTATTACTATGATTAAAAAAACATTTCGACAATTGGATACGACTCAAAAACAACTCTTTTTAACAGAAATCATTGGTGTATGTGATAATACTTTATTAACATTTATTAATACCTTGGTAGCTCCTAAATTAAAAGTCGATTTTTTAAAATATTTACCAACCGAAATCTCTTTGCATATTATATCCTTTATTAAAGATCCTTATACATTAGCTCAAGCTTCTCGTGTATCAACTGTATGGCATTCCATATTATTGGACGATTCTATTTGGAAAACAATGTGTATACAGCATAATTATCAATCATTTAACAATGATTCTATTATATCTTCTTCATCATCATTATCAACGAATCTACTTCCTTCTCATCCTAAATATATATCATCGTCGTCTACTTTTAAAAATTTGTTTCAAAGAAAATATCAAATTGATATGGCTTGGATCAATGGTGGAGCAAAAATCACTTCTTGTACTAATGATATTGGTAGTAATTTAGTTACAAGTTTACAAATGGATGATGAGTTTATTGTTATTGGTTGTGATGATAATCGTATTGTTGTTTTTGATGCATCTTCTGGTAACTATTTACGTACTTTGCATGGTCACAGTGGTGGCGTATGGGCTTTACAATTTATTAAACATCAATCTCAAACTATTTTAGTCTCTGGTGGTTGTGATCGGTAAGAATAAAATAAAAAATGAGTATAATATATATACAAAATAAAAAAAAAATTGATACACTTTTTTTTTTCCCTTTCTCCTTATCATTATACTATTTATTTAAACTCTCTCTTTCTCATTACCCCAATTTACATTATTCTTTTTACTCCCTATTATTATTATTATTTTTTAAAGCATATTTTAATTTTTTTTTCTCCTTTTCTAATTTTATATTTATATATTTCTTTCTCTCTTTTTTTATATGTTTTTAGTGATGCAAGAGTATGGAATCTTAAAACAGGGCAATTATACCATACTTTACAAGGACATTCATCCACCATTCGATGTCTTCAATTACCAGATCATAAAACAGCAGTGACAGGATCGCGGGATGCATCATTAAGAATATGGGATATTGAAAAAGGAATATTAAAACATTTATGCCTTGGCCATCATTCAAGCGTACGATGTTTAGATATACAAGGAGATCAAGTGGTTTCGGGATCATATGATAGTACAGCAAGATTATGGAATATTAATACAGGGGAGTGTATGTTTGTATGTCGAGGGCATTTATCACAAATCTACGCAGTGGCCATTGATGACAAATATATTGTAACGGGTTCCTTGGATTCCACCATTAAAGTGTGGTCCATTGCACAACAGGGAACATGT
This sequence comes from Cunninghamella blakesleeana, assembly GCA_017871115.1. Taxonomy (NCBI): domain Eukaryota; kingdom Fungi; phylum Mucoromycota; class Mucoromycetes; order Mucorales; family Cunninghamellaceae; genus Cunninghamella; species Cunninghamella blakesleeana. The sequence goes on along the minus strand of JAFCIZ010000001.1, from coordinate 5,713,506 downwards.
ATAGCTACCTTACACGGTCATACTACTTTAGTAGGTCATTTACAGTTATTACCAAATTTATTAGTTAGTGGAGGATCTGATGGATGTTTAAGATTTTGGGATTTAACAACGTATGAATGTAAAAATCGAATCTCTGCTCATGATAATTCCGTTACTTGTCTTCGTGTGGACGGGAAACATGTTTTAAGTGGCGGCAGTGATGGTAGTGTAAAGTTATGGGATTTGGATTCAGGACAATTGATTCGAACTTTTACTCAGGTAGGAAGGACTGTTTGGAAATTGGAGTGTCATGCAACTAAGGCCGTAGTGGTATTACAACGTCGTTTACATCGTGATCGAGAGGCAGCTTTTCAAACGGCTATTGAATTACACGATTTTGATTATCAACATTAATACTACTATTCTAAAAAAAAATCACCCTTCTCTCTCTCTCTATTTTATTACTATTATTATTATTATTGTTGTTTTTATTATTACACACTCATATTCACACTCATACTCACACTCATATTCACACCCACACTCATATTCACACACTTTTATATATACATCCAAAGTAAATATTTATTTTTTTTATTTTTAATATGATATTTTTATGATAAAACATTCTTTTTTTTTGTTAAATAAATAGTATAAAATAATAAATACATAAATATATTTTTTTTAATACATAATTTAAAATAATAAGCTTTCTTTTTTTACCCCATACGTAAAATAATTACCCAAAAAAAAAAGTTGTACTTGTGTATTTTGACACATGTATATAAACTGATAAAAGTATGTAAGACCATGTTTTATATGTATGTACACTGTATAAAACGATAATCATTGCAGAATGAATGACGTACGTATTTATTTATTCAAGGCTTTATTTAATTTTTTAATAAATATAAAAGCTATTTTATAAAAATACTAAAAATAATATATATAAAAAACCTTACGAATTATTACTCTATATTACTAAAAAATTAAATAAAGATCGCTACAAAGATGGAAATTTTGATTACGTTTGGTTGCACAAAGAATCAAACTGAAGGGCGCCGAAAAGAGAACTAACTGAAATTTAAAAAATTTCAAAATTCGATTTAATTTCTTTTATTTTCTTTTCTTTTCTTTTCTTTTCTTTTACTTTTTTGTTGTTAAAAAAACTCAATATTATCTTTTAATTAATTTATATAATGGCTATTATTGTTCCTTCTGAATATGGTTATGTAAGTTTATTTTTTTATTTTAGTTTACCATAATGAATAAAATACACACATATATACATACATATTTCAGTAAACTAAATGCCAGCATCTTCTTTTTCCTTGCATTAGGTACTTGCTACTTCTGCTGTAAGTGCTTTACAAATATTTGGTATGGGTATTGCTGTCGGTGCAGCCAGAAAGAAAGCTCAAGTTCCTTACCCTTATGGTAAAATAACAATAAAAAATTAGATATGAAAAAAAATAAATAAATTAAAAATGAAACGCGTTTTTTTTTTTAAAATATATTATCTTTATCTTTATTTTTATTTTTATTTAGTTTATGCTGAAAAGAGTGAAGCTGAAAAGGATATTAGAAAGCACATTTTTAATTGTACCCAAAGAGTTCATCAAAATACTTTAGGTAAAATAATAATAAAAAAGTGAATTCATTGGTATTTATGATTAATATTATTATTATTATAAATGGATGACGGTAAATAGAAATGTTCCCCATTTTCAATACTCTTTTATTAATTGGTGGTATCAAACACCCTGAATTATCTGCTGGTGCTGGTGTTGTAAGTATAATATATATACACTTTATATTATTATTATTTTTAAGTAAATGAAATCTAATACGCACTTTTTTTTACATTAATTAGGTTTATCTTCTTGGTAGATTCATCTATTCTAAGGGTTATACAACTGGTAGACCTGAAAAGCGTGCATACGGTGCTATTGGATACCTTGGTCTTATCACTTTATTATATACTTCCGGTTCAACTATTTATCATTTACTCAAGTAAACTAGTCAATAAAGGACACTTATTTTAAAATTAAATTAAATTAAATAACCGCCTGCATTAAATATTTTATCAATGATTATTGAAAACTGATTTATTAAAATATTTAATAATATAAATAAAGAAAAAAATATGTATATATATATATGTATATATATGTTAGAGGGATGAGATTATATGATTATACATATATAAATATGATTTATAAATATAAGAAAAGATTAATGAAAATAAATAATAAAAAGAAAAGAGTAAAAAAGAAATATACACAAAAAAAAAAAAAAAAAAGAAAAAAGAATAAGTATAAAACTTTACATTTTAATTGTAGACATGTTGATAACCAAAGTAAACATTGAGAAACATGCCGGCAAGTATTCCCAATTGGTGGCGACGAGTAAATACTGATTCTCTTACCCAAAAGATACATAAAACGCCTAAAAAGAATCCCAAGATGACACCCCACAACATTTCTTTATAAGTTCCTTGAAGAGCTATATTTTATCCAAAATATAAAAATAAATATAAAATAAAATAAAATAAATATAAAATAAAATAAAATAAATTATAAAATAAAATAAAATATAGAATAAAATAAATAAATAAATAAATAAACGTGAGTATTTTTTATTATCACCAACATATGCATCTTTTATATAATAATAAAACTTACTTCCTTCAGGTATCGTTTCCCCAGTCTGTTCCATCCAATCTTCTTCTAATTGTTGCAACTGTTCTGTAGGTTCTATATATATATATGTGTGTGTGTGTGTGTGTCATAATATCATGAAATTGTTTGTATGAATAGGTGGTTCGTCTGTCTATTTATATTTATTATTATATATTATTTCATTTCATATTATTTTTATTTTATTTACCTTGACCGTCATAAGGTGTTCCATGCATTCTGTGAAATTGAGTTCTAATACTACGTATTTCTTCTTGATTAAAGCCTGAAGATAATAAACGATCAAAGCCTTTTATCATTTTTGATTTCCTTAAAGTCTATTAAAATAAATTAAAATAAAATAGAATGGAATAAAATGAATAAAATAAAATAAAATAAATTAAAAATACAGTTTAATATCAAAATTTCAATATATATATTTGTCTATGTTCATATATCTTTTCATTTCTCCATAATACCTTTGTGGGACTTTTTATAACATTATCAGATATAACACAATGAATAAAACTACCAGAAGTTCGAATACCATAATCCCACAATACTTTCATATCGTTGTCTAAAATAGTACCGTTATATATAAGCCGAATTTTTTTATTTATGGTGTTTGGTGATATTTGATTAATCTAGTACAAAAAGATAATATATACATACATACATATATATTATTATTATTATTATTATTATTATTATTATTATTATTATTAATGACAAATAAATAATATATAAAACTACATCTTATTATTTTATAAATCAATATTACCATAGATTTAATATTGTTTGGGGTATCTAAAAAAGGTTTTACTTGTAAAGTAAGATCAGATCCTTCCGACCAACGAATATTTATTAAAAATGTATCTTTTGACATGTATAAATATATAAATATGTATAAAAAATAGGATAGAGAGAAATAAAAAAGAAAGAAGAGCACAAGAAAAAAACTTAAAAACTTGGCACAATTTAAAAATTACACACTTTAACGGAACTTAAAAATTCAGAATTCTCTTTTTTTCTTTCCTTTTATTTTCCACTCCCTTCTTTCTTTTTTCTTTCTCCTAACTACTTTTTTCTTACCATATAAATTATATATCAAATTATTTTATTAAATAATGTTGGTACCTTTACAAGAATTTATTGGTAAGATGAAATAAAAATTATTATTATTATAGTACAGTTAAAGTTATTTTATAGTTTATTAATGAAATATATTTTCTATTCTATTCTATTCTATTCTATTCTTTTTTTTTATTAGATGGAGCGTGTAGTCCTGCACGTTATGAGCCTGACTTGGCGCTTAATCTCGAGATTTGTGAAATGATAAATAAAAAACAAGGGAATGCGTAAGTTTTAATAAATATAATGGATATATTTTTTTTATTTTTTATTTCTGTTTTTATTTCATTTGAATGTATATATATATATATATATATATTACCTTTTATATATTAACATATATAAATATATACTATTTTTTATAATAGACCAAGAGAAGCAGCTACAGCCATTGTTCGTATTGTTAATAGTAAAAGTATTAATCAAGCTATGCTGGCACTTACAGTAAGTTTCATATGATTTTTATTTTTATTTTTATTTTTGTTATATTATTCCCTATTGAGAAATAATGTAGTATCTGTTTATTAACCTTAAATTCTTCTATTTTATTTGTTTTTTTTTAAAAAAAAAGTTATTAGATAATTGTGTAAAAAATTGTGGATATCCTTTCCATCTTCAAATTGGTACCAAGGAATTTTTAAATGAACTTGTACGACGATTTCCTGAAAGACCTGCCGTAAGTAACAAAGAATTTTATGTTTAGAGAGTGTAGATGTAATGATAATGATACAAAGTGCTTGATTCTTACTCTTGATCCTTTTTCTTTTTCTTTTTTTTAATAATAGCCTTTTCCAAGTCCTGTCATTCAACGTATATTATATTTAATCAAAGAATGGAAAGTTGCTCTTACTGATATGTCAAAGCATAAAGACGATTTAATCCATATTAAGGATATGTATCGATTATTAAGATTTAAAGGTAAAAGAAAAGAAAAGAATATATATTGTGGTTATATATTATTTTATTTTTTCTCATATAACCAGTATTTTTTTTTTAGGTTATCGTTTTCCTGAATTACGTGAATCTTCATTAGCTGCTTTAGCCCCCTCAGAAGTAAATATAAAATATAATGATGCTAATAATGAATAAATAAATAAATACGAATCTAGGGTGTAATTGTTTTGGATTATTTATACTGATGTATCAATACATTATTACTGTAATTTATACTTAGTCATTAAAATCTGCTCAAGAACTAGAAGAAGAGGATCGTATCGCTCAGTCAGCTGTAAGTAAATAATAAAAAGACATATTTCTTATATACATACATACATACATACATACATACATATATTTGTATTCACAGACATTAATAAATGAATAATATCATTTTATTATATATTTAGAAATTGCAAGAATTAATTAGACGTGGAAGACCTCAAGATTTAGTAGAGGCAAATCATTTAATGAAAGTGATGTCTGGATATGTAAGAAACAATAACAATGATACAAACAATAATTATAATATAAAAATTAGATAAATATTGATACACTTAATTTTTCTTATTTATTTGCTTTATTTGATATTAGGATCAACGATCTATTCCTGATTATAAACAGAAGTTCGAAGAAGAATTACATAAGGTTCAAGATAAAGCTATTTTGTTATATGAAATGTTGGAAAACATCAAACCTGGTGAAAAGTTAGAACGCAATGAAACAATCATGGTAATAATCTATGCTTTTTATACAATAGTAGCACGGCATAATATAGTAAATATATATATATTAATAATGTAATATTGGTTTTTTTTATATTTTTATAATCAGGAACTAAGATCTTCCTGTGTGAACTCTCAACCTAAAATACAAAGAATGATTACTGAAGAAGAAGATAATGATAAAATAGGTAAAGAGAAACATTAAAATAAAATAGAAATAGTCTATATGTGTATATGGAGATAAATGTATAATTTAATAACTTTAATGATAATATATCATTTTTGTTTATAATAGAAAATTTGCTTACACTTAATGATATGATCAACAACGTAATTTCCAAATATGCTGATATTCAAAAAGGAATTTATAATACCCAATATGACATTAATGGAAAACCACCTACTCAAACATCAGCAGATGAACCACCACGTCAAGCTATTAGTTTAATTGATTTGGATGATATAAATGAACCTTCAACAACTTCAACAACAGTATCTGGTTCAGCATTAAATGATCTTAGTGAAATATTTGGTCAAACAAGTATATCATCGTCCACAACAAATGATAATAATAATAATAATAATCTTTTAAATACCAGTGATAACAATAGTAGTAGCAATGCAGTAATAAAACAAGCAGATTTGTTTGATTTATTAAGTGATACAAATTCAAATACAACACCTTCGTCAGCTTCTAATGCCGATATATTCTCTGGGAATGCTCTCAATTTCAACAATAACAACAGTAACAATAATCATTCACCTTTATTATCTAATTTGACTACCACTACTTCAACTTCCAGTGGATTTGGATCACCTATTCAACATCATCAACAACAATACCAATCATCTCCTAAATTGTCTTCCAACGAGCAATCTTATGAAACTCTTCCATCAAGTAAAAAATATTATAATAATCATAATCATAATAGTATATCATCTATAATATTATTTTTGTTCCTATAATACTAATTGTTACCCTTTTATTAATAATTAATTTATGAAATAGTTCAATTGGTAAATAAGAATGGATTAAGAATTGATTTAGAAGTTAAAAAAATCAATACCCAATTGAAATTTAAAGCATTATTTTCAAATCAATCTACTGCCCCTATGGAAAATATTACATTATCACTTGCTGCGCCAAGAGTAAGTTTAATTTATATTTTTTAAATAACTAAACAAAATAGAAGTGAAAAAGAGAAAGAGATTAAAGTAGTTCTTGTTAATACTTACTATTATTTATTTATTTTAGACAATGCAACTTAATATGGAAACCCAATCTTCACAGATTGTTCCACCATCTTCTCAGAATTCCGTTACTCAAATTATTACCCTCAATAATCCTAATAATGAAGTTTTACGATTACGATATAAGGTCACTTATAAACAATTTGGCGTAGATATGGAACAAACTGGAGATTATCGTGCATAAATATATATTATCCTATCCTATCCTTTTCCCTTTTTTTTTATTTTACTTTTTTTATGTGTATGTTATATATTTATTTACCAATGTAAACCTTTTTATTTATTTATTTTTGAAATGAAGATAAAAAAATAATTTTTAAAATAAAAGTTATAGTGTGATAAAAATATAATAAGAATAAATATATTTTTGTTTAATTTTACAATAAAAAAGACAGATGATATTTTTTTTAATATAATTACATCAATTCCTTTATAAATAGATAATAAAATTAAAAGATAGGGTATTATTTAATAAAATCATATTTATTTTTATTTTGAGTAAAATATATAAAATACACCAATTAAAGGCACTTTGAATATTTGTATCTAATCGTTGTTATAAAACTTGATTTCTATGTACATATTTTATTTTATTTTATTTCAATGATAGATTTTTAAAATGCTTATATGTACATAAGGATAAGTCTATTAATCTCTATTATATGTAAGCTGATCATCAGATATTATTTCATCCTCTTCATCAACATTATTCTCTTCTTTTTTTTTAAATAACGATGGTATATTCACTGTAAAGAATCCGGCAATGACTAAACAGGCACCAATAATATATTGAGTGTTAGGTATAATATGTTTAAATATAATATCACCAATTAATGCAAATGGAACCTGAAAGAAAAAAAAAAGAAAAGGAAGAAAAAAGATTATTAATTTCATATTTTTTTGTTCAATTATTAGCTTTTTTTTATATAAATAAGTAAATAAAATATTGTGTATTTACCGTCAGAGTCATACCCAAAGTAACTATTAATGGTGAAGTCATTAACATTGAAAGTAACCATAAGTAATCAGAACTATAAATAAAGTACGGAGGAGAAAAAAAAGTGATTTATGAATTAGAAAAAAAAGCGACTTAAATACATATAAATGACAATTTTAAAAATAAGCTTACAAAAAGGTGCCAATTAAAGCATTAAATAAAATCATTCCCCATAAAGCAGAACTATATGGTAAAGAAAAAGTTTCTATACCCAACCAATGAAGTAAGAAAAATAATGGCCATAGCAATACTATGTTAAAAAACCCAACAAAACCAAGGAACAGAGTCATATCAACTTTGGACTCATCGTCGATTTTTAATTTAAGAAATACAGTATAGGCACCATAAAATATAGCTCCAGATAACGCAAGTAGGTCTCCTATTAATTTATAATGATGGACTTGATCTGTTTCTGTTGATACTTCGTCTGACCATGATACTAGTACTACACCAAATATACTAAATAAAAAAATATAAAGAGATATACTTATCAATTATTTTGATCCATTAATATTGTTATTATAATTAAAAGTAAAAAATAAAATTATTTTACCTTAATATAACAGCTAACATTTTAATCCATGTAAATCGTTCTACTTTAAAAAAAACACCAATTGCCAATGTAAATAGACCTAAAATGATAATCCCATAGCATTAAAAAAATTCGATCAATCTCCATTATTTTTATTTATTTCATATTATTCGCTTATTATGCATTAACATTATTTTCTCTTTACCAGACATGGATGATAATATTGTCATGCTGCCGACAGTTGTATAAGCTAAACTAGCATTGGTCGTGTAGTTTGCAAGGAACCAAAGGATACAAAAATAAGAGCTGAGTTGAATAGTTTCTTTTGTTGTCATTTTCTCATTTGTTTTATATTGGTATAGCTCTTCACTCTATATATATACTTGCGTTATTATCATAGTATATTATTTTATTGCCTGTATGGATGTATATTTAAAGTACTATCTATAAGTTCCTTTATTCATTACCGTATTCTCTTCAATATTTCCACCATCTTCATTTTCTAATAAGCTTTCTCTAACTTCCATATGTATTCTATGTACAATACATGCAAAAATGCACACACGCGCACACACATATAAATATACAAAAAAAATCGATACAAATGAATATATTTTTTATGGTTGTCAATTCATCGCCATATCTATCTATCTATCTATCTATCTATATATGACTTACTCTTCACGAGCTGATTGTATAGCTGTTGTTTTTTTATTATTGTATTTTTGTTTTAAGTAGCTAATAGAAGGTGGTATAAGATATAAAGAAAAAGTGGAGGTCCCAATATATGTTATAAAAAATGGACGATTAAAGTGTTTATCACCAAAGATATTCTATTAATGATGAATATACATAAAAATGAAATAGAAATAAAGTTAAAACTTAGATATATGTTTATAAGTGGAATGTAATTACTTTTATTTTATTTTTTATTTACATTCGTAATAAACGATGTAGAGACCCATATAAATACAACTATTAAAAGAAGTATTAGACCGAAATAATATCGTCTTTTGGAAGATGTTATTGTTTCTTTTGACATGAGTTCATTTATAAAATATAGGTATATGATAAAATAAGACAAAAAGGTGAAAGAAAAAGAAAAAATTGCGGAATTTTAAAAAGTCGAAATAATTTTAAAAGTAAAAGGTTGATATTAATTTAAATACCTACTTAATCATACTTTTATTATTATTATTATTAGAATAGCATCCCTTTCTTATAGCATTATTATTATTATTATCTATTAAAATTATATCCATTTTTATTTTATATTTTATACATTATTGATCTGCATCCTTTCTTGATATTGCACTTTAACAAATAATGAAGTTTATACAATAAAATAATACAATAGTAGTAGCTAAAAAGAAAGACTTATTCATTTTATTTATTTTGTTAATAATCAATCAAAAAAAAAAAAAAATTGAACGAAAAAAGTGAGCATTTTTACTCTTATTTTGAATATATTAAAAAATAAATATATGTAAAGTATCGAATGGTATTATTGTTTTTTTTATTGATATTGGTATTTAAACTATAAACAAGTGGTATAAAATTATAAACAATGATAATGTGTGAATGCTATACTAATAAAAAAAAATGATAGTAATGATATAGATAGTAATATTCATATAAAAAGAGAATCTAGCGTATATGTACTGTTTTTTGGGAGTAGAATGAGGCATAAAAATAATACTAATGATAATAATAATACTGATGATAATAATAATACTGATGATAATAATAATACTGATGATAATAACAACAATAAATATAAATAAAATATGAAAGAGTGGTCAAGCTTAATTAACATAAGAAGGAATGGGAGAGTGGTTTGAAATAAAAGAGTCATAAGAAGGTAATTGTGGGTCTACTTCATATACTGGTAAAGCATCTTCATATTCAACGTTTTGTAAAAAAGTAGGATTAGGTAGAGAAGGTCTTGGATCGTTTTCTTGATTTTCAAACGAGGTTCTAAAAATAGAATATACTTGTAATTCTTCAGATGGACGAATGCCATAACCCAAGGTACCAATACGAATGGGTAAGGTTAATTGATAATGATCGGATGAAGAGGATGAAAAAAAGGAAGACAATTTTAATTTATTTTCATGGAATTGTACATGTAAGGAATAGTTCACAGAAATGACATCGCTATAAGTAATAGTGGGCGTTAAATCGGACGAAAGTGGAAGTTCTATTTGTTGTTTTAATGGGTTAAAAGACGAAGTGGAAGATGAAAGTGAGGAGGATTGTAATGATAATAATGGGATTTTCAAAGTAGAAACAGTAGATTGATGGACTTGATTTGAACTTTTTACTATTTGGGTTAAAGTAAGAGACATGGAAGAAAATGCACAGGTTGTAGTAGATGAGTCATTGTTATTATTGGATTGGTAAAAATAATCAGGAATTGTCACGTCCAGTTTAATTGAGTCACCGGGAACATAATCCAAAGCATGTGTTAATAATTTAATAGGTTGCTGTTGTTGATGGTGGTCTTTTTTATTATTTTTTTTAGATTTTGGAGGAATAGATTGAATTAAAGGTGTTTTAAAAAGACAAGTTTCAATAAAAGGCATAAAAATGATAGGCTGGTTATATTCTTGTAAAGTTTCTTTTGGGTTGATACTTGTTCTTGTATTGGTATGATTTTCGATTTCGTCAATATAAACAGAAACCATATAGTAGCATTTGTAATGAGGATAATCCATAGAAGGAGGGAATTGTACGTTAGGTAATTGAATGATAAAAGGGAAAGAATATTTATTCATGACTGTTAAATCTTTTTGTGGACGTTTACTGTCCCAAATGATTCTTTGAGTACCAAAGAATTGCTTTCTTTTGATCAAAGAGCCTGTTTTGATATTCATCATTCTCTCAGATCCATGAAAAACAATTCTTATTTTATCTATTCTAGATAAAATTTCTTGATTTAATATTTGTAAATCGACATGACCTATTTAATTTTATATTATTTTTTTTAAAAAAAAATTAGCAATGATGGTCATGATAGTTTGCTTATTTTTTTTTTTTAAAATAATCAATGGTTTATGTACCTGAGACAATACTCGAAGGACCAAATACGGGTGTATTTTTAATTGCCCAACCATATTCTGGTTGAAGTTTAATAGATAATTGTATATTAGAAGTATCCATTTTAATTATATTTTTTTAAAAAAAAGAAAATTTGATTTCAGTTAAGAAAGATCAAAAGAGATCAAAAAAAAAATAACCTTTATATATATAAACTACGCCGAGCTGTAACTTGGCAATTGGATTGGCGCCAAAGAAATGAAAATTTCTATGAAATTTTCATGGCCATTGCTCGGTGAAAAATCAGCCAATAAAATGCATGAAAAAAAATTTTTATTTTAAAAAATAATTATAATGAACTTTTTTTTTTTAACTTTTATTACTATTACTATTTTAAAAAAATAGAAAGATCTAATATTCTTAATTTTTTATATGTTCAGATATAAGAATAAAAATATCGATCTTGATAATAATAATAATGAAAATAATAATAATGAAATAATAATAATGAAATAATAATAATGAAAATAATAATGAAAATAATAATAATTACAACAACAACAACGACAACAATAATAATAATAACAATAACAAGGAACAAGTTTGTCATCCACGTGTATCAAGTAAACCCTTCGGACTTCAATTGTCTATTGATTTTCACATCAAAAATAAAAACAAAAGAGTCTGTAAAATCCTCTTTGGTCCCTTACCTTGGCATTTATCTTGGCCCTGTCAATCATTTAATATAATATTTGATTTAAACTATTTTTTTTTTAATATTATTGATCTATCAACTATTCTAAAAGTTTTTTTATTACTACGCAACTTAATCTGTCTTTTTCCTTTTTTTTAAAAATATTAGCTTTTAATTTTATTATTATTATTTTTTAAAAAAATCTAACCACCAAAAAATTTTTAATAGAATACTTAACCTAAATCAAATGATATTCACATATCTGATAAAAAAAACAGCCGGAAAAAGCGGCGAATCTACTCCCCCCTAAATAACCATGTGGAGTGTGAAATGGGATCGACTGCCGCAGTACTACATATACCTATACCTATATGATCGTGTTCGTTACACCAAGGTAACTTTCTAAAACGTTTTTAGAATCTCACTAAAAAAATAAACAATAAAAAATTTTTTAATCCAACAATGATGGTAATAGCACAAAACCAAAGGGTAAACAATTATCAGTAATATCCTTTTATGGTTTAGTTTGTTATTTTTAGTGATGATTTTAAGTATGTAGTTTTTATTGTATTTAATGGTATTAATTTACAAAAATCAATAATAAGGAAAAAGTCAATGATATTATGATGATGAAAATACTATATATTTTTATTTTATTTTATTATTATTATATATTTTAAATAAATTATATTCTATAAAATGCTAAAGTAATGAAGGGTATCTAACAAAAATAATTTAATGATAATGCTATGCTTTTTTTTTTTTTGATATAAATGAATGAATAAATAAATATATATAAGGATATATGAATAAAGGATATATATATAAACAAAAGAATTCATTTTTTTTTTTAATGTTTTTTTTTTTTGTATTTTTTTTTTTATCAAATAGGATTAACCAAAGTTGTTAAAATTTTTGTTGTAGATACATCATTATAAGTAGGTAATTTATCAGAGGTGTAAACAGGTAAAGCATCTTCATATTCAAGAGATTTCATAAAAGTAGGGCGAACAATTGATTTATCCACTAAAGTGTATACTTGTAAATCAGGACTAGAACGAACACCATAACCTAAAGTGCCCACTGTTAAAGGATATTCCATATTTACTTCATCAGCCCACATGGATAAAGGTCCTTTTCGCTTTACACTAATACATAATCTATAAGTCATGGAAGCTAAGGAACTATAGGTAAATGTTGGTGTTAAATCGAAAGGTAAATCTAATTCAATATTACTGGAATAGGTCAATTTGGATTTCTTTTTATCAACTGTAACAGTGCTGACAGGATATAATTTATAATTGTTATAAGCTACTAAACAAGTACTGCCTGATACATCATCAAATATTAAATTTTTTGTTGTTTGATATACTCGTAGAGAAACTTCAATTGATTTTTTCATTAAAGCGGATACATTTTGATTGCTGTTGCCATTAATAAAGGAGTCAACTTGGATAGAGCCAAGTATAGAATCTCCAATTACATAGTCAAAGGATTGGAATTTGGTAGAAACTGTTAAATCAGTTTGTTGTTGTTGTTGTTGTACTAAAGATGGTTGTTTCAATGGTCGTGTTTCTACATAAGGCATATATAGAACAGGCTCTTCATTGATGAAAAGTGTTTCATAAGATCCATCTTGTAATTGTAATTCAGCCACGGCAATCAATTTATAATTACATGTATAATAATCATTTCTGACCGAGGGTGGATATTGAACGTTAGGTAGTTGTAAGGTGAAGGAATAGTTATATGTGTTGGCATCAAGCATAGGTGAACCATCTTTACTTTCCCATAATGTTTGTTGGACACCAAATAAAGCATTTTTCTTTCCACGAACCACACCAGGAGATACATCAAAAGGAGGTAAGCTTTCTACACCTTGAAACACAAGTCGAACGCGATCTATTTTAGATGGTTTGGATAATTTTAATTGTATTTCACCAGAGAAGCAGCTATTAGGACCGTAGACAGGTGTACCATGAATGGACCAACCAAATTCAGGAAGTAGAGTAATTATTAAATTACTATCTTTCATTTTTTTTGTGTTTATATTTAAAAAATTAGATCTATCAAATTTAGCAAGAAAAGAAGTATAAAATAAAAAAAGATTTTCATTTTTCTTTTATATTCGTTTTATTTAGCTTCCGACCCATCCCCTTTCATTTTTTTTATCCGCAGCTTTTTTTTCATTTTTTTTTTAAACCACTCCCCCCATTTACTAAAATTGATCCTATTTTAGAAAAAATCAAGTCTTGGTTCATCACGTCCTTATTTACACACACATGCTGCTTTTATGAGTCAAAGTAAAAAAAAAAGTGGTCATATTACGCATTATTTATATTTTTTTGTAAAATGATTCATAGTAAATAGTTTATTATAATGGTTCATTGAATATATTTGTGAAGAAATCTTTTATGGAAATCAGATCTTAACATATCATTGACAAAACGTTTGTTAGGTTTTTCATCCGTTCCTCGGGCTTGATTTTTAAATATAACATCATCATCCCATCTATATATAAAAAAAAGTTTGAAAAATGACATATAAAAAAATAAATTAGTAAATAAAAAGTTATTAACTTTATATAGTACCGCAGTTTATTTTTAAACCCTTTTTTTTTCTTTGTGTAATATCTTTTTTAATACTATTTAGAAAAATCCGAAAAAAAAATCAGCGCTGATTTACCTTCTTTTGACACTAAAATCTCGGTTTTTGTCTCCAATGTCAAGCAATGGATTACCAGTCATTGTTTCTTCATTTCTTTTTGCTTCTTCTTCTTCCATTTGTTCTCTCATCTTTCTTTCTTTTTCTTCGGCACGTTCTTGACGAATTTTTTGTAACGTGGCTAATAATTCAGCTGTATTTTCATCATCATCACTTTCATCATCATCGTCATCGTCATCATCGTCATCGTCTTCATCACTAAATGGAATAAGATTTATAAGAATGAAAAAAGAATGAGAAATAGAAAATAGTATCATTAGTTATTTTACTACGTCATAAGATATAGATGGTGAATTTCATATAGTTTAGTATTTAATTTTTGTTGAGAAAAAAAAAATTCATTGTTGATCTTTTTTTAAATCACATTACTTACCTACTGTCGTCACTATCTTCTTTATCCAGTGCAGCCATTTTTTCGGCTTCAGCTAATAATCTTTGTCTTTTTGCTTCAGGGTCCTCCATTACTTCTTGATTTATGTTTTCGTCTATTCCACCTCCACTACCTCCACCATCTCCTCCATGTTCATGAGTTATTAATCTATCCGATCCTGATACTGCTTTGCCTTGTTTTTCATAGTATTCTCTTTCAGCTTGTCGTAATTCTTCTTTTAATTTTTCACGATCACCGATTTCTGCTGCTGTACCTTGACCAGGTTGTCTATTTTAATAAACATATATATACGTATATATATATATATAATATGTGAATTAATAATAATAATAATAATAATAATAAATGTAAACTGTTCTTTTAGTTCGTTTTTTCTATTTCGTCATACCTGAATTTAAGTTTTGTATGAGATGCTATATCACGAGCGCTGTATTGAAAACTAGGTGCACTACTATCATTTCCACGGGCTGGATCAAAGGTAGGACGAGCTGCTGTAGTCTATAAAAGCACATATTAATAAAATTATAAATAAGTTCATTTAATACTAATAATAATAATAATAATAATAATAATAATAATAATAATAATAATCCCATTATATTTAGATTTATATTATTCTTTTTTCATCTTTTTCATCTTTTTTAAATAAAATACTAGTAACTATTATCCACAATAATTTTCCTTATTTAATCTATATTATTTTAATATTTATTTACCATAGTGTATTTATTTTAATCTAGATTTAATATTAAAATATTAAAAAATAATAAGAAAAAAAAAAAAGTAGAAAAGAATTGTAAAAAAAAATTTGTCAAAAAAAGTAAACATATTAAAAAATTAAAACTCAGAATTCTTTTCATTCAATAGAATCAATTTATATAAAAAATTATGCTATACTCTTTATTTTATTTTTTTAAAAAAAGATACGTACATATATATATATATACAATATACGTAATAATTTGGTATTTAATATTGTTATTATTATTTCGAAATTTTATACCGTTGAATTGATTTTGTTGCTTCTATTTTAACATGAGTATAAATTTCAGAAGGAAAGATAAGGCGACAAGCAGATTCAATATCATGATAAAGGATGGTTTGACGCTTTCTTAAATTTGCTAATTCTCGTGCTTCACTTGCAATACGATGAAAAAGATGGTTAATCACTGAATCTACTACATTGATTAAATCATAGGATATTTTAAGAGTTGGGTGTAATGATGTTAAAAGTTGAGGGTATTTATGTCGAAAGGAAGTTATATGTTGATAACGAGGTAATCCTGGCCGGCGACGTGGATACATGGAGGGTGATTTTTTCATACGTTGTTGATGTTGCTCATCTTCATCCAGAGAAATATCTTCTTCTTCACTAGTATTTGGTTGTGTCATTTCTTTTCTTATCAAATAACAAATAATAATAAGGCATTAATTTAGTTATTTTTTTTAAAATGATAATAATAAAAAGGTATGTGTATTAATTTTTTACCTTGATCATTATTCATGTCTTCGTTTGTATGATTAATTTCATCCATTTTTATTTTTCAGTAAAAAATTTTTTTTAAAAAAAGGAAAAAAGTAAAGTGAAAAAGAAATAATAAATGATAAATAAAAAAATGATTAAATGCATATTTATATAGCTTTGAATAATGTTGATTCGCAGGTTTCAAAAAAATCACTATTAAAATTAAAAAGGTTGTCAAATGATGTTTTAAAACCATTCTATCTTTTATGTTCTCATGTATATATAAAGAGTAGTTTTATTCCAACTTTTTTTTTTCTCTTTTTCGCTCATTTTCTTTGTTTCTATATACATATAGTCAAACCAATTTTTTTTTTAGTTATGGGCGATACTACTCAGACTCAAAAAAGAAGTAAAACCGTTAAATCAGGATTATGTATTCCTGTATCTAAAGTCGAAGACATGTTACGTAAAGAAAGATATACTTATAAATACAATTCGTTAACTTCAATATATCTTACCGCGGTACTTGAATATGTGATTTTTGAACTCTTTGAAAGTGCTGCTCATATAACATTTGAAGAAGATAAAAAAATCGTTACGGCTTATCATTTTTTAAAAGGGATTACTCATGATGAACTTCTCTATCAATTGATTGGCGGAAAAAATGCCTTGATCGCTCATCGACACCGAAGATACCCAAGGGTTAAAAGAAAAAATAATGATCAATCTATGATAGATAATTTAAATGATTAAAATGGTATAAAGTTTTTATTATATATATATTAAAATAGTATATAAATATAATGAAGTAGTACTCATTTATTAATAAATGCGAAAAAACAATAATTTTTTAACAGATGATTTTTATTGGTGTAAGGGTTAAAATTTTTTATAAAATAATAATAATAATAATCACACATGTTCATTGTATGTTTTTTATAATTTTTCTTGATCTAAACAAGTTATTCCAATTTGAACCATAGCACTGGATCTTTAAATAGATTGTAACATTTCCATATTAAGATATACTTCGCCACGAACACGAACTTTTTAGTTTTAAATATATTGTTGATCTGATGTTATTAGATAAATTATTTATTACAATAAAGAAAAATATGAATGTAGGATCATATATATATATATAAGCAATATAATGTAAAATATAAACAGAGGGGTTGTTATTATTATTATTATATGTATATAACGAAATAAAAAAAAATAATAATCATATAAAAAGAGGTATATATAAAACAAACAAGGAAAAAAATTTACATAAAAAAAGGAGAAGGGAGTATGATAATTATGATAATGATGTTAAAAAAAATGAATTCATGATATAATAATAATAATAATAGTAATATATATATATATATATATATAAGTTTTTTTTCTTTCTCTTTTTTAAAATAAGAAACCTTGATCAGCAGCCCATATAGTAGCTAATTGAGTTAAAATTGGAACAGTTTCTTCAGGTATATCACAATATAACATTTTATCCAAGATTTGTTGTTTTTGATCTTTCCATAAATTGGTAGTTCCTTCCATATCCATGATATGATCAGGTTCCGATAATTCCATAGCATATTTTTCATATATTACAGTTAATTCAGGATAGCAATCATATTGTTGTTGAATAGATGATGATAAAGGCTTAAAAGTAATGACAATAGAAGGAGCAAAAGGGAATAAACCGGTATAAGGTACATGAGGTTCTAAAGGCATACGACTCATACATTCATTTAAAAATAATGTTTGACACCACATAGGTAATTGTCCTCCACGCAATAATACATCTCTTCCATTATATGGGTTGGTATATCTTCCTCCAATAGTATAACTAAAAGGTACAAACCCTTCTTCGTGTTGTTTTTGTTGTTGTTGAATCATCATTAATTGTTTCATATTTCCATAATCAAATGTACCAATAGGGGCTTGTTCTAAAATGTTCATAAATAAATAAAAAAAAAATAAAAATGAATAAAAATATAAATAAATTATTGTTATTTGTTTATTTATTTATTATATATATATATAAACTTACCATTAAATAAAAATAAGTCATCGAAAATATTCACAGAAGCCATTAATGGAGAAATTTGAGGAGAAGGTAAAGAAGAAGGCTGAGTTTGTTGAGCAATAAAGACACCTTTTGAAAGACGCATCACATTAGAAGGATCAGTTTCTGTTTTCATTAAAGGACAGTTAAAAAGACGATATAATAAACTTTCTGATCTTAATTGACGATAAGAAAACATATCTTTTACATCTAAAATACCATTATTATAGAAAAAATGAGGTTCTTTAGATGGTTTAGGTTTAAATGAGGTGTTTTCACAGAGATAAGAAACTGGAGAAGGAACCATAACACTAGTAGAGTTGTACATGGTATGTTTGATTTTTGACATAATCATATTCCAATCTGCATCCATAGATGGTTTTATATCAGTAGAAATAACGGGTGATAAAGGTAAATTAGAATCTGGTGAAGAAGAATAAGTAGAGCTGACTTCGTTGTAATTGTTATAGGGTTCTGTTTCGTATACATTATTACTGTTATTGTTATTACTCATCATAATATTATTATTGTAGTTGGTATTATTATTTATATCTGTATCTATATTATTATTATCATTATTATTATTATAATAATAATTATTATAAGAGTTAAAAAGTAATGGGTCGTTCATAATTGCAGCAGACATGATTGATTTATTATGTTTAATATATAAAAAAAATGGAGAAAAAAGAAAGAAAAGTAGTTAAAAGAAAAAAAAAAAGATCCTTATTTAAATCAAAAAATTAAGAATCAAACTCCGTCACTCTTCCACATGTAGTGAAATTTTTTTTTTTCTTTTTTGACTCACAACCTCCCGAACATTAAAAATATCTTGAATCCGAACAGCCGCGCATGGCCAAAAAAAAGAACATTTAAATTCAAAAAAAAATTTTTTATATATAGAATAGTAATAATATATTTTTAATACAAATAAATATTCATTATATGATCCATAGTAGTTTGTTGATTTACTATTATTTTTTATTTTTTTACACCCATCTTATATATTTTCTATAAGATTCTATAGGTCGTTGGATAACGATCACATTTTTTTGAATTAGTAATTCAACAATTCGTAATTTATTTACCAAATATAGAAAGTAATACGAAAAAAAATCAATTTTGTAGGGAAGCGCCGAAAGAGCGAAATATTGCTTGTTTTTGGAAATGCTGATCATTTTAAAAATAAATAATAAATAAAATAAATTTTTCTAACTCTTTGATTTGTAATAAAAATAGAAATTTTTAGGGTGTTGTGATGATGATTTGATTTAATTTAACATATCTGATTCAATATTATTTATTATCAGATGAAAAAATAAATAAAGATGGATCCTGTTTGTGACTAATAAGTTGATCTATTAACTTAGTCTCTTTTTTTTTATTATTATCCTTAAAAAACGTTTGTTTTAATTAAAGTGGTATTGTAAATTGTGAATTATGTTTGTTGGCAAGGTTTTACAAATTAGGTTCTTTATAAACTATTGGCCAATATAAAATTACCCTTTTAAAACTCAGCACTTCCCCCTATTGACAATATCACGTTTTTAGAAAAACTTTGATTTGATGTCGCAGCGAAATATTGTATCAAAAGGGCGTTGAGCTATCCCATTCTTTGAATTTTATACTATTTTGTAGTTCCTTTTTTTAATTTTTGTTTTTGAGAGATATTAATATAGTTTTTCGGGATATGAAATATTTTTAGTATTTAAATCTTAACATTTTCAAGAAGTATTATATAAGCTATTCTATTTAAAATTGATTATGCACTTTAAGCTTTTTTAGGCGTTGAAGATACTCTAATATACTATAGTTCAACCTATATTTATTAATGGAAATAATAATAATAATTATAAATTACTATTATACAACGAAAATTAAGGTACTTAAAAAATTGACACGTTCACAACTTAAAAAAACATTATAGAATTGGATGGTTATTATGTATGTTGTAGTTTATTATTTACCAATGAGCTGATTATAAAATTGGAGCAATGTGGTTGAGTAAAAAATCATGAAATATGCATTAGAAAATAAAATCTATTAATTACATATATCGTGATCAAGGCGCAAAATTGGCCCTCAGAATTGAATATTTTTGGATATATTGTAGATAATCATTCAAGAGTAAGCTCGTTAAAATATTGGAGAAAGGTAGCATAATAAAACGTTGATGTATTAGCGAGAATGAAAGAAAATTATCAATTACGTTTACGGTCAAAAAAAAAAAGCCTTGGAACTGAATGATTCATAAACATTTTATAGCTCAATATTTATTAATGAACTGGTTAAAAACTTGAAGCAGGATAGCTTAGTAAAATGTTGAGAAATATGCATAATAAAAAAATTATATTAATTACATATACTATGATCGCAGCTTAAAATAGATAGCTCATAGTTAAATGAATTTTATATATGTTTTATCATTATGGTAACCTACTAACTAGCTAAAAAATTAGAGCGGAGTAATTTAGTAAAAATTTGAATAATTTGAATATATATATATGTTGGTGACTGATCATAGATTTTCTCAGAATTTAACAATTTTTTACATATAAGCTGGTATATACATATATAAGTTGTAAAAAAAAAAAAAAAACTCGGATCAAAATTATATAAAGTTAGGATATTTAAAAATAAAAAAAGGTGCACAACCGTATATATAAAAGATATACAGTTAAAAAGAATTACATATTTATGTTTTAATAATAAAAAATAATTTATTTAAATTAAAAAATAATAGTATAGCTATTTGTTTATTTTTATTTTTTATGTATAATAAGATATATTATCTTTTATTCTAATTCATCAAAAATGTTTTCATCTTGTACACTATCCATTAATTTTTTTGGCTTTCTTTCAGGTTTTTGTTTAATATTAATATTTTCAATAGAGCTTAAAGATGAGGTGGAGGAGGAGGAATCGTTGGCATCGGAAGTAGGATCAGAAAAAGATAAAGAAGAAGCTGTTGATGCTTGAGGAGGAGAAGAAATTGGATCAACATATCTGAATCTTCTTGGACCATTTGATGTGACACTATAATTTTGTTCCAATGTATCATTATCATTGGTATCCATATTATTTTTTTTATTATTATTATTTGTGTGATCAGTTGCTTTTTCAAAAGTAGGTGATGGATACCATACTTCCATGATTTTATTACTTGTATACATATAATTATTGGCTGTAGGTGCTTTAGTTTCTCTTTTTTTAATTACTGCTGCTTGTAATTGAGCAGAAAATAAAGCAATGATAACAGTAGTTGTAAATCTCATTTTTTTAAAAAATATAAATAAATTAATGATGGAAAAGAAAAAGAAAAGCTTTTTTGTTCAACTATCACTTTTATATATAAACAAAAAAAAAACTTAATTTACTTATTAGAATTATTACTGCTTCTTACTATTTTTTTAAAAAATATCCGTTACATATAAAATTTCATTATATTCGTTGGAATGGTTATCGATTTCACTAAACAGTCCTTATTTTTTAATTTAAGGTTTACTTGGCTTCCTTTTATAAACTTCATGCTTCAGAATTAAAATCATGAATGATTATTGGCTAAAATCGTCAATAGAAAGAAAAAAAATAAAAATAAATGACCAACTCCCCTTTATTTTTCATTATTATTATGCTGTCAAAAAAAGTATATATATATAAAGGTATTTCTTTATTCATTCTTTTTTAATCATTATGATATTAATCAAAATAATTCTATTTCCAATTAGTATTTTTATTTTAAATTTTGTATTTAAAAAATATACTTCACGTCTCCGTTATGCACCTACACCTAAAAAGGGGAACTTTTGGATCACGCAGCTTGGTTTAGTACCTCCACCATCGGATGGGAAAGATACTTTATCAGAATTTCTAATTCATGTTGGTCAAGATGTAAATCAATCGCCTATTAGCGTTTGTTATTCTTTGATGGGAACCCCGTTAGTTTTGGTCAATACTTTAAAAGGAATCAAGGACGTTTTAATCAATGGTCAAGCTAAAAATAAAAACACAGGTCCATGTGTTCAACGAGGCGATCTAATACGTCGAATTCAAAATTTGGTTTTTGGTGGTCCAAGTATTAACAATACTATTGGTGAGGTAAATTATATATATATTATAAACATAAATAAATAGAAAATAAAAAATAGAAAATAAAAAAATGTTTTATATAATAATCTTGTTCATTATTCTAATTTTTTTTAATAAAATAGGATTGGAAATGGAGACGCCATATTCTCTTACCACCTTTTCAACCTCGCCAATTGGTCCCTAAACTATTGCCTTACGTTTCAAGCCAAGCTAATAATCTTTTAAAAATTTTTGAGCAGTATGAATTAAAAAAGGCTCCATTGGAAATAGATAATGTGTTCACTGATTTAACTATGAATGTGATTAATTTTTATCTCTATGGTAGAAGTGATTTAAATTACGATATTGTGGGCGGACGTTCAAATTTAAAGGTATTAAAAAAAAATTACTTTCAATTTTTTATCTAATAAATAATTTTATTTTTTAAAATAATATAATAGAAAGAGCACTTAAAACTTGGTTTAGGATTTCAATCTATTCAAACTTGGTTACCTTTTGGTATAAATAAAACTGATTGGGCTCAGCAATCATTTAAACCGTCAAGAGAACTATTAAAAAGTTTTATTCGTGATTCCTTAAACAGAGTACAAGAAGAATATCAACAACTACAACAAAATAATAAGAAAACAGACGATTATCATTGCGTAGCAGCAGCAGCTTTAGCCAGCGGGAAATATAATCATGACCGTGAAGAATTAGTAAATGATTTATTATCATTAACGTTTGCAGGATATGATACAACGGCACATACTTTATCATTTTGTTTTTCTGAATTAGCAAGAGATCCTCAACTTCAAGAAAGAGTTTTTCAACAAGTAAGACAAGTTCTAGGACCTCCTCCGTCTACTCTTAAAGATAATGATGATTTTTCTTCTTATATTACACCTGAAAAGTTGGCTCGATTGACTTTGGTAACAGCAGTTTATAAAGAAACATTAAGAAAATATCCAGCGGTAGTATTTATCCCAGTTCATGTGAATCGTGATATATTAGTGGATGGTGTAGTAGTCCCTGGCGGTGCAGAAATATGGTGTAACATCCGTGGTATTCAAATGAACCCTTCTATTTTTCCTCATCCTGAAGAATTTAATATTGATCGTTGGTTGGTTTCTTCTAAAGAAAATCATAATATTGATGTGGATCAAGGATTTGACACGATGAATCAGAATAATAATAATAATAGCAAAGAAGAGAATAAACCTATCACACCAGAAACTCAATATTTATTCCCTGATATTACGTTTACTTTGGGACAACATGCTTGCCTTGGTAAAAATTTAGCAATCTTAGAATTACGTACAGTCATTGCTACTGTTATCAATCAATTTACTTTTTCTTTACAACCCGGTAACAAAATTGAAACGAAAATTGTTTTAACAACAAAACCAAAGAATGGGGTATGGATTAATTTTGTAAAACGAAAGGACCAAAATTAATAGTGGGTAGTGATTTTTTATATTTTTATATTATTTTTTATATTTATATCATATTATATATTTTATCTTATATTCATATAGCATGAATAAACCATTTTATATAGATTTTGTAAAAAAAAATGCGGAATTTAAATTTTTTAAAATTGTTTTTACAAGTAGTTCAGTCGATATTTTTTTTCATTTTCTTCCTCTTTTTTTCTTTTCTAGTGATATTTCCCCCTTTTTTTCCTTTTTGTTTTTCTTAATAATATATCCTTTTTATTTTTTATTTTATTATATTTCATTATATATATTTAGCAATAAGGTAAAAAAAAAAGAAGATAAAGAATGGGATTAGTTAATATAAACCCGAAGAATAGTTAAAAAGTTAAAAATAAAAAGAATCACGCCTATGTAAAATAGGTTAACCAATAATAATATTATTATTATACATATATTTTATGCTTATTAAAATAAACAAAACAATCCAATATTTTCATTTTTATTTGGTAAAACAATCTTTACATAAAACCTAGGAATGGAAGGGGCCACTAATCAACGTCGTAAATCTGTGACAAAACAACAACACCAACAGCAACAGCATGGAGGAGGAGGATCATCTACATATTCTGGACCAGCTGGATCTCATGCTTCTTCTAATAACTCATCTATACCAAACAATAAGAAATCATTAGAATGGCTCGTTGGTAGACGTATTAAAGTGAAAACAACTTTTAATGAAGAAATCGAAGGTTTAATCTATACTTTTGATCGTATTACCAATTGTATTGCGCTTGATATCCTTTTTTAATATTTATATATAAAATTTATTGGGTTATATTAATACACAACACACGCACATCCACATATATATATATATATATATATATGTGGATGTGTGGGTGTTTTGTGTGTGATAGAGAAATAATGAAAAAATAGCCAGAGAAAAAAGTGAATAGAATGAAATAATTAAAAAAGAAACAGTAAAATTTAGCGCAATGAATTATATTTTATTTCTTTAACTCTTACCTTTTCACTGTCTTCTTCCTCTCTTTATATCATTTTTTATTTATTTATTTATTTATTATATTTTTAAATCAATGGATATACACATTGTTCAACAGGATCTCGTCATTCAAGAAAAAGTTTATCATTTCGTATTCTTAAAATCCCACACATTAAGGAAATTCTTTCTGTTACTTCGGATGAAGCTTCAGCACCTCTACAAGACCCAGCCGTCGCTCATACTAATAAATTAACCAGCTATTTACCTGTGAATCATGTTAATATTGACCGTATTGTGGCACGTGAAGCAGAAACCGTCCGTGGAGTAAGGCAACAAATGGCAAAGCTTGGTGTAGGTGTTACTAGAGAAGCTCAAGATATTTTTGATGCTTTAGCAAAAACGTAAGTTCTAATAATAATGATTATGATAAATGCAAAAATAAGAAAGAATAAGAAGGAATAAGAAATAGCAAACCGATATTTATAAAGAGGGGGAAAAGAAAAGGAGATTTTAAATATTTCAATGGGTAATGATGATGATGGTGGTTATCAAGTTTTTTTTAATTACATGCTTATAATGGTAATAACAATCATATATATTTTTATATTTTTATATAAATCTGTATTTCCCTTTTCATAGTCTTCCTTGCCGCTGGGCTGGTGATAAGATTATTGTATTAGATGAAGTCATGATCAGTTCTCCTTATGATGTTGATAACTGTAAAGCTAACGATTCTTCCGAAGCTTCACTTGCAAGAGTCAAAAAAGTGGTAAAGTAGCTGAGTATAAAATATATTATAAAGGTGTATGTATATTTACTGTTGTGGTATTAATATCATGTTTTATTATCCTTGTTTTATTTCTTTAGCTGGAAGGTGAACGAAGAAGATTATTCAATTCGAAAAAATAATATATATATAAATGGTCTTTTTTTTTTTAAACAATTGTTATTATTTAATGATTGCAATAAAATTGTTATACATACATATATATATATATATATATATATAGAATAAATGATTTGTGCAAAAGATCATTTTTTAGGAGAGAGAGAGAGTATCATGTATCTTTAGTCAGTGCGGCCCCTGATTTTTTTTCTCTCATCATAGTTCTTATTTAGGTGTACTATTAGTTTTAATTGAAAACAATGGACTCCTTAAAGAAAATTAAATTAAATAGAGATTTTTTAAAAAAAATATGTAATTTATTATAAATTTTGATATAGATGTATTATTTAAATAGAGAGATATAAAATGTACCATTTATATTAAAGAAAAAATAAAAAAAAGGTCTATCACTAAATTTCCATCCCTTCTGCCATAGATTCATCAATATGTTTCAATTTCAAAAAGACATCACATCCATAACCATTCATAGAAACCAATGTCAATGATCCTCCAAAGTATCTAGCATACATACGAGCTAATGGCAATCCATACCTAAGAAAATGAGAGTAATTTTTTTTAAAAAATAAAAAGATTAAAAACATGATCAATAATAAATATTAAAATATATTGCATTTATTTTTATTTTTTTCTTGTTTCATATTTCATTTATTTATCTTTTACCCTAAACCAGCTAAAGGTCCACCAACACCACTCTGCATAGCCATCTCTGCCATTCCTTCAAAGATACTAGAGGAATCGTTATCATCATTATTTTCATCTCCAGGTTTTGTCACAGTAGTATAAGAATATTCAAAAACTTTTCCAAGATCTTGTTCATTAATCCCATTCCCTTGATCACGTATACGTATTCCAATTTCTTCTTTCCCATGACTAATAGTAACTTCAATAGGTGGAGGGTCTAATAAACCTTGATGTTTTGCATGTTCTATGGTGGCACGATGCGAGTTTTTTAATAATTCCGTCAAGATATATTCTAAATGAACAGGTACATAAGTGAAGGTTGTATCGGTATGACCATTAATAATCGTTTCTGGACTTTGACCATAATTAAATTCACAAAGTTCTGCTACAAAATCTGCACATTGTCGAACAAGTTGACTTGGTTTTAATTGTGTGTCAATGATCCCAATGTATCCATTTGTTTTATTGTTATTATTACTGTCATCTTTAGTTTTGGAATAATGTTGTGCATGTTGTGTTAATACAATACATTGTTCTGCTATTAATCGAATCCCTATCCGTGCTTTGATCATATCATCTAAAAATGTTGCCATATCATGATTATTCATATATTGTTTACATTCCAAAAAACCTATTAAATATAAATATGTATATAAATTTTACGTTTGTTTCCATACTTTTATATTGCCACTTATTATTATTGTTATTTTTCTTTTTTTCTTTCTCTTTTTTGGATATATATATCTTACCTCTGGCTAAAGTTGGAATATTATCAGTATGTCGTTCTACTAAATCTTTTAATTTTTCAGCGTATTCCATATCATTAGCATCATTTTTACTATGAGAATAAGGTTCTAACATTTCAAAAGAATCATAATATAATTTGTAAATTTCTTTAATATATGGATTAGTTCCTACAATAAATGGTAAAGTTTGAAAAGCTCGTACACGCCTGGCTAAACGGACAGGAAGTTCTGCTCTAGCGTATAACGTACATTCTTGCGATAAGGGTTCTGATGAAAATGGCTGTCCAAATCGTACTAGTTGTTTCAATGACACTGGTTTAATAGGTTTATTTGCATACTATATATATATATATATATATAATAAAAACAAGTATATCTACTTATATTAGTTACTCTGGTACAAAGGAAATATAAATTATACAACTATATGTACAAATATACTTATTATTATTACAGTAACAATTTTATCATCATAGAATGCTTGAGCTAATGGTCTTTCAGATGCTTTAGTTATAAAAGTGCGATATATACAAAATGTAGAATGACGTGATGATGTAACAATATGATGTTTCAATATCATTTTAAGCTTATATAAATAATAATAGGTATTGAAAGTAAAAAGAAATTAAAGGAAAAAGGAAGCAAAATAAAAAAATTTGACTTGACGAAATTTTTATCAATTTTTTTAAAACTCCACTCGTGTTTTTAGCTTTGAAAAAATTAATATGGGAATTCTCAGGTAAAAAAAAACACTCAAAAAAATTTAAGTTTAAATCTTGTCAGTTATTACCATTACTCCACTTTTTATTAAGAACAATAAGAAAAATTACAATATTTTAATAAAATAATTATCCTTTTTATTTCTCTTTACTTATTTATTTGATTATTTTAAATAAAATAAAATAAAATAACAAATAGCTATGTTAGTATAAACCATATGCTGTTTTTTTATTTTTTTTAAAGTTTGAAAGTATTGTTTGATTTAAATATTCAAATAACTTTAGAGATTAGATTAAAAGAAGTGTATTAATGCTATATATATACGTATCCACAGAAAATAATTCAATCAATTTGATGCTATGATAGGTTGTTAACGTTGGCAATTAATTTGTGTAGGCTAATTTTTATAGAAAAAATCATAAATATTTACAGATTCTTTTAAAGAATTATACTTGAGCTTATTATTCAAAAGTCAACGAAATATCAGTACAGACTTTTAATTTTAATCCTATAGTTGTAAATTTTTGATGCCCTTATTACAGAGTAGTTAACGTTTAATGTACTAAGTAGCAAAAAGTCAGTATTTTTTGCATTATGGTTTTTTATAACGAAAAAAATGTACTAACAGTTTTCTATGGCTCTGTATATGAATTTTCATGATATTGTCATACTACTTTTGATTTTTCACCATTCATATTAATATATATATAAATACTTTTAAATCTCTCTCTCTCTTCCTCCCCCAAGCTAGCAACACATATTTTAATTTTAATAATAATAATCATAGTCTGATATATATATTATATTAAGATTTTTATTATTACCATTTACTGGATTAAAAATATCAATATAGTAAAACAATTATTTAATTTACTTAGAGTATCAATGAGATTTTGAATTACATATAAAATAGGATTCTTCATTGCCAAAATAAATGGAAGTTGATAGAAATTGAGGCCTCTTTCTAGATTCATTTTCCAAATTAGGTAAACATCCATCTATAATTTTGATAAAAATTATTTTTGTTCTTGTGATTATAGCTGTGTGTTTTTTATTGTAATAAAAAATTCATTACACTTATTCTCAGTTTACTACATTACAAGAACAACTCAAACAAAAAGTATTATATAAAGGTATTTATTTAGAAAAGATATAAAAAGAGACAATGAAGCGCGTTGGAAAAAAAGTTAATTAAGATTTTTATACCTATTGTAAAATTTCAAACTCCAATTTCTTTTCTAAAAAAAAAATTCCTTTTTCCACTTCCTTCTTTTTCTTCATCTTCATCCTTTTTTCTTTTTAATAATCTTATACCATGTCAACTAGATTTGCTCGTACAGCGGATAAAGCACAAAATGAAAAAAATACAGCCATTTTAAAAGATTTACTTAAACAGAATGGAAATAAGTTTTGTGCCGATTGTAGACGAAAAGGTATAAAAATACAAATACGTACAAATAAATAAATAAATAAATAAATAAATAATTATTTAATATATCTCTTTCTTTTTTTTTTTTTTTTCCTTTGTAAATTAGATCCACGATGGGCTTCATGGAATATTGGTGTTTTTGTTTGTATACGTTGTTCTGGTATTCATCGTTCAATAGGCACACATATTAGTAAAGGTAAGCTAAATAGGATATTCTTTGACTATTCTTTGTATATATAATAAATAATAATCTATATACAAGTATATATCTAACTTATAATACTTTATATGTCAATAGTAAAGTCAGTGGATTTGGATTCGTGGGTACCTGAACAAGTTGAAAATATGGTAAAATGGGGAAATGAACGGGCTAACCTGTAAGTCAATATAATCCATCTATTAAAAAAAAGCAAAATAGGAGAAAATGAAAAAAATTGATTATAATAATTAATATATATGTATGTATGTGTGTATTGTTTTTTGTCTTTATTTCCTTTTTCTTTAAATACAGTTACTGGGAAGCCAATCTTAAAGACATGAAGCCAAACGAAAATAATATAGATATGTGGATTAGATCGAAATATGAAGGTAAAAAATGGGCAATGAAGGGGCCTATACCAGATCCAAGTACATTAGGTGGAGGTAGTACTTCATCTGTAGCTCAACCTCAAGTAAGCAAAAAAAAAAAAAATAAAAAAATAAAAAACTAAAAAAAAAATTATATAATCCAAATACTAAAAATAAAGAAGTATACAAAGCTAATTAAATGAATCCTTTTTATTCCATATTCTTTATTTTTAATATGATTACAGGTAAAATCACCAAAAGCAACACCTAAAGAACCAGTGAAAACCACAGTAAAACCTAAACAAACTGAGTTTTCCAGTTTAGATGACTTTTTTGGTTCTAGTCCTTCCAGTTCAACTAATACCAATACCACAAATAATAATGCTGCTGTTACACAATTGCAGGGAGCTGATTTTTTTTCATCACCTTCATCTCCCTCCACTAATAATAATAATTCTAATAATGCTTCAAAAGAACCACCAAAACAACAATTTGATTTTAAGTCATCCATTTTATCCCTTTATAATCAACAACCTGCAGCTTCTTTCACACCAGCCATGAATAATAATAGTAATAATCAATTTATGGGACAAACTAATAACATTAATAATACTGGTAATTATCAACAACAATTATTTGGCCTTTCATCATCAGTAGCAAATCCAACTGCTAGCCAACCAATACAGCAATCTCAAGATAATGTTTGGGGTTCCTTTGTAAGTAGTTCTGCTACGAATTCCAATTCCTTTACAAGCTCTGTTCCTTTAACTTCTCAACCTACTATTCAAGGTAGTCAATTTTTTAATACCTCTTCTCAACAACAGCAACAACCACAACAACCTAAAAAACAAGCTTATGAGTAAGTGATTAAAAATAAATTAAAACTAAAAGAAGGGAATAAAATATAGTATTATTATATATGATAAACTAATAATTTTATTATTGCCTTTTATTTTAATATAACAATAATATAGTGCATTTGCTGATTTATTGAAATAAATACATACTACTGCTATTATTATAGAACTTTTTTTATTTTTTTAATATATTTTAATTTATACATTAGTTTTTATACAATAGTTTAATATCGTTAATAAAAAACTGTCACCTTATATATAAATTTTAAAATAAATACATGTGATTTTTTTTTTTCAATAAAAGATTTTGTCATTTTTTTTTAAATAAATATCTCCCTTTTAATCCAATAAATTTAAATTTAAATTTCTTAATTTTTTTTAATTCCACCACTTCTTTTCTATTCCTTATTTTTTTTATTTATATATTTCTCTTTGTCGTTCCTTAATAATAATAATAACAATAATAATAATAATAATAATCAGTTTTTATATATATGTCATCCATTCCAACTCATTATTCTGAACGATATATTAATCAAAGATATAATAAGGCTTTAAATATCGTACAAAATCTACCAGCCTCATCTAGTTTTCAACCAAGTCGAGACCAAAAGTTAGAAGTAAAAAATATATTTAGTTGTTTTTTTATTACAAGTTTAGTATATTTACTTATCTTTCTAATCTTTCTTTTCTTTTATATATATATATATATATACGTATAGTTATATTCATTATATAAACAAGTATCACATGGTAATATTGATACTCAACGACCTGGTATTTTTGATGTAGTTGGAAGAGCAAAATGGTAACAATAAAAGGAAATAAAAAGAATAAAATGAATTTCATGTATTTATCAGCTATACCCTTGGGTTTATTATTATATTTATAGGGACGCTTGGAAAAAATTAGAAGGGTTAACACCTATTGAAGCAAAACACCGATATGTAGAAACTCTTTTAACTGTTTGTGCCGAGGTACAGTGTTATAATAATATTATATGTATATGTAAATAAAAAAAAGTAAATGAAGTGGTGTATATATATAATTTTTATTGTTTACGTTTATTAGTATCTCTATATGATGATCATATTACTAATATTTTTTTTTATGCTTTATTTTATTGTAGGCTTATCGAAAACCTGCAGCAAAGGCTCAAGTAGAAGAAATCATTCGATCTTTTGCAATGATGCGACCAGGTGAAAATGATACTGATGATAATGATGATTCGGACGATGAAGAAGATGACGAAGATGATATGGAAAATGATGATGGTACCATCTAATTTTTTTTTTTTTAAGAAAACGAATGATATGAATATATTTTTTTTATTGATACTAATTCAATATATATATATATATATATATATATATATATATATATGTGGGTTTATTATTATTATTTTTTTTTATCATATATAAATAGAGACAGAATCTATTGATGAAGAAGAACAAGCTTATCTACGTGATATTCAAAAAACAGCACCAACAATGATTCCATCCAAATCCATGTCAACAATAAGTAGTAATCCTAGTGAATCCTATCATTCCGTTCGATCACCTGTTTTAAGAGCATCAAGTAGTAACAACAATAATAAACAAAAAAATCGAAGATCATGGCACGAAAAACAAGGAAGATTACCTATGCGAGCACCTTCTGTTGATTCAACACAATCTATGATGACTGCACCAAGTATACCTATACGACGACTTTCCAAATCATCATCTACTACTGTCAATAATTTTGGCGCAGCTGGTATGCGACCTTCTTCAACTATTTCAAATAGATCTGATATATATAATAATAGTAATAATAATAATAATAACAATAATAATACTAATAATAATTCAACTACTACTACTACCAATAATAATAATAATAATAATAATTATCAACGAAGAGGAAATTTATTACATATGACAGCACAAAATGAACCAGCAGAACCAATATTTGATGAACATGTAGATAATAGTATTAATCCGTGGGCAACATCACAAGAAAGACAAGCACTTCGACAATATAAGATAAATAATAATATCCATGATGATGATGACCAACTCTCTGACGATAGTATAGATGAAGAGCGTAAGCAAAGCTATCTATTTACATCACCTTATACTGCTCCACCATTACCACCTCATTCTAATCCATCTTATAGACGAAGACCTTCCTCTTCATCTACAATATCTAACTATCAACAGCAGCGATCATCTGGTTATCGATTACAACAGCATGATAATCATTCATTAAGATCACCATTACTTGGATCCACCACTTCATCGGTTACAGCAACAGGTATATCTACATCCAATAACACTATCACGGCTAGTCATTTGATAGATTCTAGACCAAACAGTCGACAACAACAGCCATTTTCTTCAACTTTATCTGATAATAATAATAATAGTAGTAATAATAATAATAATAATAGTAATAATAGACTTTTGACAGAGCAACAATATACATCTATTGTTTCACTTGGGCCATCAACTAAAAGAGCATTAGAAACACTTCAGGCCGAAATTCTTGCATTAAATGAAAGAATCGATGGATTAAGACAAGAGCTAATAGATAGGGATCAAAAGGACTTGCGATCGAAGAAAAATAATTACGGATCCTCCTCCTCTTCGGGTAGATCGGTGGCAGGAAAGAAAACCGACGATAGTAATAATGATGACGAAATATGGGATGGATGGAAATGGGTACTTAAGGTAATTAGATAGATAATTATATAAAAAAAAGAAAAGGGTCATTCTTACTTGTACTAATATATATATCGTTATTACTATTAGGCTGCTTTAAAACATGCTGTCATTAATCTTTTCACTGTATTTTTGATATTCTTTATATTGTATAAAAGAGGAAGTCCAATTGCATATGCTATTTTAAACTCTCTTTCTAAAAATTGGTATAAATTGAAATTAAGTATAAAATTGAATAAATCCATTAAATAAAGTATAGGATTTTATTTTTTATTTGTTTAGATTATATATGAAATCGTCATGTGGTTTTTTTTTTTATCTTTTTTGAAAATCATTCTTTATTTATTTATTATTTTATTTCCATTTTCATCATGATTTATTTTTTTTTCTCCTTTTTTTTATCAATATTATTTTATTTCCTTTTTATTCCTTTCTTTCTCTTTTTTACTTTTTTCTTTCTTTTTTGACCATTCTCCTTTTTCACTTTCACTCATCTTTATAAATATATATCGAATAATAGATTTATCATATTACAACAGCTATTTTCCATTTTTTTTTTTTTTTTTTTTTTTTTTTTGAAAAAGAAGAATAAATCAGAAAAGTAATTAGTTAGATAACCGAATTACCATATATGTTTTTTTAAAAGTTTTTAATATAATTATATAACAACATAATCCATCCATTTCACTCTTCACCATTCCACCTAATCCAATCACTATATAATAAATATAATGGCTTCAGCGCTTTTAATAACCAATATAGAAACTGAAAATAACAATAATAATAATAATAATAACAATGATAATACAATTACCGCAACTACGCCAAATAAAAAAGTAGGCTTGCTAAGACATTGGTCAAGTCAGCCCATGTTACGATCAAAAGCAAGTGTACGCTTAGTTCCTATGCATGCACAAGCCAAGACATATCAACAA
Organism: Cunninghamella blakesleeana; assembly: GCA_017871115.1. Classification (NCBI taxonomy): domain Eukaryota; kingdom Fungi; phylum Mucoromycota; class Mucoromycetes; order Mucorales; family Cunninghamellaceae; genus Cunninghamella; species Cunninghamella blakesleeana. Next base: position 5,678,854 of record JAFCIZ010000001.1, on the reverse strand, counting down.
AGCAACCATCAGCAGCAACAAAATAAAAAGACAGCAGAAAAAGAAGGTGGCGAAGATGAAGTAGCAGTAGTAGTAGTAGAAGAAGAAGAAAGTGATTATCATCATCATCTTCCTTATAAACCTAAATCCATCTCAAATTTACAATCATTAAATACAATAGCTTATGCAGCAAGAAAAAACCATTCATCGGATTTGAATCGAACACAGCATAAATTAATGCTGCAAAGACAGTGTTTTTTAGCCGATGATAAAAATTATTTAAACCATCCTTCTAATATGAAACGATTAACTAAAGAAATGGATAAAATCAATCGTGAATATAGTAGTATTTGTCAATATGAGAGTAATCCTATGATCGAATCTATTTTACGTATAACAACAACAAATAATCATCACCATTTATCCTCTACATCATCGCCACCATCATCATCTCTTCATCCTTTATCATCATCTTTTTCATCCTGCTCTACTACAAGCTCTTCAGCATCTTCGTCTTTATCATCGTCAGGCATGGTGGATTCTTATTTTTCTTTAAAAACAACAACTGCAATACCATCTCATCATCATCATGATCATCATCATCATCAAAAATCACCTCTTTTACAACGTCGAGCTTCGGATTTTATGTTAAAAAGACAAGACAGAAGACATTCTTCCATGTCTATTCATTCAACTATATTGGAACGGTCTCATCCACAACAAAAAAATCAATTTTTCTCAAGATTTTTTAAATCCTCTCTACCTCCTCCTCAATCAAACAGTCGTCATTCTCTTTTAACTTGGTAAAAATAAAAAATAAAAAATGGAAAAGTTTTTTATTATTTTACATACTTTTAATACTCTTTTTTTATTTATTTATTTATCAACTTTTTATATTATTATAATTACTATATATATCCCTATTTTTATTTTTATTTTGTTGTTCAACTTTTTTATTTATTTAATTTTCTTTTTTTTTCTTTTTTGTATACCCTATTTATTATCTTATTTATATAATATATATATAATAAAGCGTTATTCTCGATTCATTTTCATTTATTTATTTGTTGATGTCTACCAAACTAGTGTAAAATCATTCTATATTTGTTAATTCTTTTATTTTGACACAAAATAATAAATAGAAAAAGGAATGAACATTTATAGAAATATCAAGATTGTTTGATAAATATGGAGAAATCATTTTCTATTACTTTATGTGTGTATGTTGGTTCATTATTAAACTCCTTAAAAAATGATTAGTTTTTTATTTTTACTTTTTTTCATGCCATGATATTAAAATGGCCAAAAAAAAAAAAGTATTACGTAAATATATTAATTTAATTCATTATTATTAAAGAAGGGTGAGGGAAAGGAAATATAAAAAAAGTTTTATGTATGAATGTTTATTTTGTTAATTTTGTATACTTATATCAATCAAAAAGAGAAATAATTTTTTTTACTAAGCTATTATTGTCCATGCTTGGGATATTATTATTATTATTATTGTTATTTTTTTTTTTTTTTTTTACTTTTTTATAATAAACCTTAATAAATAAATGTAATAAATAAAATAAAAGGCATTGTACACACATCAATTAAAAATATAAATCAGAATAATATAAAAGGGGAGTGAAAGGAGAAAAAGTCAAGGAAAATAAAAAATACGTACGGAGATAGATGAGTGAATTATTTTTTAGAAAAAAATAATCTGACTGTGGAGTAAATAAAATAGAAAAAGGGTATAAAAAGATTATGTATTTTTTTTTTTTTTTTTAAAAAAAAAAAAAGGATCATTCTTTTCTGTTTTTTCTTTTTAATGTTGTTGGAACAATTTTTTTTTTAAAATATATATATATATATATATATATATATATATATATAATTAAATAAATAGGTTGAACAGGAGGATGATCATTATTTAAGCCCACACCTTTAATGTGGTATCCCAACTATATTTTTATAATAAAAAAGAAAATGAAAAAGGATTAAAAAAATGAAATGATCCCTTATTTTTATTATTTTATGTTTTATAATTGCTATTATTCTCTTTCTTTTTTTATTTTTTATTTTACCTTCCAGTACATAAAGCCATACCATCCGTAGCTACACCAAGACAAGAAACACGATTTTCATGAGCAGATAATGTACCTAAACGTTCACCTTTTAATGTATCCCAAATATGACAATTGCAATCGTCATAACCACCAAATAGTAATCTACCAGAAACAGAAAATCCAATGGAGGTGATTCCGCACAAGACAGCTTCACTAGAATAAGTACTCAATTCACAATCAGCACGTAGATCAAATAATCTACAACTAGCATCGTCAGATCCTGTAGCAAAAGCATTCCCATTAGGAAAGAATTGAACGGCATTGATGTCAGATTCATGACCTACAAATGTTTGTACACATTTTCTTGTTCGAATATCCCATACTTTGGCTGTTGTATCACATGCTCCGGTGACAAAAACGTTTGGATTAGGGCCTAATGAAAGACTATTAATAATAAAAAAAAAAAGAATGGATTTGAGTATTGATTTTGTCTATTTACATTATTTATATTTTTATTTTATTTTTTATTTTTACCTCATTACGTCTCCAGTATGATCTAAAAATTCATGAGTTTTGACCCCAGCATCAATATCCCATAACATACAAGACATATCCCCAGAAGCAGTTAAAATTTGACGATCATTAATAAATCTACAACTACTAAGATAGCCAGTATGAGCAGATAATTCTCTTGTAGGACGCATTGGGCCATCTCTTGTTTTTAGACCATAGATGGAACAAATATTATCTAAACCACCACAAGCAATAAAATTACCAGAAGGAGAATAAGCACAGGTCATGACCCATGATGAACGCAAAGGGATAGCATGTACTTTATTCGATGAATAAGCGTCCCAGACAATCAATTTCCCATCTTGTGAAGCTGATACCAGGTGTCGTTTATCTTGAGCCCAATGTAAAGAATATATTTTTGCTAAATGCCCTTTTAAAGTCCTTCTTGCTTTCATAACTATTCTTGGTAATGATCTTATTTCTTTTGCCATTTCTTGTACTAAATAAAAGAGAAAAGAGAAACATAGATTTTTTGTATATGAATAACCTATTCTTTTTTTCTATTTTTATTATTCTTATTTTCTATTTTATTTTATTTACAAGTTGAATCGGCTAAAGCTTCTTTTCTTTGCTTGATACGCTCTTTTAAGGCTTCTGCTTCACGACGAGCTGCAGCTATACGTTCCTGAATATCTGTATCGTTATTATTGTTCATATTAATATGTGTATCTAGTTGTTAATAATAATAGTAATCTCTGCTAAGAATGGATTGGATTGAATAAAAGTATATTTTGTTGATCGTTCTTTATAAGGAATGATAAAGAAGACTACGTATTATAAAATAATAGTAATAATAACAGTAATAATATTAATATTAATACTAATATTAAAAAAAAAAAAAAGAGAGAAAAAGAGAAAAAAAGAGTGAAGAAAATAAAAAGGTAAAGAGCGAAAAAAAGAGAAAGAAAAAGAGAGAGAAGAAAAAAAAAGGGAGAAACAAGTTAAAATGGGAGAATAAAAAAATAGGGGAAAAAAGAGACCGCAAAACCCAAAAAAGCTTAATCCTATTATTATTTATTATTTAATACTTGCTCTCCTTATTATTATTATGATAATAATTAAGGTATTATCACCATATGATAATTATTATTAATATAAAGAGACAAGTCAAATATAATAATAACAATAGATTGATAGATATATTTACCTTTAAGCTTGGTTTTTTGTGTTTCTTTCGGTTTCTCTCCCTATTTAAATAGACGCTCACTTTGTCATACCATACAATTGTTTTTCTCAGGCAAAAAAAGTAAATTTTTTTTGATTTCAATAAACATAAAAAAAAGATGCATAACTAGAAAAAACCTTTATTAAGGTTTTATAATCAAATGAAATAGTAAAGTGTTAATGATTAAAGGTGGCCATATATATTATTATAATTATTATTATGTATTATTATAATTTTACGCATTATTATTATTAGTAGTATTCATTAAATAGTAAACTGCATATTATTCTTTCTTTTTTTCTATAGAAGCTTATTTATTTCAAGTTACCATAAAGGGAAGAGGTGATCCATTGGCTATAAATTAATGTCGCTTTTTTTTGAAAAGCCATTTTGAAACATTTTATTTCATTTTGATTCCAATCTTTTTTATTTTTTATTTTTTTTATTTACAGAATAATAACAATTATAATGATACCACGTTCTATATATATTCCAATAATCCATTTATTTATGCAATAGATTTCTTTATAAAATCATTCAATTTTTTTTCTACAAAAGCGTTCAACATATCATCTTGGCTAGATAAATCCAAACTAATATAAAATTGTTCTCCATATTTAAGCGCTAAATAATAAATAAATGTACATAAAAATAAATTAAAAACGATACCATTCTATATATATATATATATATATATATATATATTATTCTGTCAAGTAATCACCACCATCTATACATATTATTATTATTAATTATATCACTCTATTAAATAAATAATCATACCTAAACGGCGTGCCAAGTTTTGACTAAATTCTTTAATATCATGACCTAAAATATTTGTTGCTGAAGGAATAGACTAAGTGATAAAGGAGAAAATTAAATTCTTGTTATTATTCCATTTATTATATACGTGTCTGTTTATTTTTAATTAAATAAAGTGAAAGAGTTAAAAAAAAAAACATACTTGTGAGCCAAAAGTAGGTACAGACATGGTAAGGTTTCCCATCTTTCCTGATGATTTACCGACCCAAATAAAATAAGACTTTTCCATTTGTATTATTTGAAAATATATAGGTTCTGTCATAAAATCATATGTTTCCTGATGAATTAAGAAGTGTGGTTCGCTCATATTTTATTAATTAATAAAAAGTGAAAAAATGTAAAAAGTGTAAAAAAAATGAAAAAGGGTGAAAAAAAAATCATTTGCTGCCGCGTTAAAATAGCCGGAATTTCAATTATTTTTTTCAAGCTTATTTAATTTTAAAGAAATCGAATTAGTTTGTAATTCCTTCCTTTTTTTTAAATTCTACATTTATAGCATGTAAATGAACAGATAGATTAAATAATATATACATAATATGGTTGTAGTTTTTTTTAAAGAAAAAAAAAAAGAATTATATGTGATGGATGATAAATATATAAATAATGAATTAAATTAAAAATAAAAGGATGGATGGATGGATGGATCAATGATTTTTTTTTAAGGCTTATAAAAAAAATGGATCAGTATCATTAAAACGACAACCATATTTAAAAAATGACAAAGACGAAGAAGATAAAGATATTGACCTGTCTTTTTATTATTATTTTATTCAACTTATATATTTATTAGCATGTCTGCCGAAGAAGAAGTCATCATGGAAACTCAAGAAGTTGATGTTGTTGCCGAAGCTCCTAAAGGTCAAATGTCCGTTGAAGAAGCTCTTCAAGAAGTTTTACGTCGTGCTTTAGTTCACGATGGTCTTGCTCGTGGTTTAAAGGAAGCCGTTAAGGCTTTAGACAGGTAAAAAAAATATATAAATATAATCAAGGAAAAAAGATATGAATAGATATATAAATGTTGGATCATGAAGTAATAATAACCATCACCATTATCATTATTCTTGTTTGGCTTTTTTTTAAATAGACGTCAAGCTCACTTAGCTGTTCTCTGCGAATCTTGCACTGAAGGTGAATATGTTAAATTAGTTGAAGCTTTATGTGCTGAACACAACATCAACTTAATCAAGGTCTCTGACGCCAAGAAACTTGGTGAATGGGCTGGTCTCTGCAAGATTGACCGTGAAGGTAATGCTCGTAAAGTTGTTGGTTGTTCTTGTGTTGCTGTTACTGACTTTGGAGAAGAATCTGAAGCTATGAATGTTTTATTGGACTGTAAGTGAATTTTTTTTTAAAAATAAAAATAAAATGAATCGAAGAATTTATTAGATTTTCTAATGCATAATTTTTTTTTATTTTATATATAGACTTCAAGTCCCAATAAATATTTTTTTTGTAAAAAAAAATTAAATATTCAATAAAAAGTTTTTGTATTTTTTTCTTTTAAATCATGCTTTTCTATTCTAATTTTGTATTGTATTTAATTTTGTAAAGGGTTTATTATATTTTTCGATCATTCATATAATTTTTTTTTTAAAATCATTGTATTTTGATACCCATATTATATATATATATATAAGTAGTATCTTTAACATATCTTTAAAACATTATATTCATTTATTTTTTAATATACAATCACTTTATTTTCTCTTACTCTTTTTTTTTTTACAGTTTATATCATCATGATTTTTTTTATTTGTTGTTAAGGACAAGAACAAAAAAAAAAAGTTTTAGAAAATATGAAAAAAAGATATAAATTAACTAATTTAGATGAAACCAATACGATTGGCAATATCAAGAGCATCAACATCAGCAGTTAAACGGACGTAAGCCTTCTTGGTACCGTCAGGACTAAATAACAATAAAAATAAAATTAATATTATTATCGCCATTCCTTTTATATGTACATATAAAGTATTCATAATTCATCTTTTGTTTTTAACTTACCGAACTAAGGTGTTGATCTTGGCAGCTTCAACATCATAAAGTTTCTTGACAGCTTGCTTGATTTGGTGTTTGTTAGCCTTGACATCAACAACGAAGGTTAAAGTATTGTGGTCTTCAATCTTCTTCATGGAGGTTTCGGTGTTCAAAGGTTGACGAATAACACGGTATTGATCCATACGAGGCAAGTGAGGAATGGACTTGCGAGTGTATTTAGGAACACGGGCCAACTTCAAGGTCTTGGGAAGGTAGAAAGAAGTGGAAGTACGGATTTTACGAACAGCCTTTTGGTGGACACCCTTAAGGGCGGCCTTCTTAGCAGCTTGAGCTTTGTTAGCAGCTATTTTTAATAAAAAATAATATATATTTATGAATGAGAAAAATAATATTATATATATATGTCTTTTTTTTTTTTTTAAAAAAAAAGTATATTAACATAAGTATATAATATATATAAATTTATACAAATATATAAATATATATATTTATATACATATGTTAATATTTTCTTTTTTTTTTTTCTAAAAAAAAGAAGACTGAACGACATAGTTGGAATAGTTTGTTGTGTAATGTATTATAATGAATTATTTTTTTTAATTAATGAAATAAAATAAAAAATAGTGCTGAAGTCCATTCTATTATGTTGTTTCTAAACCTTGTAATGGTCTTTTAAATATTTTTTTCCCTTTCTCTTTTTTAAATATATATAATATATATATATATCGATTCATCCATTTTCATTATCCATCCATCCATTTCCATTATCCATCCATCCATCCGTTCAAGTCGTTCATTCTTCAATTTGTTTTATATATAAAAAAAATAGTTGATTCTTCTTTACCGTTGCTCTTAGGGGCCATATTTGATGATTAAGAATAAAAAAAGAGGGAGTTCTATTTTTTTTTCCAACAATCCATACATAAATTTGCTTTCTCCAAAATGAGAGTCCATTTAAACACCGCTTTAGGCAATCGGGCAAAATCCATTTTTCAAGTACAGTTTTTTTTAAATCAGTGTATTTTATTTTTTAAGAAAATAATGAATAATTATATACATATATATTAGTTTATAGATAATAATAATAAGGTAGAGAAGAGAAATAAATAAAAGTAGAACAATGAATTCATAGTGTAAATAAAATATAAAATATAAAAAATAGAATAGTGATAATAAAAGCAAATAAATAAAAATAAAGCATACTTTTATGAAGTAGTAGAAGAAACATCATTGATGGAGCCAGCTTCATCAAAAGAAGCAAGTAAAGGTGATAGCACAGAGTCTACATTTTCGTACGTTACATTACAACACATGGATATTAATCTTTTATAATTTTGTATTCGTTTTTCAGGTATACTTGATTTTAAATCGATAATATCTTTAAATAATTGTTTTCTCGTTGCTTTCAATTCATCAAGTTGGTTTTGTAAATCTTTTTGCTGTTCCATAGATTGTTGATCATTATTATCATCTATTTTTTCATTTTCATTATTATTATTTGATAATTGTCTATTTGCTATAGGTGGTGTAGGTGGTTTATTAATAGGTGCCGCTGTGGTATTATTTACATCATTACTATTAGATGTAATCGTAGTACTTTCCTTACTTAATTCTTCCATATTAACATCCTCATTCTTAATATCATTTTTATCTTTATTATGTTGGTCATTCTTATCCTTTTCTCTCTCTCCATTTTCTTCTTCTTCTTTTTCTTTCACTTTCATTCCATATTCGAGACGTATACGTTGAGTATATAATAATAAGCGTTTGAAATCCAGCAAGAGCTGATCACCTTGGTCTATAGTATCCTTTATTTCTTGTTGGTCGGTTATTGTATGATGAATAGCGACATTTGTTTCTTCTAATCTATTTATTGTCAACTGGATGTCCCGTTGCTTTTCTTTAATATAATGATCTCGTTGCGTCAGATCTCGCTCATAGCTTCCTACAAAATCATCAACCCAGTGGGATATAGTAGGTGTAGTGATATGTCCCGAAAGCATTGATTTATACATGGTATCCACCTTTTGTCGTAATTTTTCTCTTGTTGTTCGTTCACTTGTATATTTCTGTTGATGTAAAGAAGATAATTGGTTGAGATCTTCGCCATGTTCCAAAGCATTTAAATAATCTTGAGAGGTCATCCCCGTTTCATTGGCAATTTCCGTACTGGCTCCGGCATCAATTAATAATTTAATCAATTTTTTATTCCCAATCCGCGAAGCAATTGTTAAAGCTGTATCCCCATAGACGTCTTGAACGTTCAAAATGGAAATAAGTTCCGATCGGTTATGCATTAATTTATCGATTAAATTCTCCATATAGTATTTAGAAGCATGGACTTTTCCTTTTCCTTTGGCAGTGGTGGCGACATGATGAAAGACTGTCTGATCACATTTATCAATATTAAAAATAGTGGAAGATAATAAGTCCAATAACTGGTCAAACATTTTTCTATCATAATTATTTGTATATAATACGCTCCGCATCAATGCGGTTTGTCCTTTGTAATTCACTCGATACATATCTGCTCCTAATTTAATTAACCGTTGCACTGTTGGAATATGACCCATGACCGCTGCCCAATGCAAACTTGTATGCCCTTCTTCATCGATAATAACATTCACATCAAGATCTTTGGGAGGTCGTTGTAGCAAACTTGGGATATCATCATTTTCAGATACGAAATGATTTAATAATTTCTGTGCATATTTTCTTTCATGTTCAATTTCTTTTTTGGTTCTATTTTTGGTAACATCAGATGATGAGGGTGGTGAGGATGGTGGTGAGGAAGTAGTGGAGGAGGGTAGATTGGTATTATTTGTTGTTGTTGAGGATGTGTTTTTTGATTTATTGTTATTATTTATATTATTATTATTATTCACATTCGTATTATTTTGATTAGTTGTTTGATGATGATGGTCATCTTTGCTCTGTCTTGATTTTGTTGTTGTTGTTGTATTAAGTCTATTAAGATCTACTTTATCAATATCCATATAATCTTGCATATTACTAAGTTTAGAACGTTTATGGCGAGAGTGTCTAGTTGATTTAGATAATTGTCCTTGATTCATTTCTATATCGTCATTATTATCGTGGTTTTCTACCGTTGTTGTATTATTGTTACTACTATTATTATCAGATGCTGTTTTACGTGGTTGACGACGAGGTGATTGAGTTTGTGTATCATTATTATTGTTATTGGTCTGTTCATTTTTTAAAGATTCATTTGTATCTGATACATGGCTATCATCATTTAATACTTTATTTCTTTTTCTTGTTCTTTTTTCCCTTGGTTTCTTTTGTTTTGTTGAAGCTGCAGTAACATGTTTTGGTGCTAAAGGCGGGGATTCTGCTCCTTTTACATAAGTTAAGAGTGGTTCAATTAAACCATCTACATTATACTGTTTTGCTAATGCTGCTGCTCTTTCTAATGGTACCCAAGTTCCTAATGAAAAAATAGAAAAAAAAAAAAAGTAAGTAAAATATATGTATTCTTTTTATCTTTATATATTTCATATTTTCTATTTTCTATATATATATATATATATTTATCTAAAGAGTACCTTGATATTTTCCATAGCCGCCTTGTATTTTTTCATGATTGCCAGTTTGTACTTCTCTTTCAAGAATACGCGTACGTTGAGGTTTATCAAAATCAGCTACTTTAAGTATTTGAGTTGCATTCATATAAGAATCGTTTTTTCTTCGCATAACAGCTACACCATTGCAAGTTATTTCATAAACCGGAACACCTGAATATGTCGCTTTAAATATTTGTGCCATTTATATTTTATACAGAAAAATAAAAAAGGCTTGAAAAGGATAAAAAAACTAAAGCAGAAAGGAATGATAATACAATAATAAAAAGAACTACTATATATTATTTACTATCAAAACGAAGTGAAAAAAATTGGAAAGAGAAAAGGAGAAAAAAAAAGTATGAGAAACAAATTTATTTATAACGCGCCATCCAAAATTGGCACGGGAGTTTTTTAAAAAACCTTTGCCAAAAAAAAAAATTAATTTTTCTTTTTCTATTTTTTTTAAAATTATGTTCCAACAATTTAAAAGCATATTCCCTGAAGCAACTGTAATAAACATCAAGTCTTTAGCTAACTCAGTAGGGTAATGATAATGTTAAATATTGAATAAAATGAATAGTTTCGAAAAATTAAAATAAAGTAATAGCTACTTATAGTAAATGACATTAATACATCTTTGTTATTACTTAGGTTAAATGAAGAAGAATTACTTTCGCTTGGAAAAGAGAAGTAATAATACTATTATAGAAAGATATTTATAATAAATATGGATATACTAATAATAATTATATATTAATAAATCTATACATTATAGATTTGAGGTACTTCGTTCAGAATTCCAAAATCTGAATAATATATTAGCGAACAAGCCTGAAACGTAAATAAATAGAAAAATTAAAACTAGATATAAATAATATAAAAAAATATATGGGCTAACTATATATATAACTTTATTAACTTAGAAATAATTCCAGTAATAGAAATATAAATAATACAGCTAGCGAAAAGGTTGATATAAATAACACTCTACAATTGTTTCAAAGGTAATAAGAAAGATAAACTAATAATACAAATATATCGAAAATATAAATAATAATAAAAAAAAGAGTATTTTCTTATTCATTTTCTCAATATATATAAATGAATACATTAAAACTTTTTATTAGACTTGAAGAAGGATGGAAACAAATACACGATAATAATGTATTAAACATAAAGAGATCTCAGGTAAAATCATCACCATAATAAGCATTGTAAATATATGAATAAAATTGAATTAAATTTTAGTTATTTATTATAATTTTGCTATTTTATATAATTTTAATAATCATAGCATGCCAACAAATTATTGTTAACATTAACATCAAGTTGTGAACAACATAATTACGTATGTAAGAAGATGGCCGATGTGTCCACTGATTTTGAATCCTTACGGCATGATATAAATACAGTAAACAATATTGCAAGTAATATATATAGTGATGATGAAAAAAAGAAAGTTTTTTTTTAAAATAATAATAATAATATATGCTAATATGCCTATTATTTTATTTTATTCCTCTTTTATAACTAGCCGAGTTAAAGGATAAACTAAGCGCATTGGATGATCTTATTGACAAAACATATTTAGAATATGAAGAAAAAAAATTTGAAGAATGGAAACAACAAGAAGAAATCACCTTTAAGGAAGAAAAAATGGAAAAAGAGTAAGTTAAAAATTTAGATAAGATAAATCAATCATAACGGTAGTAATACTAATAATCTTGTCAAAACGCCTTTTTTTATTATTATTCCTATTAGGAGAGTATTAAAGGCGCATGAAGAGCAATTAAAACAAAAATATCAGGAGCATAATGATATCCAAACAAAGAAAAGACTTGAATTATATGATGCAACATTCCAGGCTGATCTTGAGGATTATAAAAGAAGAAGGGAAACTGAAGTATCTTCGCTTTATTCAAGTAAGTAATAATAATAACTATAATACAATTGATCTATTTGTATATATATATATATATATATATATATTAATTAATCAAGAAAGAGTAATTAACAACATAATTTTGGTAATTAATATATACACATATTTATTTATTTATTTTATAGACAAATCGATGATAAATGATAATTTAAAGGCAAAACTCGAAAATATCAATCTAGATAATACCAATGAAAATGAATTAGATACGTTTTTATCAGATAGTAGTATGGATAATACATCACCACAACCTAAAAATAAAAAAAAGAAGGATATAAAAAAGAATACAGCACCATCTTTATCAGTAGAAGCATTTTTCAGCACTGGATTAACTAAACCTACAAATAATAAGAAACAGCCTATTAAAAATTCAAATGATACTGACGATGATGATGACGATGAAGGCGGCAATATAGAAATTCTTGGAGATGAGGATTATGAATCTGAATAGCATTAATATATATTGTAATACATAGAAACTTTTCTTTTTTTTCCTTTATCTCTTTTTTCCTTTTATATATAAATTTATACCAATATCAAATATATATAACTAATATATTATAAATTGTAAACATAAGAAAAAGTTCATGTTCTTTTATTGTACAATAGTCATAATAATAATAATAAAATACATTATTCTAATAATACAGTTGACTTGATCCAATTGTCTACTTCTAAAGGAGATAAGTCACATAAAGCTAAAGTGGTTGTCCATAGCGTCGTTGTTATATCTGTACTAAATTTATCCTTTTTATATATGTTTAATTTTATTTCTAAATGAGTAGGTATTTGTTGGGGCAAAGCATCAGCCCAATATTGCCCATTACTGTCAGGTATAATATGATCATCCATATATTTCATAACTAAATAAAGAGGTGTTCCACTTCCTTCTTTTGGTGTTAACATGATGTAATCAAAAATAAATTTTGTTATCGAAAGTGTAAAGATGGTAGAATGGGCAAATAAGTTAGTTCGTACTGTGCCAGGGTGATAACCTATAGATAGGATGTCGTTTTTTTTAAAAAAAACAATAGATAATAAAATAAAATAAAAATGGCAAACATAAGTTTAATTGACCATATAGTATAAATAATAATAATAATAATAAAAGCGACACATTACAATTTACTTTTATACGGCTAGCTTGATTTTGTAATTTTTGTCCAAGTATTCTAGTTAATTGTGTAACCATCATTTTACTATGTGCATAATGAGTAAGCCCATCCAGTCTATATCGAGTTTTAGCTATGAAGGGGTCTAAAGGTGTCGCTGCATATAGCGTTGAACTTGCTGCAAATAAAATATGTCCATGTTGTTGGTTAATCCAAGGTAATAAAGATAATGTTAATAGCAGAGGCGATATATAATTCTAATTTAATAATAAATAAAAAAGAGATAGTATATTATTCAGTAATTACTTTCTAAATAATTTTTTTCCTATCTTTCTTCTTCTTCATATCATTATTAATATTAGAATTATACTTACAGTTTGACACTGAGCCTCTAATCCATCCTTTGTAACGGTATAAGGGATATTCATAACGCCAGCATTATCTTATTAAAAATAATATAAAAAAGTATAATAAAATAGAATTATTTAATTTTTTAAGCAAAATGTATTATGTCTCTTAATTTCTATTTTTTTTAAGAAATATATGGAAAGTGCACTTACTAATCAAAACATCGATTTCGCCCTTTTTAAATAATGTTTGCACTTGTTTAATAAATTGATGTACACTTTCAAAAGAACATAGATCCATAGTATAAAATGTAACTTTTGATGATCCTGTAAGCTTTTCTAATTTTTGTTGAGCTTGCTTTCCTAATGATGTTGTTCGTGAAGCTATATAAATATAAATACAAATATATATATAAAAAGTAAATATTAAAAAAGTGGTACTATTTTTTTTTTTTAAAAAAAAGGAAAAATCATGCAAGTATATCTATTATATATATCTACTATTTTCACTCTACCAATAATCACGTGATACCCAATCATCAATAAACTTTTTGCTATTTCAAACCCAATACCTGAATCTGCACCTATATATTGAATAGTAGTTATATTATTATTACTGTTGATATTTTATCATAATAATAATAATAATAATATATATATATATATATATGGATTATTATAGCTATTTTATATATTGTATATATTACCAGTGATAATAGCATATCGTTGTTGTTTAGTAGTATCTAATTGATATTGTTGAATTAATTGATCAATGGCCATTTCAGTATCTACATTAGTCTTTCCACCAAATATTCCTCGCTTCCAAAATAAAATAATCACTGTTTCAATCACACCTAAAAAATAAACACGGAAGAAGGTAGGTATAAAAGAGAGCTGGCTTGTTACTAAATTCACTTTTTGTAAAACAGTGGAAGCATATGGATGGATGGAAAGTGGTGTATGAATTGTTTGTTGATTAGATATATAGAGTTGATGAATGAAAAGTAGACAGATAATAATAAATACTATACTAAATAGCAGTACCCATTCAAGCATTTTTTTAAAAAAATAAATAAATAGAGAGAAAGACTGATTAAAAAAATCTGGCAACTTTATTAAAAAACGGGGTTTAAATCACTACCCTAAATATTGCCAGCCCAATCTTTTTTATTATTTCTTCCTCATGGCTCTTTCGAAGAAAAATATCACTAATACGGTGGAGTCTGGTAACCAACCTCCAACTCTTTCCACATCTCTATCTAGCTATTCAACAATAGTCAAAAATTCACTTAACACTTTTCAGTCAAAAGAATGTACGATCCAAACGAAATTATGGATTACGTCTCGCACGAAAGGTGCTTTATTATTTGATGTTTCTAGCTTGAGTGATTCTTTAGCTCAGCAATGGTTTATGAAACAAATAAAAGATCAAACAGACGCAGTTTTTGGTATACGTTTCCAAAAACGAAATAAGATAAGATACATCGAAGTTTATACAAAAAAGACAGCAACTCACAACCTTTTGACAGAAGGTCTTACTTTTTCTACTGCCATCGCCAAACATACAGTTATTCCTAGTTTAGCTTTAGATGATGACAGTACTATTTTACGTGTTTCTATTACAAATTTACCAATGGAAGAGAATAATGAATTAATCGAAGGCATTACTCAAAGTTTTCAACCATATGGAGAGGTATTAAATGTTCAACTTTATAAGGATAATAATACTGATTACTTTATGGGAACAGGTATGGTTACTCTTAAAGTAGACTGTACTGGTGTTTCAACTGATCTCACTCCTTTAACTCACGTTATTCATTACAAAAATAGCGGAGAAAGCTTTTACGCTGCCTGGGCAAACATGCCAACTTGGTGCCGCTTCTGTCATAAAGAAGGACACACTAAGTATCAATGTCCAAAGTCATTGGCAAGCATGATATGCTTTAATTGCCATAATATGGGTCATAGGGCTGTTTCATGCCCTCAAAAGGATATCAAACGTCAGAGGAAAACTCACCTCGATTTAGAAAACCCTGATAAAAACGGACAAACGAGAGATAAATCTTCTCCTCAAAATATAGTTCATAATAAATTCGAAGAAAACAAAAAAGAAAACAAAAAAAACAAGAAAAATGAAAATGAAAAAAAAAGAAAAAATGATGAAAATGAGGAAAATGAAAACGAAAATAATAATAATAATAAATTCAAAAATAGGACTCAATCATCTAATACTTATGGTGTCTTTCAAAACATATCAGATGATGATTCGATCACATATACACAGATTCAATTAGAATCTGATGATCAAATGTCTCAAGGAGATGTCATAGCTAATAAGTCTTCAGAAATTTATACTGATAACGATAGTACTAATACAGAAGACGTTTTATGGGAAGATTATATAGAGGATAACATCCATTCAGTTAAAGATGATATGAAAGAAAATATGAAGGAAGATACGAATGATGATAAACACCCATCGGAAATTGTTTATTCATCTTCACAGGAAGTAACTCCAACCATTCCGGATTCGATAATGAATTCACCCAGTATCACACCTCGAAAAAATCCTAATATTCCTAGTAATCATAGGAAAGGAGTTATCACACATCTAAAGGCTCCTAAAAAGAGCACTTTAAAGAAAACAAACGTACAAAAGAATAGCATCACCAAGAATTTGAATAGTAAGACTACATGCTCATTATCTACAAATGCAGCTAAAAGACTTACTATTCTCCCTCCTAATCCTAATATTGTCAACCATGCAGAGTAAATCAATACTTTGTAATATTTCTTCTCTAAACTGCAATAGTTTAGTGAAATCCGCCTCATTAAAACAACAATCATCCTATTTACGCTATCTACGACTTAACAAACCTTCAATATATATTTTCCAAGATACACGCACAAATAATGATCAAATTACAAACATTAATCAAAAATTACAATATAAACACTCTTTATGGAATTCCTATTGTGGAATTATTTCCTTTTCAAATGATTTCTCATTTTCTTCTATTGATACATCTAATTTAGATAGAATCCTTCTAACCAAAGTTTTTCATCCTAATCACTTCTACGAACCTTTTTTCATTCTTAACATCTATGCACCTCCTACACCTAAACCTCGTAAAATTTTTTTCAAATCTCTTTTATTGTTACTCACCCAATTAGAAAGAGATAAAATAATTAGCTTTTCACGTCTTATTATGGCAGGAGATTTTAATTATTCACTTCAATCTAATTCACCAAGTCATAATAATAATACAGAGTGGATCGCTTTTCTTGACACACACTTTTATAATACTATGGAATTTAATCATAATCAATTCATTCCTACATATCAAAGAAACAATGCGATATTTTCTACAATTGACTATATATATTTTAGTAAACTTCTTTCTATGACTTTACAATCCACAGACATTAACAAACTAAAAAATAATTGGTCGGATCACTCCATGCTAACTACATCCTTTAGTGTCGGTCAACCGCCTACCGGTCCTGGATTATGGCGTGCCAACCAATTATACCTTGGCCATAATGATTTTACTGAATCTTTAGAATATTGCATAAACAACTTGTTAAACAATAAAAGGAACAGACAAATCTCTAATGTCGTTTTATGGGACAATATTAAACACAAAGTTAAACAGAAAGCCAAATCATATGAACATAAATATACATCATGGAGAACGAATACACTGAAATTTTACCAGAGTAAACGTAATCGAATTCTAAGAAGTAGACCTTCTGTTGCCCTAAGGCAACAAATATTACCTTCAATTGACAACATGATACATAACTTACAACAAGAAATAGTAGAACTTGCAGCTTTAAAATCAGGTATTAATTGGAGGGAAAAAAGTGAATCTTCAACAAAATTTTTAAAAAAAATTCACCAGGAAAAAACCACACAACAATACATATCCTCTCTTCAAGAAGACTCAGAATCAGTTACTGTTGTAGATATTATTGATAAAAAACGTATAACACACGATTTCTATCATAACCTTTATACACCTACACATGTAGAAGATGATCTTATTGACAAGTTCTTACAGGAAGCACAATGTTCCACTAATATAAATGAAGAAGATAAAGCGGCCCTATTAAAACCAATTACCATGGATGAATTAATAACTCAAGCCAAACGTGCACCAAAAAAAAGTAGTCCTGGTGATGACGGCCTCAGCTATCCTTTCCTTTTGTTCCTTTTTAATATACCATCGCTTCACCCTATCATTCTGGACATTTATAATAATGCTTTTCTAGGTCAAATTCCTGCTTCGTGGAAATCTATCAGAGTTCGTTTGTTACCAAAAAAAGGAAACCTAAATTCATTAAAAAATTGGAGACCTATATCCTTGATAAACTGCGATGCAAAAATTTTCTCTAGGATCATAGCCAAACGAATGGGATCAATAATGAATAAAATAATTAACCCATATCAAACAGGTTTTTTACCACGACGCTTTATAGCCGAAAATGGAATTGCCCTTAAAATGATCTTAGAACAAGCACAATATAAAAAATATAGAGGAGTTGGTGTACTACTCGATCAAGAAAAGGCGTATGATCGTGTCCATCCTCGATACCTTGAAAAAGTACTACTTTCTTTTCATTTTCCAAAGGTGTTCATAAATTGTATTATTTCCTTGTTTTTCCATAACAATGTTCAAATTAATGTTAATGGTTTCTTTACAGATAATATTCAACAAAGAAGAGGACTTCGACAAGGTGACCCTTTATCGCCCTTACTATTTAACCTGGCTCTGGAACCTTTCTTACTACATATTCTTCATAATGAAAACCTTAATGGTTATTCTTACCCTGTAATAAAACAACCTTTCATCCATCCCGCAGGAACTTCTAATACAGTAATGAATAAACTCAAGTGTATGGCGTATGCTGATGATGTTTGTATTTTTCTAAATTCCACTAATGAGTGGTTAATCCTCCAGAACACTATGAATAGTTATGCCCTGGTCTCCAACGCACAATTCAATGTCCACAAAACAGAACTATTTTCTCTTGATGGTTCTCTTGACAATGAATGGAACCAATTAAAAATATCCAACAATATTCCAAAGTATCATAATAAATATTCATCTACTCCCTTCCGTTATCTTGGCTTCCACATGTGTTATACAAATACCCAGAAGAAAATATACCTACATACTCTGCTACAGAACATCCAAAAACAGATTGGAATATATTCACAGAGAAATCTATCCGTAAAAGGTAGAGTTACTGTCCTAAACAGTCTAATACTCTCCAAACTATGGTATTGTTTACGTTTATTAGTAGCCCCACAATGGTTTTTTAAAAAAATACAATCTCTAATAAGCAAATATGTTTGGCAAGACAAATACCCTAGATTATCCTTTCATCAAATGTGCCAACCTCTATCTTATGGCGGCCTTAAAGTATTAAATCCTCTAGTTCAAAGGCAGTTTCTACAAATAAGGTGGCTAAAAAACATCCTTGACCCTAAACAAAATCCTTCATTTGCATATGATCTATTTATTCATCACCTGTCCTTAATAAATAATCAAACAAATAATCCATATGCCACACTTATGTTCCCTTCTTATAGACTTGGTCCTTTGTCCTACAAAGATCATATAGCTTCAGTTATTTTTGCTAATTATGATTCCTTTTCTGTATCACTAGACTTCAACTCTATATCCATAGCTACATGCTTATCGTTTCCATTACATGTACTCTTTGACAAAATCCCTGAAGACTATTGGTTACTGAAACCAGTCCATAAAACTATACCTGGTAGCTTTTTCTTTAAATATGACCAAAATGGTCCTTGCCTGCGAATAAAAGTACCCAGCGAATACAGCCACCTTCCAAAGTTATGTAAAAGACTATATCGTGATATCTTTAGTAAGAAAATCTCTTTCAAACCATACGTTAGAAATTTAATTGCAGACGCTACTATACCGTATGGTACCATTGATTATACCCCGTTCTGCCAACAATGGCTAAATCAAACAAAAATTTCAGATATTTCTTCCAAAGAATACCGATATGCCTATTATGGAATTAAAAATAATATGCCTCTGTTTAAGCCCAGTATCATTTTAAAACTATGGAATGCCAATATACCACCTAACGCAAGGACAGTTTGGTATAAAATCATTACAAAAAAGATACCCACTGGACAGACTATACATAGAATAAAACCGGAAGTGTCACCTTTATGTATATTATGTAATGAAATAGAAGATATATCACACTTTTTCTTCAGTTGTCCCTTTAAAAAATGCATATGGAATGATATATTATCCATCCACTTTCCTTTATTCCTGTTTAAAACAATTCCTTTTGAAGATTTCGTACTTTACCTAAAACCAATAGAAAAATCACAACTGGAACCAAGATCATTCACTCTATGTGGAATTATACTATATTATATATGGCTAGCACATTGGCAATATAAGCTTAATTCTACTCCTTTCTCTCATTATACCATTGTCAAAAATATACTCCATTCCATAACAACCTTCCTACGTCCATTCGATAAATTTTAAACATATATAGATTAATTACAAAGAAATATAAAGTTATTTATATACGATTATATATATAAAGATAACTATATAAAAAGAAAAAGAGAAAAAATATATATAATTTTATTTTATTTTTACTTTAATCTTATATATACGCTCCTTAGTTGTTTTGTCTTCGAATCCCGCCCCTCAATAAGACACAGGATTCTTAATTCTTATTAAAAAAAAAATAATTTCAAATTTACTTTTAATCCCAAATAAATTTTATTATTTTATAAGTCAAAAAAAAAAAAAAATTTTTTATTATTTCTTTTTCTTTATATATTTCTTTTTATTATTAATAACAATTATATATATACTAATGTCAAACTTTTATTGGAAAGCTGGAAGTATTTTAGGTAAAGTTATTTTTTCATAGATATATTTATAATACATATAGCTAAAAAAACTATCTAGCTTGGTTCAACACTAACAATACCGAAAAGAAGAATAAAAAATATTTACGTATAAAAATAAGAAAAAATATGCAGGATAGTAGCTTATGTTTATATATATGTAAATAGGTTTAAGTGCTGTAGGATTAGCTGCCTTTGGTGCCCATGGTTTAGCTAAACATGTTGCCAACGATGCTACCAAGATTCGTGTACAATATATTTATATATATAAATATATAATAACAAGAATAATATAGTGTCACGTTATTTAATGATTAATCATTTCTTTTTTTCTATATATGTTTACACGTAGAATTGGGGTATTGCCAGTAATTTACAATTTATGCATGCTGTTACCTTATTAGTATTATCGTCTGTCCCTCCAACTGTTCGTCGTATTCATCCTCTTTCCAGACCATTGATCTTAGGTGGTACTATTGCTTTTAGTGGCTCAATTTATCTTTTAACATTGAAAAAAGAACAATACCCTGGTTTAGGCAAAATGATAGGTCCAGTTACTCCCTTGGTAAGAAATAAGAGAATAAATAAAAAAATAACGAATAAAATAAAAGTTAGGATATCTAAATGCATTAATTTTTTATTAATTATTATTTTATTATCATGTTTATTATGACTAAATTATTGCATGAAAAAAGGGCGGATTATCTTTAATGGCAGGTTGGGCTTTTCTTCTTTTATAAATAAATATATAAATACATAACTTTTACATGAATATGTAAATTGTTTTAGTGTTTTTATTATCATTATCAATAATCTATCGGTTTTTATTTTTTTTTTATATATTTAATAATCATTATTTTTAACACGTCTATTTGCTTTTTTTTGTCCATGTCGTTGCTTATTGTCTATCCTTCGCTGATCTTCTTTTTTTCGCCTATAATACATGCATATATAACAAAAAGGAATATGTAGTTTTCAGTAATCTATTCCTTTTTTAATTATTATTATTATTGTATTAATACCTTTCTTCAATACGAGCAAGAGTATCTGCATCTGCTTCACGTTGAACTGCAACAGCTTGTTTGATTATAACTACTAATTTTTCATAACAGTCCTGAAGATTTTTTCCTTGTGATCTTGTTTTATCTGAAGTAATTTTTAATTCACCTGATTTAGTTATATATTGTGAAGTCTAATAGTTTATATATATATATATATATATATATATGTATGTATGTATGTATTAGATGAATCAAGTGATTTTTTTTTTTTGCTATCGTCAATTCTATTATTTTATTAGTTGTGATATATATTTACTTTTAATTTTTCTCTTCCATGCTCAGGAATCCAAAGTGCTTGATCTAATAGTAACCGTAAATCTACCTTGGTATTAACTATAAATGAAGGAGCAATACACATGTATACACACACACGTGTATATATATATATATATATATATATAAATATAATATATAGATCGTTTTATTTATTGATTTTATTTCATTTTTATTCTTTACCCTTGTTTACATTTTGTCCACCAGGGCCACTACTTCGACTAAAAGCGACTACAATATGTTCTTTTGGTATACTATTTTTGTTAAACTGTGAAATCCATAATTCAGCTTCTTGATAAGTAAAAAGCTTAGAATGGGTAGAGTAAAATCGAATAAAAGAAAATGGTAGACTACTTTTAATAATTTTTTGAGCTATTAGCATATATATATGAAGACCAACCAAGTGGGGATATAAAATAAAAAAATAAAAGATGGAAAAAGTTTAAAAAAATTCAAAAATGGATATTTTATAAAAAAAGATTTAAACAACGCCACACATGTTATTTTGCATAGTTTATTTTACAACATACACACATAATAAAAAGACATACTTGATTTCTTTTTTATACAAAATGCCAGTTTTTTAATAGTTTGTTAATTTTTTTTTTAAAAAAAAATAGGATAAATGTAAATTTTTCACATTTATTTAAATTAAATAAAAATCATTTATATACATTTTTTATTTATTCCATTTTTTTGTTATATATAATAAATATAATATTTTTTATAAAAGTACCTTAAAATCAACCACCTATATTATTATATTATGTAACTTTTTTTATTTTATAAAGTATATATCTATCAATACGAAATAAAGTATGATAATGAATGAGTATATTTATATTTTATTATATTAAATGCAATGTAATAAGTAAATATAATAATAATAATAAGCAATTAGGTTATATAATACTAACAATACTAATAAATAATATTGATATGACGCCTGAATATGTTGTTTATATGTAAATAAATGGTTAAAATGTACGAATGGATTGAATAAAGAAATATATTACATTTTTTTTAATACAACAAATATATTATTAAAAAAAAATTCAAGGTTTTCACGATAATGATGATGATTCCTGAGAATGGGTAGCTAGCTTTGGTTGAGATTCATCATTTTCTACAATAGGAGGCATCATTAATGGATCTATTTTTTGAGCTTGGTCAGTAAGGTATGAGTTCCATTCTTGAATATTAATAGAGGATGGTATTTCCCAAAAAGCGGTGTCATTTGGATTAAAGGATACTTGTGATTTATCATTATTATTTAAAGTATGTGGTGGGAATGAAGCAGATGGCGGTGGTGATACAGATGATGAGGAGGAAGGAAAAGGATTGGGTGTATTAAATACACTTGAGTTTTGAGAAGTCGATATTGGTAAAGATGACATAGTAGAATGCTGTTGTTGCTGCAAAGATAATGGAGATGTTGGTGTTGGTGTTGTGTTTGTAAGTGAATAAAGTTGTTGTGTGTTTGCTGTAGAAATAGTTAATCCCATATAATAATTGGCATACTTTTCATCTATACCGATAGAGCTTGATAAGGATGGCTGATTAATGGGTGTATGAGTTGAGGTAATAGCTGAATTTGTAGTAGGTATTGTAATTGGTATTGATTCTGATTCGTGTTTAATTTCGTGTACGGAATAGTCATTTTCATTTCTATTTCCATTAACCTCATGATTGTCGACTCTATTGTCATCATTATTATTACTACTATTAGTACCATCATCATTAACTTCGTCATTAGTATCTTCATATTCTTCAGGAGAATTAGGAACCGCTATAGAAAGTGGGGGAGGCATTGCATTTTGTACAGAGTTTTGAGATTTCGAATAACTTTCATCCACACATTCCAAATCAATATCACGTAATCCAGCTAAAGCACCTAAAATATTACAGTGTCTTGCTGATGTACTCCAAGTGTTTTCTACTTCATCCATAGCATGCATAATTTTATTGATACTGATTTTGGCTTCAAATGAAAACATGCTGTCAGAGGATTGTGCGTTATGAATAAAAATAATCCCAGCCGTAAACATGAAATAAAGTGCATAATTATTCACATATTTCAATCGACCATCTGCTAATAAAGATTCAGAGATATCCAATATTTTATTTGCTGCAAAGGTACATATAGCTGCTGAAGGAAAGACAGAAGGCGCTGGTGAGGATGAGGAACCAGGTATAAAAGGACGATGTAATAATATTAAAATAGTATAAAATAACATATGCATTTGGCAGAGTTGTAAGGCTGGTGCTTTCCCTGTTTCTGCTAATCGCGTATTGGGAGGTCGGTATTGCATAGATTGAGGCAATTTCATCATCCATTTATTTAATCCACGATCTAAATTGGCTACAACACTATCAGGACATGTCATCATTGATAATTGTTTTCTTCCGCGTACCATATAAAGGTCCCTTAACACATCACCAAGTAATTCACATAACTTGATTAATTGATGAAATCTTTCCATAATATTTTTTGATTCACCGTTGCCATCATCTTTGTCTTCATAACTAGGGTAAAGAGCATCATAATCACGCTCATCCAATACAGGCGATCTTCCATGCATAGCGCAAGATAATCTATCTACTACAAAGCAACTATAGAAACATCTTTTTCGTTCTTCTTTTTCAACATCTGTTAAATTCCAATTGTCGCAATTTCTATGTAATCCAAGGTTTTGAGCCATTCTAAATGCCTAATATTTTTTAAAAGGAAAAAAATGAAAACATTTATAAAATATAATAAGTATATTGTAAAAATCTATTATTTTATTTTATATTATTTATTTATATTGATTTTCTTTTTTCTTTTTTTAATATAAAATATTATACAATTACCATGCCACTATATAACCAACCGCGAATGGTTTTTAAAGCCCCATTTGAATGACTACTCATCAAGACTAAAGCTTGTACGGTATAAACTTTAAAATCATCCCATTCCAATTCCATTAATAATCTTGCCCTTTCAAAAAAAATATCACCAGCTGTATCTGATAGTTGAGGATCTGACCGTACGCGTACATCAGGGGAGAGACGAGAAGTGACACCATAAATAGCGTTCAAGAGTAATGCAGGTGGTTTATTATCTTTTGATTTCATTCTTTCTAAAAAGGAGTCCTTATGTATTACAGGAAGCCATGGATAAAAAGTTTTAAAATAAAGATCCAAAAGGTGTTCAGATAAATCATCAGGTGGTAATTCAAATGGATCTATGTTACTTGCATTTGTTATATTAATGATCGATGCTTTATTGTTATTATTACTATTATCGTCAGTACTACTACTGCGTTTTTTATTATTCTGACTATTTTTATTCTGATTATCCTTATTATGGGTACTGTTATTATGGTGGTCATTGTTTTCACTATTCTTGTCACTATCTTTAAAGCTGCTGGTCTTTAGTTTTGTATCTCTTGATCTAAAATGAATGGATCCATTTTTTAAATTCTTATTACGATGTAACATATCAAAACCCGATGATCTTCCATAATAACGTAATTGACCTGAATCATCAATTGATAAATTATCCAATTGATCAGAACGAGAGGCCATATCAGAATTTTGTTGTTCTTGTTGCTCTTGTTGTTGCTGTTGTTGATGATGATGTTGCTGTTGTTGATGATGATGTTGCTGTTGTTGGTTAGGAATGTCATAATGGTAAGGTGTATTGTGTGTTTTATTTTCATGATCAATTCCTTCATTTTTCATATGCATCATAGAGGTAAGTTCGCTCTCTAATCCATGTAGTGAAGTATGATGTAAAGGTCTAGGTCTTACTAATTCTCCATTCGCTGTTTCTAAAGGTGCATTTAATTCTGCTAATATGGCTTGTGAACGAGGATCATCATCTTCTATAATACTTCCTAAAAGTGCTTCTAATCGCTGTAGCCTTCCTTCAATGGCTTCAATATATCCTTTAGGTGGTCCTCGCTATGCGTTAATAATATTTTATTTATATATACAAAAGTAAGTACCAAAATAAAGTTTAGTTGTATGTTATTTTTTTTAAATAAATAAATAAACAAAAGATAGAGTATATACTTTTTTCTTTATCTCTATGAATATTATTAATTTAAATACCTTTTTAGTCGACTCCAAATACTGACAGTTTAAACCAAGGGATTTACAATTATTACAAGTAGGTGGAGATCCTAAACACTTTACTTTTTTTTTACGACACTGTTCACTATAAATTAAAATAAAAAATAATAATACAAAATACAAAAATAAAAAATAATACAGTAAATTAATAAATAGTTACAGAGATTATTAATATTAACATTTTAATATGTAATTTATACACATACATATTTATATATATTATACATTACCACGCTTTACTAACGCGTTGTCTTTTGGTAGGATTTTCTTCTGCCATCGTATGATAATCCTCTCTTTCTTGTTTATTGCTATTATTACTATTTGAAAGGATAAGAAAAAATCAGTGAGAAAAGAAAAAAATGTAAAAGAATTGCCCTTAAATTTTTTTTTATTTTTGCTCCACAATTTTTTAAAAATAGGCGGAATTTAAAATAACTTTGATTATCATTTTTTTCGAAACTGTTTATAATTAATATATAACTATTCCTCTTTCACTTTTTTTTTTTTTTGAAACATGCCATTATTTTCTATTAGTTCTATATTTAATATTTAATATTTAATATTTGTTCATTAATTTAATTGATCATTCTTATCTATTTATCAATTAAAATTCAGTAAAATGATCATCATTAGATCTTTAATAATTTAGAGCCGATTTATAATCACATGTTTCACTTCAAATAAAGTTTTTTTGATAGATGGAAAAAAAATAAATAAATAAAAATAAATAAATAAATTTATACGTACATTTATTAGTATGATTAAAAACATTTAGATATAAATGATATATATATATATATATATATATATGTATATATACTATGTGGAATGAATATATTTTATATGAAATGAATATATTTATATATGTTGGTTAAAAAGGAATTAAAAAAAAAACTATATTTCTATTATTATAATTATTATTATTATTTAAGATTGATTTTGTAAATATTCTTCAATACATGAATTAATATAATCTTTTCTATATGACATGGGAATACCAAAGATTTGTTGAAGTTGTTCTCTTACTTGTTTTTTAGTTATTTGAGTTAAATCTGAATGAGATAATATACGATGTACTTGCTGTTTAATTTCTTCATGACTAGGTCCAGTTGAATCGTCCATTGCATCTAAAGCTAAAGAATGTCTACTTGTTCCTTGGGGTAAATGGGGTTGTTGTTGTTGTTGTAGAGGTAATTGACTTAATGATACAGAACCTGAAGCCATAGAATATCTGTTCGGAGCAGAAGGTTTTGGATAAGGAAGTAAAGGAACAGATCCATTTGAAGGCATCATCATACTACCACCACCATCCATAGTGAAAAATCCAGAACCGGAACGACGATTATCCATACCAGAAGGAGGAGTAAGAGTACCAACAGTGTTATTATAAGGCATATGACTCATGATTTCACTATTTCTACCCATTCCATTACCACCACCATAAACAGATCCAACTTTAGAAGGTTGTCGAGATTGATAAGTATAAGCACTACTAATTTGAGATTGGCCATCGTCATTCCATTCTTCTGATAAAATAGTTCTTTCGTATTCTGACCAAGTCATGGTAGGAATTGTTTTAGGATCAAATTCACCTTCATCTGCTACTTTTATTTTTTTACCCTTTTCACCCATTACCACACGTGTATTACCCCATGAGAAATCGTCAAAGTGCCAATAGGCATAAATGGGAATATAGAAGGAAAAGACAGGAATAGCGAGAATAGAGACCAACATCCACATAATGTATTCCCATTTACGTTTGATAATAAAAAGAAGAGCTTGTAAACCATAAACACCAGCAATGGTAGCAATAGAAATAGTAGGGATTTTATCTGTGGAGGTAGCAATTTCATAAATAAGATAAGCAATATAACCCACTAAAGCTGGCATAACTAAAGTACTGATCAAATCCAAAATAACCACAAAACGCATAGAGAAACAACAGAAACCGCAAAGTCTAGGTAAAAAGATCAATTCCCCAAGATTGTGAATAGTTGAATTAATCCATCGACGACGTTGAGAGAGTAAGACGCTCCATAAATCAGGTGCATTAGTTTTACATTGAGCATCTGCTGTGAATTTTGTTTTAAAGTTGGAAAAGTGTTTTAATAAAAGAGTTGTCAAGTATCGGTCTTCCCCTAAATGAAGCAAATTCTTTTTATGTAAAGTATCTACAATATTGACGGAATAATCATTGATTACTTCATTGCTGATAAAAAGAGGTCTTTTACCATCAACAGTACGTACACGATACATGGTGAAACACCCAGGTAAACAACTGACAGTTGAGAAGAGAGATTCAAATGCTTTGATCATATGGTGAGAGATAAAGTATTCATACACTTGAATCATGGTAACCCAGGTATCTTTTTCGTTTGCTAAATTGGTTTCACCACAGATACCAATAATCTTCGAATCATGAACAGCTGCTGAAACTAAATTATTTAAACCAGTAGGCATAACTTCTGTATCAGCATCTACCATCAAAACAAACTCATAAAAGCTTGGATTCACCCCAATAACATTTTTCATTTGATGGTAAATTTCCAGTTGCAAAGGATTCATAGGAGCATCAAAATGAACGCGATTTAAATATTGCATAAGGACCAATTGAGAATCACGTTTACCACGATTACCAGGTTTTTGTCTTTCTGTAGGTTTGCCACATTTCACGACGACCAAATAAGGAACAACATGACCACTTGTTTCATAAAGACCAGAATATACTTTACCCATATTATGTTGCTTTTGACCTTCACCGACGGATACAAAGGAAAGAGGTTCAGGATCGACTTGAGCATCCACACCCAAAATATCCAATACAATACGGGGGGTAGGGCGATCATTTCCACTACCAACAATCATACCATCACAAATAATAAACATCAACTTACGTTTATCATCATACGTCAATTTAGCTATGGAATCGATTGTTTTACGTAAGGATTCTTCGTCTTCAGTGTAACAAGTAATTTGACAGATGACAAATTTATCATGTTCTTCAGGAGCACGAGCACTAGAGATACGTAAAGCTGCAATAAACTTGAATACAATTACACTTGCCAGTAAACAGGTTACAATCAAAAGCAAATAGGTAGAGAATTGACATTTTGTTGAATTACGTGTATCCAACATACCAACGAAGAATAAGTTACGAAGACATACCAATTGTCGTTTTTTAAGTGCAGGATCTAAATTTAAATCTTGGAACCGTTGGGTTACATCACTACCAGAGAATTGTCTAAAAAGATTTACAATTTGATCATCCATAAAATTCACATCCACATTGGTAGGTGCTGGTTCATTAGAAGGAGCCTTAGCATATCTACCACCAAGAAGATAGGATGTTAAATCGTAAACATGGTTATCCAAAACGGCCCAATTACGCATCATACGAATACCATTAACTAAAGTAGCCTGTGTTGCTTGATCATAGATGGCTTTACTTTCATAGCCCATATTACCTACTTTAAAGTTTTGTCTGAGCATTGACATTTGATCATAATACCAGTTAGGGCGATACACATCTGACGAATAACGGAAATCATGGTAATAAGCATTTTTATCTGTTAAATTGACTTGATAGTCTAATGAAACATATTGAGAGACTTCACCAGTGGTACCTTCACAAAGAGCAGATACTTGAATAGGGAATAGAGGAGTTATATCTTTACCAGCATAATCAAATAATGCACTGGTAGGGATAATATCAGTAGGATAATGTCTTGGTGCAAAGTTAGTTAAATCAAAGACTTCACCACGAATTGCTACATATGCCTTTTTTTCGTCACTATGATTTTGTAATTCAGAAGGAGAAAAGACGTTTTGATGGGGACAAATTAAATCACCAAAGAAGACCAAGAACCAAATAACAAAAGCACACAAGAGGAAAATGAAAAAGCAAAGGGTGAATTTTTCACGCCATGCAATTTGAACATCCTTTCGTTTCATACGACCACACCATACAAGGAACTTTGTTGGAATCCACCATGTAACAGCCCATACCAAAAATAACCATCTTTTACGTTGTGCAGACATTTTATGTTTATCTTCACCACTGTCATCCTCTTCTTCTACAACAGGTGCATTATTATGTTGACCATATAACATGGTATTCGATCCTCCAAGGTCTTTCATATCTGTATCCTCATGAGATAACCCTAATGAATCCGAGCCATAATAGGATTCAACATGATAGCGACCCCCACTAGGGGCAGCATGCATTCCCATACCAGCAGCGCTTCTATCATCAGGTGTATTGATTTCTTCTTCAGAATAATAAGATTGTTGATCATCATAATGAGAGCCAATAGCAGTTGGTTGAGGAAGTCCAGAAGCTGCAGCAACTGAGGATAAATGAGCATTTGAATTTAAGTTGTAATTACTATCTAATTGTCCACTATTACGAAGGTTAGGTGAATTGATATCTTGAATTTGTGGATCATTCTTTTGCATTTGTCTGAGTTGATTTTCTAGCTGCATCCATGGACCATCAGCCAAAAAGATCTATAATTAGATATTTATATATATATAAAGGAAAAATAATTGTAAATAAATAGATGTCAAGTGATTTTTTTTTTTTTTTTTTTTTTTTTTAAAAAAAATAAAATAAATGTTTACCATATTATTTCCTACTATAGCATTTTGATTGTTCCATCCATAAGTTTGTATGGCAAGTTCACAACAAGAACGAGGTAAACGAGAAGTATCAATAGAAAGAGATTGTAAAATAAGAGCATATCTTTCTAAAAATTCTGCATGGGTAAAATGTTGAATATAATGCTGTCTCATTCTTTGACTGATTTGAGATATAGATAAATGATTTAATTGTTGTTGAACGAGTTTACTATCAAATTGAGTTGGATGTTGTTGATGGTTAGGATTGATACAAAAAATAGACCATAAAGTAGCCTCTTCAATAGAATTAAATAGATCATCCAAAGCAGACGATAATTGATTTAAAACACTAGTTGTAGGTACGGATGTTGAAGTTGTATTTTTATCATCGGCTGTGGTAGTTTTAGGTTGATCTTTATTTCTCTTGCTTTTACGTAAGGAAGGTTGACGGGAAGGTTTAGTAGATTGTTGAGCCGTGACAATAGCTTGGGTATTACGAGGATGAGTAACAGTAGCAAGATTATCTTCAGAAAATAATTCTACTAAGAAGCCATTCCAAGAAGCGGGGATATCAGTACTACCACGGAATAGAGAAACGAAATCGACAGAGATTTGATTGCCATTACTTTGTAAAAAGCCTTGAGGATCATAGGTCACAGAACCAGTATAATGTTCAATAGCGAAATGGCGAGCGCTTGTACTTGATTTTTTAAGACTAAAAGATTGATGTTGACCATTATATTTAATCATGGAATCTAAAAAGTTATTATCGGTATGTGATCTTTTTCCAGAGGTGTTACTGTCTGTCATATTATTTAATAAAGCGCACACACCCTTTGAAGGGCGAGTTAATAGTTCTAAACAAGGCTGGTTACTATCATACTCTATATTCGCCATTTTAATGCCATCCATTGTATACACTTTATCGTTCATCACTCTATCCATATAATAGCCATGGATTCGTTCATTTGAGAGTAATAAACAAAATTGGTGAAATCCAGAAGAAGTAGGGTTGTTGTTGTTGTTTGGTGTTGATGATGTGCCAGGGAAATCCAATAAACCAATAAAAGCAGCAAAGGAATCGTTGCATGTTTTATTGTTAATTTTTTCCACCAGCCAAGAAAACAACAAAGAATAGAGCACCCTGACCAATTCATTACGTTGTTCGTTTGCTTGCTCTGCATTTAAAATAAGGGTTGTGACATCTTTACGAATCAAAGTGGTTTTAAACGTTAAAACGTTTTCAAGAGCTTGGGGGTCTAAGCCAAGCATATCAGCAACTAGATCTAATTCTTCTACATTTTTCACATAAGCCGCTTCTTGATCGCTTGAAGCAGAAGGGTCCAAAAAGACCAGGTTACCAAGATGTAAAAGGGCAGCCAATAGCTGTATAATACGAGTAATATGATCCTTTCTAAAGCCGCATACTTTAAGACTTTGTTTTAATTGCATCCATGCTTCTGGGTCCATAAGTTGAGCTTGCGAGGAAGAAGAAAGTTTTGCTTTCAAATAACGGTAGTGAGAAGGTTCCGAAGTTAATTGTAGTGATTGTTTTTCTTGAGGACTTAAACCAGCTAACAATTGATAAAATACATTAAAGTTGGGTTGCTGATGACATGTAACACGAGATTTATCAAAACAATAGTGTAAAGTTTTAGCACCAATCATACGGCCACGTTCACTAAACTGTATCTCACCATAGTAACCATAGAGAGACGCGTTGGTATTAAGGGATGAGGCAGCTTGTCCAAAAGCATTAATAATTGTTTGAGAGTGAATAATTTGTTGTTGTACCTTTGTTTCCTTTTTATGGCTACCCAAGTGTAATAAGTGTTGTAATATTAACTGTCTTGTTGATGTTTTTCCAGAACCTGATTCACCACTATGATTATCATGTGTATGTATATGTTTTTTTTTTTATAAATAAAAAATAAAAAAAAAAAAAAAAAAGAGAGAGAGAAAATAAAAATTGAGTAAGAAAAATAAAATAAAAAACTGACGGGACGGAACTTTAATTTATTTATTTTTTCCAACTGGTTACTGATAATTTTTTTTTTTTTTTTTTTCTTATGATTTTCCTTACAATAAAAAAACAGCTTGATCGTCTCCAGTTCGTCTTAAATTAAAATAAGTATGATTTATAAATTCAAATAAATGAGGATCTAATAAAGAGGGTTGATGATTGATATCCTTATAAATAGCTACATAATCTAAACTAGATTGGTCATCATTTGTAGGCATAGGTTTATAAGGATTAATGGCTACAAGATGATTCGAACCTATCTTTGTATATATTTGATTTGAAGCATATCGATTTTGTAAACATGTTTTTATATCTTCTACTAGTATTAAATCCGGATGATTGATATCTTTTTGTTTTCCCATTATGTATGTTTATATATATATATATATAAAGGGTCTATGATGAGTTGGTAATGATAATAATGGTTATATATAAAAATACATATATATAAAAGTACAAAAATATATAAAAAATAAGAAAATGAAAAAGAAAAAGAAAGAAAAGAAATAAAAATAAAAAGATTATTTTTAATTGGATCATATAACAAAAAAAAGGTTGAGTCTGTGTTACATAAGTGTTTTCTTCACTCTTTTATCATTGATTTATTTTTTAAAAATAAACACCATTTCTTATTTTGGCATTCCCATAAATAATACATGGTAACTTTTTCATATATATATAATATAATCTAGGGGGAAATAATTAAAAATAAAAAAAAAGGTCATCATCTACCTCCCAAATAAAGAAGAATCGCTATATTTATATATATAAATCATATATAATTCATCTTTTTTTTTTTTTACTCCATCGTTATTATTTTGATTCTCCTTCATTCCATCTATAACCAAAATAATCATTATTACATGAAAACTTGACAGCTATTTCGAGAGTTCTATATTAGGACAACAACTAGCGCGGAGTCGAATTGTCTATAAATGAGTGTTCTTAGTATAATAATTTATATAAATTTATCTTTATTTAAAAAAAAAATTTTTTTATTCTCTTCTTTTTTTATCATAACAATGACTTTTTTGTACATATATTGATTAATTGATTGAAAACACCTTTATTCAATTTTATTGTATTGTTATTATTATTATTATTATTATTATTTTATTATAAAAAGAAAAGGCAGAGGATTTCTTTTTCAAAAAGAAAGATCAGGGTAACCCTGTTGTGGTACCTAATTAGTGATAAAAGTAATACTTTTGCCCATTTTATTATATGTATGTATGTATATATATATATATATATGTACAAAACGGATTGAATAATTTATTGATAATATAAAAAATTGTTCAAGATAATATAATAATAATAATAATAATAATAATAATAATAATAGCAATCTTAAAATAAATAGATGGAAAGTAATATATTTTTTTATAATTAATTATTAGTCGATTAAAACAGAAATTAAATAGCCGCTCTTTATTTTATTCTTTTTTTTTTTTTTTGGTGGCAATATTAAAAAGTATTCTTCTTGCATTACAAAAAAAAAAGAAAAAAAAAGAAAAAAAAAGAAAAAAAAAAGAAAAAAAAAAAACTAATAAAATTTAATCAACTTTTCTTTTTAAAATAATAATAAGAATAATAACAGCATATAACAGTATTAATAGTAAATAAGGCTACTAAATAGATAAATGATGGAACAAGTTTTTGTCAAGAAACAAGAGTTTTTAAATAACATTCATTTTTTTACGGTGGAATATAATAAATTTTTACCTCCTGCATTTACGTATAAAACTGAATTTTAATATAGATAAAAAAAGAAAAAAGATATATCAACTAAAATATATAGGTAGATTAGGGGATTAATCTGATCATTTTATTTAATTTATTGCTCTAAATATGTTTATTTCTTTTTAATTGACGATGAGATTATTGATCCATTACTATTCATACAAATATATTTTATATAATAAATTAACAATCCTTTTTACTTTTTCAATTAAAAAAATCACTAGCTCTACCTGACCTTTTTTTTTTTTAATATCAATCACCATTGTTGATTTATCATTGCTCATAATAATTTTATTTATCCAATTCTTGCTTGCATTAACACATTATTATTATTTACAAAAAACTTATTTTATTATTATGAGTATTACGTATTAAAATAGTTTTTTTATACAAATGCTATTGACTGAAACTAAAGTTTAGCCTTAAGTGTTGATTGGATAAGAATATCTTTGTTTTTTTGAATATAATCCAAAGCGCGCTAAGAAAAATAAAAAGTGTATATGTTATTTAAAAAATTAAAGATTTGCTTTTTTTTTTTTTTCAAAATCCTTACCTCATGTCCACCAGCTTTTTCAAATAAAGTTTCTAATCGTTGAGCAAGAGCTAAATCTCCACGAATCTATATTTTTTAAATAAATGTATAAATACAGAAATATGATATAAATAAATGATTGAAAACTAGATAGGTAATAGATATAATTTATGCGATTTTTTTTTTCTTTTCTTACTCTAATTCTACGATTAGTATATGCTTTAATACCAGTTAACCTAAGTTAATGAAAGATAGTCTTATATTAATATGATGGTTATTGCAATTAAAAATAAATCGCCTTATATTTTATACATATTTAATTTTACCCTCCAGTAACAAAGTTTAATAAATCGCTATCTTCAACACGGATTTTTACAGTCTTGAATTTATTCTTTTTAGTAATATCTTGTACTTTTTTTGATTTATTGGTAATAATAGGTTGTACCTCATTTCCTTGTAATAAAATATACCTATTTTAAAAACAAAAAAGAGATATTGTTAAAGTTAATTTTTTTTTTTTTTTTACCAAAAAGTGTGAGAAATTATTATTATTATTATTATTTTTGTCTTACCAAGTGGTAGCTGGTCGTTTTCTTTTTGTTACATTAACAATAAAAAAACCTTTAACATTAGGCCAAAGGGAACGATCCTGAACAATTTGACGCTCTACTTCGGGTAAAACAATATCTGATACTAATACGCTTGGTGCCATTTTAATATTATATATATGTATCGGTTGGGTTGGGGTTAGGGAAAAAAAAAGTTGAAAAGAAAGAGAGAAAAAAGAAAAAAGAAAAAATGAATAAAAATGGGAAGAAAAGGAAAAAAATGGATTATGAAAAAAAAAAAAAAACAAATAACACCCCCTTTTATAAAAAATGGGATTAATTATTATCGATGGGAAGAAAAAATACATTTTTTGGGAGAAATTAATGCAAACTCATGTGAAGCACTCACACTTACACGTATATACACACACAAAAAAAAAAATACGATATAAAAAATAATAATATATATAAAAAAAAAACATAGCTAATTATTTAGCCTCTTTTATTTATTTATTCATTTTATTTATATATTTTATTTATTTATAGCCATATATATATTAAATATCAAACTTAATATAAATAATATAAATGATGGTTCATAATTTAATATACCACTACTAATAACTAATAGTGAAGTATTTAAACCCACCCGATTACAAGTTGGATGGTTCAAATCATATACCGTACCAAGACTTTCATTTTGCTGAACTTTCCAATAACCATATTGAAGTCGAGCAAGGTCACCTTCGGGACAATTGAATTGAAGAAAAGGAGGACAGCTTTGTACAACTTGATAACATATATCAATGCATGGTAATAATTCCGTCCACCCATTACTACTCAATTGATAAGTTTGATCGATCCATTTATTACGCGATTGATTAAATAAAACATTTCTTACTGATGGTGTTGGTAATGGTTTCATTATCATCATACTGTTGCTATTATTATTATTATTAGTATCTTGCTGTTGTTGTTCATCAGTAGCTAAGGTGGTACATCTTGGAATAGTTACTGAACAAAGCCATCGTTTATAATCCCGATAACAATCATCGCAATTTCTAACTAGTGAATATTGAGTGCTATTACAATTATATTGTTTCAATGCTGTGTTAAATGGATCAAAAAGAGCTTGGGCTTGCTGATCATAAGAACGAGTTATATTCCAAATGTCCTGATTAGCATCTGTAGGAACACTGTAAGCTACTTGATCACAAAAATCAAGATTATATATTAATCTACAAGTTGGATCTATTTAATTATAATATATAAATAAAGCCGTTAATAGTTAATTAGCGTAACGTTTTTATGGTTAACAAGATTATTCGTATTTACGTCTACATATTTTATTTTATTTTATTTTATTTTATTTACCACTTTTCATTCGCAATAAAAGAGGAACACTTATTCCAGTTATACCACCAGGCATTGTTTCTATCATATAGGCCGTATAGGATTGACTTTGCGTTAAATTGGATACCATAATGTATTGTTGAATATAATTATTAGGAAGTGATCGATTGGTTACGTTAACAGGAGAGGGTATTTGATAAGATTTTATAGCACAATATGAATATTTTAATTCTTTTGGAACATTCAAAGTAATAAGCGTAGTAATATTATTATGCTGTGGCATTATAATTGGTTTTGTAAGGAATAGAGCATGCGTATTATCCGTATCTTCCAGTGTCATGGAATCATTTTGTGAAAAAAGTGGGTGCATCCATTCTAAATAAATAAAATTAAAAGCAAGAGATAGATATATATTAGTGCTATATAATAATAACAATTATCACTAAATATTTTATTTCGAAGCATTCATGTAAAATACTTACGATTTGTTGATAGCCCAATCTCATATTTCCATTCACCAGTCCAACCTTCTGTTAAAGTAGGTGCTACTACCCCTATCCATAAATTATCGATATGATTATTTTGCCAACTGATACGTCCAGGTTTTGATTTATCCACGGTATCGTTATTTTGATTTTTTGTTGGTCCAGGTAGCGTATTGCCTCCATCAATAGAAATGTATAAATCTATTGTTGGAATAATACCTGTATAATGAGGAGGAGGGATTGGTTGACTACAACTTGTTAGTGTTAAATAAATAGGTGTAGTTGGATCACGTTTTATTATTGTACTAGTCGTAGTTTTATTATCTTTGGCAGTTATAATAGAAGTAATAAGAGGTGATGGACCTATACTATTTTGATTTATGATTGACTTGGAAACAGTAGAAGCTGTTGAAAAAAAATAGTGTTGGTGTACTCCTGATGTAATATTACTTGAAAAGATTTGATTGTCATTTAATGGAATAGTAGTGGATTGTCCATTTGTATATTTAAATATAATGAAAATTAAAAATATTATATATAGAGAGATCATTGTATGGTTTTATTTGAATAAATTAAAGGGTATTATTTTATATACAAAGGATCATTATTTTATGTCGCAAAAAAAAAAAAAGAGAGAAAAATTAAAGAAAAGTGTTATTTTTATAATTTTCTTTTTAAAACTCAGTTTTTTTCCTCTTACAGACAATAATTCGAATCCACATTATTTTTAACATTTTATCTATTCTATTTGTAAATTTGTATTTTATTTATCATGTTTATTGTATTTATTTATATATAAACAGTCTATATATTTTAAATTTTATTACAAGAAAGAGACAAAAAAAAGATCAAACATATGTATTATAAATTGAAAGAAGGGAGGTAATCGATTTTAAAAAAATGTAGTCGTCATAAAAAATAAAATTAATAGAGAAATGTAAAAAAAAAAAATACAATAATGTAATTCTATCATATATATATATATATTATATAATTTTTTATATTTTTAAGATTGTTGATTTTAATTGATTTCGCCTGTATTACGGGGTGTACCTTGATCTTCAGGGAATGGAGGGGGAGCTTCAACCTAAATTTA
Organism: Cunninghamella blakesleeana; assembly: GCA_017871115.1. Classification (NCBI taxonomy): domain Eukaryota; kingdom Fungi; phylum Mucoromycota; class Mucoromycetes; order Mucorales; family Cunninghamellaceae; genus Cunninghamella; species Cunninghamella blakesleeana. Next base: position 5,640,512 of record JAFCIZ010000001.1, on the reverse strand, counting down.
TAATAAAAATAGCCATAATAATTAATACTCAATACACTTTTATCAACATAATAGTAGTAATAATATATATATTAACAATTTATTTTTATATTACCGTTGATGGTTTTCTAACATATTCATCATATACTGTTTTTTCTTCAAATGGACGCATACCAAGTAAATTTTCCATATCTTCACGAGTAATCACTTCCTTTTCTAATAACAATTTGGCCACTTTTTCAACCTCGCCCTTTTTATCATTAAGTAAATCCACAGTTCTAGTATAAGCATCACTGACTAATTTGCGAGCTTCATCATCAATGAGGGATCCTGTTTGTTCACTATAAGGTTTTTGGAATTGTTGTTCAGAATTTGGATCATGGAAAGATAAGGGTCCTACCTTAGAGTTCATACCATAGGTAGAGACTTGAGCATAAGCGATCTTAGTAACCTTTTGTAAATCATCTTGAGCCCCTGTTGTAATAGAATTAAAGAAAATTTGTTCAGAGACACGACCACCTAAAGTCATACACATACGATCTAATAATTGATTTTCAGAATAAAGATATTGATCTTTAGGTAAATATTGAGCATAACCAAGAGCAGCAACACCACGAGGAATGATAGAAACTTTAAGTAAAGGATCGGCATATTTCAAATACCAACCAGCAACAGCATGACCAGCTTCATGATAAGCTACAATCTTTTTTTCTTCGGGGGATAATACACGAGATTTCTTTTCTAAACCAGCAATCACACGTTCAATGGCTTGTTCAAAATCAGCTTCTTGAACTTCATCCTTTTGATGACGAGCAGCAATCAAAGCAGCTTCATTACATACATTATGGATATCAGCACCAGAGAAACCAGGGGTTAAGGCAGCTAATTTACGAGATAATTGATCCATATCAGCAGAGGTCTTAATGGGTTTTAAATGTACTTTGAAAATTTGGGCACGGCCACCAATATCGGGACGGTCAATAGCAATATGACGATCAAAACGGCCAGGACGCATTAAAGCAGGATCCAATACATCAGGACGATTGGTACCAGCTAATACAACAATATGTTCACTTGATCCAAACCCATCCATTTCCACTAACAATTGATTCAATGTGCTTTCTCTTTCATCATTTCCACCCATATGGCCTCCTTTACCACGAGCCTTACCAATAGCATCAATTTCATCTACAAAAATAATACAGGGGGCATTCTTTTTGGCATTAGCAAACAAATCACGAACACGAGAAGGACCTACACCAACAAACATTTCTACAAATTCGGAACCGGAAACACTAAAGAAGGGCACACCGGCTTCACCAGCTGTAGCTTTAGCTAATAATGTTTTACCCGTACCAGGAGGACCAGAAAGAATAGCACCACGTGGAATGGTAGCACCAAGACGTTCATAAATGGCAGGGTTTTTTAAAAATTTAACAAATTCCATGATTTCTTCTTTGGCTTCATCGGCACCAGCTACATTTTTAAATTTAACCTTGACATCTGTTTCTTGATTAAACATCTTTGCTTTGCTTTTCCCGATACCAAAAATACCTTGTCCTCCACCTCCAGGACCACGTTTTGTCATATAATACAAGACACCAATTAATAACATGGTAGGCGCAAAGTGTAAAGCTGTGTTTAATAAACTAATTTCTTCATGATATGAGACTGGGATACGTTCTTGAGATGGGATTCCTAATTCCTTTTGTGCATCATCCAATTTACGTTCAAATCCATCGACCGATCCAATACTAAAGATAAATGTTTGTTGAGGTGTGACTCCAAGGGAAGATGATTCAGGGCGAAGGTGAACACGAACTCTATTACGATTGACAACGACAAGGCGATCTACAAGTCCTTTATCTAATAATTGTGTACGGAAAGCTTGCCAAGTGATTTCGCGAGAACTATCTCCAGGTGAGGATATCTTCCATAATAACCATGTACCGACTGCTGTCCCTAAAAGCATATTCGAATTAATTTGGATTTCTGGTGGTTTATTGTTATTATTATTGCTACTGTTTTTATTAGTATTTCTATCATTATTGTTATTATTGTTGTTGCTTGAATTATTATTAGAATTTTTTGAACCACTTTCATCTGATTTTTTAGCTTCGCTTGATCGTTTAGTTGATTTTCCAGCATCCTTTCCAAAAAACCCTTCAAAGCCTTTTGGAATATTAAAAGGTTTATTATCATTATTATTATTATTATTACTATTATTGCTGTTTTCTAACTTTTTGCCATCTTTTTCAGAAGTAAACAAACGCTTTTGAGAAGATAATCGCGATCGTACTAAAGTATTATTAGTTGTACTTTTAACATATCGTAATGGTATTGATTTATGATTGATCTTTGATAATCTTGAGAGCATTTATGTTATGAATAATATTAAAATAAATATAGTAGTTCAACTAGTAAAAAAATTTTATGACGCAAAAAAAAAATTGAAAAGAAAGAGAAAGGGAAAGAGAGGAAAAAAGGGAAACAGTTTAAAAAAAAATTAGCTTTGAGAAATAAATAACCAATAAAATTCGTAGGAGTTAAAAAAGGTACCCGCAGAAAAAAAATTGTGAGTCAAAAATTTTATTTATTATTTTCAAACAGTGTCAAATGGATAAATTTGCTTTCATTGATTACCAATAATTGATATGATTTGTAGTTTATAAATATTCATTTTATTTTTTTTGCTTTCTTTTCCTTTTATTATTATTTTTTAATGATTAAATATATATGTATCAAATACTAGAAAATCATTATTAATTTTTTATAATATTTTTATTATTATCATTGCTATTACTGTAATTACTATTATTATTACTATTATTGTTATTATTATTATTATTATTATTAATTATTGGACAAATCTTTTATTTTACAAAATAATAAAAGAAGTAATTTCTAGGATGATTTTTTTTAAATTAATATAAAAAAATTGTGACATGATGATTTAAAAAAAACGATAATAAAGATTGATGATATCCCCTCAAAAAAAAATAATAAGATTTTTTTTAAAAAAATAAAAAAAAACGACTACGTAGTGTGGATTATATATATATATCGTTGATTATTATTATTATTTTTAGATTTGATTTTTAGATTTATTTAAAAACCTAATTCTTCCTTGGTTAAAATACCTAAATCCTTCTTGATAGGAGCTAATTCTTCAAGATATTGTTCATATTGTTTTTCGGTTTCAACCTTTTCCTTAAGACCTTCGAATACACGGACAGCTGTAGCATAATCATTTACACGACGAGAAGCCTTGAGAGCAGATTCAACAACGCTAACAGGGGGAACTAAATCGTAAGCGAAGACATTGTTTAAACCACGTTGGAGTTCGAAAAGATCTTCAACACCATCAAAGAACTTGACATATCTTTCACTTAAAGCTTCGTATGATTCATCTTCGGCATGGGCAGAGTAGAAACGGTTACCCATAGCTATTTATTTAAATATATATATATATATATAAATATAATATAAAATATATTAATTTAATACATCATCAACTTATTGTTCTACTTTATTTTTTTTATATATATAATATTGAATTTAGTATTATTAGCTTTTCGAATTATAGTATTTTTTTAGGTATATATTGCTGTTGCTTAAGTGTTTATTTCACTGTTGCTTTAATAGTCGCTTTATATTGTTTTTTGTGTTTTGTTATATCATTTTTATTTTTTCGAAATGAGCCTAATAAAAAAATACTATAATATGAAAATAAAATTAAATAAATCTATTTACCCATAGGACGAGAGATGGTAGAACGAGCAACGGAAGCACGGGCAACACGAGTGATGGTTGAACGAAGCATGGTTGATATAATTTAATAAATAAAAGAGAAGGGTTTAAAAAAAAGAATGTATTGAGGAGAAAAAAAAAAGGAAATAGAGAGAGGGAAAAAAAAAACTTCAGATAAACACACCGCGTCGAATCCAATTTTTTTTGACCCAGCAGCCTTGTTTATAAATTCAATACGTCAGAGTTTACAGTCACGTAGCAATCTTTAAAATATAATAATTATTTTTATAAAATAAAAAAACTTTATTTTATATAATAATTTCTTTCGCATATATATAATAATCATAGCTACCATTTTTAATATTTTTAAGACTTATATATATATATATATGTAGACGTAGATATATTGTTTACATATAGTCTCATTAAAATATATGATTTTTTATGAATTGTAGACATACTTTAGTTAATTATTGGTGGCTTTTAGGAGAACTGAAGAGAATAAATTTCAAAACCAGCTTCTCAATCCAAGAATATACTATTATGGAAATTTTATTTAACTTTAATTGTTGAAAAATAAAATAAAAAATGCTCTATTTATGAAATATAAAGTCAAAAAGTATTCTTTTTAATGATTAATTGATTTTTTATTTTATTAACTTTATTTTACTTTTATATCTTCATCATTATACTTTTTTTTCCTTTTTTACCATTTGCCTTATTTAATGTGGTTAAGAATCTTTTGTTGCTATTTTAATACAACAATAGTTGCTTTAATAGGTTTAGTGGTTTGTAGCTGTCATTATTTCAGGGAATGATTGAATGAACCCTTGATAAGTATTTACATATATATAGTTTTTTCTTTTCTTTGCAATACCACAAGCGATTTCCCATTTATACTGCATAGTGAGGTAGATATTTTCAATTTTAATTTTGTGTTTTTTATTATAAAAAACTGCCATTCTTAACTATAAAAAGCTCTTTTTGTTTATTGTCCTATTCATCAACTAAACCAAGTATGCAAAAAGGTAAAAGTTTATTATCTTATTTCCCACCAAAGACACCGATACTTTTTCTTGTATTGTTTATATTTTTCATTAATTGTAGTATGCTGTTCGTTGAACATTAATGTGTATCCAACTTTATATTAAATATATAATGCTGTGATGATGTAGTTTTTACTGTACTAATTAATATATATGGTAATTTTATATGCATGAATCTAAATGTCAGAAAAATACTACGGCTCAATAAGTTCAAAGCATAGTTTTAGGTTTTTTTTTGCTCTGGTAGAAATTATAAATGACAGTAGGAATGGGTGCATTTGTGAATTGGTTTTCTCATGATAATAATAATATGCAAACAAATGTTATTATTTTAAAAATATTCATAGATATAAAAGTAAAATATAATGAAATAAAAAGATAAAGAAAGAATAGGTTAGGTGAAATAAAGAGGAAAAATTTTAGGACGCGATGTAGATTATAAAAAATTTGGATAGTTTAAAAAACTCAAAAACATATATAAAAATAGTATTAAAACTTACACTTAATAAAGTAATCGTTCTTTTTATTTCGTTTTGCTTTATGCCTACCTATATTCACTATATATATTAAATAAAATGAAATGAAAAATAATTACAGAAGCATAAAAAAATATCTATTATAAAAACTTGTTTTCTTTTTTAGGTAACCTTCGCTCATGTTTGATCTCCTCTCACACTGCTCTACCAATAATATCCTTCACCTTGCCCGTTTTTTTAAGGAACTATGAAAAATTCGATGTAGATAAAAAGAATATATGAATGATGATAGTTTTATTTTATTTTATTTTATTGTTTTTCCTATGTATTTCTATATGTAGATAGTTTAATATAGTAGTATTTCATTTTTATACTTCTTGTAAAAATATGAACTCCATTACCTATGTATCTTTTGTATTATAAAAAGGGAGCATTAAAATTATTTCCAAGTTTGTAAAAATAAAAAATCTAAACTGCTTATGTCCGAGCCAATACAATTCTTTCATTTCCTTTTATCGATTCTCTGACTCTAAAAGTGCCAGTCATGACTCACAAAAAAGGATGATAATCAAAAAACGCATAGTTTTTTTTCATTTTTTTTTATTCATTCAACTAATTTTTTCTTTCTTTCTTCTTTTTTTCTCTTTTTCTCTTTTTTTGTTATTTATTCTATTTTTTTATTAACAATTTTGTTATTATTCTTTCCCTTTTTTTTTTAAATAAATATTATTTTAAAAGTTTAATAAACTAGCTCTAAATATATATATATATATAATGTCTACCAACGTCAACTCAACGAAGCCTAGTATCGATATGAAGTCAGTACTTAAAACTTTAGTTCATCAGCCTGAATATTTTACAGCCGATGATGCAGAAGCTGCCATCAATTATATTATGGAGGGAAATGCTACTCATAGTCAAATATCAGCCTTTTTAGTTTCCTTACGTTTACAACATAAAGATTCAGATCCCACCATTGTTGCAGCTTGTGCTAAGGCTATGCGAAGTCATGCGAAATTAATCCCTTACCATCAATATGAGCATATTCAAGGTAATGTCGTAGATATCGTAGGTACTGGTGGAGATGGTCATGATACATACAACGTTTCTACTACCGCGTCTATAGTGGCTGCTGGTGCTGGCGCTAAAGTGGCCAAGGTATAAATAATAAATTAAATATAAAAAATAAAAAATAAGGGTTATATATTAAAGGCATGGATAGAAAGATAAGGATATATACAATTTTATTTTTAAAAAAAGGACGCGAATATAAGTATTACAGCATAAATATGTTTGCATATATATAAAATAAATAAATGAAAAATAAAGAGTATGAATAAAATGATAAGCGTATAAGTATATCTGTATATTAATATAAATATTAAAAAGGAAATAAGAAATTGAAGGAAGAATAGTGACTAAAATCTTTTTTGATCATGATTATGATATATTCTTCTTTATTACTATTTTTATTTAATAGCATGGTAACAGAGCAGCATCATCAAAATCCGGGTCAGCTGATTTAATGGAAGCAAATGGATGCCATATTAGTTTAGTAGAACCACAGGATGTTGCAAGAATATTAGATCATACCAACTTTTGCTTTTTATTTTCACAAACTTATCATCCAGCTATGAAACATGTTGCAGCTTTAAGGAAAGAAATCGGTATTCCCACTGTATTTAATCTTTTAGGTCCTATGAGTAATCCCGCTAAACCTTCCCGTGTCGTTGTTGGTGTTCACTCTCCTCAAATTGGTGCCTTAATGGCAAATGCTCTTAAATTAACAGGTGTACAGGGTGCTTTGGTTGTATGTGGAAATGAAAAGCTTGATGAAGTAAGTAAACTATCCAACAAACAGCGAAAAAATGATAGTAATAAAGTATACATGTTTATACAAATTATAACTCGTACACATATTTTTAACTGATTTTTTTATTTTCTAATTTTTTTTTTTTAAATGATTTCTTTGAATGACAGATTAGTCCTTCTGGTGATACAAACGTAAGTGAAATTATTTAGCATAAAAAAAATAAAATAAAAAAAAAACAGGATGAATATGAAATGTAAATGGGATAGAAATTTTTTTTTCTTTTTTTAATTTTCTCCTTTGATGATGATGATTATATAGTATTGGAGAGTAAATGAAAATGGAGATATTACAACTGGCGTATTACATCCTACAACCGATTTTGGGCTTGCAACACATCATTTAAGTGAAGTTAAAGGGGGCGACTGCCATGAAAATGCCAAAACTTTAGAATTATTATTGGATAATCAATTACCGGAAGGACATCCGATCCTTGATTTTGTTCTTTTGAATTCAGCAGCATTATTAGTGATAGGAGGAGTAGCTTCTGATTTTAAAGATGGTGTTCAAAAATCAAGAGAATCTATTATATCTGGTAAAGCTAAATCTGTATTAAATGCATTTAGAGAAGAAACTTGTCTTTTAGAAAAAAAATAAAAATGAAAATAAAAAATAAAAAACAAATAATAAAAAATGAATTGAATTTATTATTATTATTATTACGACTTTTTTTATATAAACTAAAAAGTTTTTATATACATTCTAATATATTATTAAAAAATATATATTTATTTAATTATTGTTTTCATTCTAATTTATATTGGAAAGAAAATAAAGTCTAAAATAAAATTTGTACTACAATTCTTAATAAAGATCGTCGAGTTAAAAAAAAAAAACGTTTTGGATACCAAAAAAATATTATAGTTAACTTTAAAAGGCAAAATCATTAATGAAGGAGATTTAAAAAAAGAAAAAGAAAATGTTATTTATTAGGTACTAATGAACTTAATTGAACTAGACTATTTTCACTATTGATTAAATGATTATGTGATGAGGACTCCGCTGATAAAGTTTGCACATCCATTAGGCTAACAATTATATTTTTTAATCTATTATAAGTATCCATATGCATTCCATCATAAGGGATCATGTATTGATCTATTTTTGTTTGATATAACCAGGATGATATTGCTTGTTCTTTTAGTCCATATAAATGAGATTGAATTGGTAATAGAGTTATATCATTGCTTTTTACAAATAAGAGAGAATCATCAGGGGAAATAAATATATAATCATTCTATAATAAAATTAAATAAAATCAAATAATTGTATATTTTAATTCAGTTTCAATTTAATATAGTTTATTTTATTATATTTACTTTACTATTTAACATTCCGCGGAAGTTTATAACTCTTTTTTATTATTATTACCAAACGTATCCAATCTTTTAAAATTGCTGTGTCAGAATAAGAAAGATGGATTTTATATGGATAAAAGATAGGTGCCCAAATTGAAATATTATCTATTAAAACAAAAAAATAAAATGAAATTTAAAATGAAATATATATAGAAAGGGTGAATATAAATAATATAAGTAATTATTTAATTAACTTATTTATTTATGGATCTATTTATTACCACAATCCTTTAATATCCATTCATTAATATATTGATCATGATCAGCATCATTCTTTTTATTATTCATCCATTGAACATCCATAGCCGTAGATTCCGACCAATTTCCATTTTCCAACATATATTTACATGACAATTTCATATTCATTGAAACTAATTTTTCAGGTGATAATTTTGGTGGTACCATCATAGCAGCATATAAAATATGATTCGATAAAGCTGAGATATTATGTAACGTCGATCTTATTACTTCAAATGATATTGAATTGATTGATGTCAATGTTATATTAGCCTGTACAATACTATTACAAAATAAAAAAATTACAATATTCAAAAAAAAAAAAATCGTTTTAATATTAATACTATTTCTTCCTATTTTTCCTATTTTATTATTATTTTATTTATAACTTACTTTTCAGAACTTTGATTGTTTATTTTCATTTTAAACCAAATGCAATCTTGCTTTATAATACCACTGCAGGATATAATTTTGATATGTTGATCTATTAAAGTAGTGTCTGTTGAAATTGCTTCACGTGTTGATATAAGTGGTAATAATCCTGGTGGTACTGCTGATAAAAGAGATTTAGGTTGGCGCCTTCGTTTTTGAATAATAAAAGCATGTTGAAAATCTTGTTGTAAAACTGATTTAGAACTGAGCAAAAAGGCCTTTTTTGTATGCACCTAATATATATTACTATTATTAAATATTATTCTTTTTTTTTAATAAATGCTAGAATAATTTATTTTAAAATATTACAGTTTTTTTAGTTTCCTTATATTGCTGTTGTGCTTGTTGAAGTTTTTTTGATAAAATAGATAACGTTTTTTCTAAATTCTGTTGTTCTTGTACACTCATAGATAATAATATACGAGAAAAATAAAAATAAAGGGAAGAGCCAAAAAAAAAACCCTTGACTGAGTTTAAAAGAAATCTCTAAAAATAAATTACTGTGAGCGCGTTGGTGAATGATTGGTCGATCTTTTTATTTAAAGAGTCTTTTCCAAAAAAAGCTGATAATTTTTCAAACCCAGAGTCTATTAAATATAAATTAGCATTTTTTTATAAATTCTATTTCTTTTTCTTTTCTTTGACTTTTCATCTTTTTTTCATCTACATTCACTTTTTTATATACATTTAATTAATATACCATGAAAGCACTTATTCTTGTTGGAGGTAAATAATAAAAATAACAACTGCAATAATATTATATAAAGTTTTTATTAGAATTATTATTTTATTTTATTTAAAATAATAACTATTCAATCTTTTCGTATTTCTTTTTTACTGATGTACTTAACTTCCCCCTTATATATTATTTTTTGTTTTCTTCATCTAAATAAATAGGTTTTGGTACCCGTTTAAGACCTCTTACTTTAACTCTTCCTAAGCCTTTAGTAGAATTTGCCAATAGACCTATGATTCTTCATCAAATTGAAAGTCTTGCAAAGGTATTTATATATACTTAAAAATAAAAATAAATAGAGATATATATATATATATATTATATGTGACATATGGGATATTCTGGGAGTAGTAATAATAATAATAAGGAAAAGAAAATGATAAAACTAAATAAATTTTCTTTATCTTATTACCATTTTAATTATTATAATGATAATTTTAGGCTGGTGTGACAGATATTGTATTAGCTGTAAACTATCGCCCAGAAATCATGGTTGCTGCTTTAAAAGAATATGAAGAACAATATAATGTAAAGATCACTTTTTCTGTTGAAACCGAACCATTAGGTACAGCTGGTCCTTTAGCTTTAGCTAGAGATATTCTTGGTAAAGATGATACACCTTTCTTTGTTTTAAATAGTGATATCATCTGTGATTATCCTTTTGAACAACTTCGTGATTTCCATTTATCTCATGGTAATGAAGGTACTATCGTCGTCACTAAAGTTGATGATCCTTCTAAATATGGTGTTATCGTCAATCAACCCGGTCACCCTTCTAAAATCGAACGCTTTGTTGAAAAGCCTAAAGAATTCATTAGCAACAAGATCAATGCTGGTATTTATATTCTTAGCCCTTCAGTCTTGGATAGAATCGAAGTAAGTTTTTTATATTCTATTTTATTTTTTTATAAAAAAGATTATATATAAAAATAGAAATCATGTGTATTTTAAAAAAAAAAATAGAACATTTTTATTTATTCTACGTATTTTTTTTTTTTTCCTATTCTATTTTTAAACTATATTATTATTTTTAGCTTAAACCTACATCAATTGAAAAAGAAGTATTCCCATATGTCGCTCAAGATGGTCAATTACATACATTCGAACTTGAAGGTTTTTGGATGGATGTTGGTCAACCCAAAGACTTTTTAACTGGTACTTGTTTATACTTATCTCATTTAGCTAAAAAGAATCCTCAAGAATTAGCCAACCCCACTTTAGATTATGTTCATAAGGGTAATGTTATGGTACATCCTACAGCTAAAGTCGGTAAAGATTGTCGTATTGGACCTAATGTTGTAATCGGACCTAATGTAGTAATTGGAGATGGTGTTCGTCTTCAACGATGTGTTATTTTGGAAGGTGCTAAAATCAAAGACTTTGCTTGGGTCAATTCCTCCATTGTTGGTTGGCATTCTTCTGTTGGTCGCTGGTCTCGATTGGAAGGATGTTCCGTATTAGGTGATGATGTTACTATCAATGATGAAATTTATGTCAATGGTGGTTCCATTTTACCACACAAAGGTATTTCTGCCAATATCACTGAACCTCAAATCATTATGTAAATAGACATATCGCTATTTTTTATTATTATTATTCTTTTTATTACTTATTTTATTTTTTGTTTATTATATATTATATTATTATTACTTTCTATTAACTCAAAAAAAAACAAAAACAAACTTCCTCTACCATTATTCAATTATACACCATATCCTATTTATATTTTCATTGATATATTCATTTAAACTATTTCTTAATATACTTAAATAAAAAATAATAAAAAAAACACCCACCCTTAATATTACTCTAATTAATCAAAATATGATTTGATGATGATACTTGATAAAAAGGAGTTTAAAGCTGATCATGATTTAATTTATTAAATAATATTTTCGAATTTTGATTTGATGTTTTTAAAATGGTATAATAAAGTATAAAATAAACTTGGTACGTACATAATATTGTGTTTTTTTTTTTTTTTTAAAAAAAAAAAAAGGATGTATAATTAAATTAAATGATGATGATGATGATTAATACTTTATTTTTTATTTTCTTTTAATCCAAGTGTGATTTAAAAGTTCATTTATATCACTTCGCTTTCTGTCATCGTGTTGTAAAGCCATATTAATAAACTGTTGTGTTGAATGAGATATATCCTTCGGAAAAGCAAAATCCACATTCACAATATGTTTATAGGTATCTACATATTCAACATGTTCAAATGGAGGTTTCCCTACAATTAATTCAAAAGCCATCACACCTAATGCCCAAATGTCCACTTTTGCGGTATGATTTCGGTTTTCAATCATCTCTGGTGGTAAATAATCCAATGTGCCACAAAAGGTTTTCCGTCTTGGTCGTTTATCATGTACTGCCCATCCAAAATCTGCTAATTTTAAACTTCCCTTATCATCAATCAGTACTATACACATATTGCATATATTATTAAAAAAATAAATGCTGAATTATTAGCTTGATCCACTGTTTTTATTATTATTATCTCTTATTATTTTTTTTATAAATAAATCTATCTACTTTACCATTTTCAGGTTTTAAATCTCTATGGATGATCCCTAGATTATGGAGATATTGAAGTGCGGTAGCAACTTGATATATACACTAATGATAAATAAATAAATAAAGATATATATATATATATATATTTAAACTTGCAGACATATGTTATGTTTACTTACTTTTGATGCCAGCTTTTCATTAAATCTACCATATTCATCCAATTTTTGATATAAAGAACCTTTTGAAGCACAATCCAATACCAAATAAACATGTTGATCATCTTGAAAATATCCATACATCCTTAAAATATGACGGTGCCTTAAATGTGAATGAATTTCCACTTCACGTTTTAAAAAGTGAACAACATTTGCTTCTTGAATCTCTTTTTTGATAAGGATTTTTAATGCAACAACTTTTTCTGATGATTTTTCTTTTGCCATATACACATTCCCAAATTTTCCTGTTCCTAAATGTTTCCCCACATCAAAATCTTCTATTATCCATGTTGTTTTACTATTAATATATATATTTAACTTTATGAATAAAAAAAACTAAAAGGTCTTCATTTTTATACTTCATTTTATATATACGCGTATATGTTATAATAACTTGGACTTACTCTATATATTGCTGCTGTGTTTGTTTATTAGATTGAAAATCATTTATTTGAGCTATGTTAGGATTTACACCTAAATCGCGCCTTACCACCGGTGAATCCATATAGTTACTATATTCCCTTCCAGTTTCCATTTCTACTAGGTGTTTAAAATATTGTTCTCTTTTTTCTTTTAATATGCTAATTTCATTTAAATGCGAAACTGGTGGTGGTATAAAATCGTTTTCAAATATATTATGCCGAGGAGTATAATCGACATAAGCTGAAGGTGGTGGTAAAGGTGATAGTGCTGTATGAATGGTGGTGATATTCTCATTTTCCTCGAGTGAATGAATATGTTCATCAATATTTTTATTATTATTCGACATTGGTATTATTATTTTAAAGAGGAAAAGCTATTAAAAAAAAAAAAAAAAAAAAAAAAAAAAAAATTACTTAATTTTTTTAAACCCCTCTAGTAATTATGCTGGATATATTTATTTATTTTAAAGAAAAGTTATAAAACGCTACATTATTGTTTATATACATCATTTATTAAATTTGTTGGTTTTCAAATGGATATCGTAATTTAAACTTGTTAAAAGAGTCTAGAGAATAGTTTAATAATAATATGTTTTAACTTTTTTTTATTAAGAACAATAAAAAAAAGAAGTAAATGGATTATAACCATCTTCTCGGTAATAAGTTTATTTATAAATAAACATCATCAGAAAAATAAAGATGATGTAAAAAAGGTACAAAATTAATATGAATTGTTTATTTTATTTACTTTTTTAGCCAAGCAAAAAGTTAAATGATTTTAGATCTTTTAGTTTTTATAAAATGATATCAAAAACTTAAAAAAGGAAAGGCAAATCTTTTTTACCATTATTTTTTTGTGCAAGGTGGAATTTTTTTAACCAATCAATTTTCATATCTGACTTTATATATATTTTTAAAACCAATTTTTTTTATCTCTCTTCTTTCTTTTTTTTTTTTTCTCTCAATTTTTTCTTCTTCTTTCTAAAAAATCAATACGTACCATGTCTTCTGCTGACGATAATCAAAATAATACCGAAGAACTCGAAGAAGGTTCCCGTAGCATTTTATTAGCTATTGCTGGTCAATTAACTAAAGGCATGGATTTGGTAGGTTTGGATATAAAAATAAAATAATAAATTTATAAAAAAAAATTACTAGTATTAATTTAAGTAATTTTATACTTGTATATATTTTATATAGCAACGTGTCGCCTTACCTACATTTGTTTTAGAACCTAGAAGTATGTTAGAACGTATTACTGATTTTATGTCTCACCCAGAACTTCTTTTTAGGTAAATATATATATATGTATATATTTATAAAATGTAATATATACCCTTATTTTTAATATATATATATATTTTACTTATTTATATAAACGACGTGCTTTTATTCCTTTTTTTTATAATAATCTAGTGCTACTGCAGAAGATGATCCCGTACAAAGATTTATTGGTGTTCTTCGTTACTATTTATCTGGTTGGCATATTAAACCAAAGGTAATAATAAACAAAAACAAACTATGTATATGTATATGTATATATGTATATATGTGTATGTATATGTATATATATATACATATATATATATATATATATAATATAATACAATATAATATAAAATTAAGTAGGATTTGAAAATGGTATTTATGTAAATACTCTTTTTTTTTTCTTTATATATATCTATATTTATAAAATTAGGGTGTGAAAAAGCCTTATAATCCTGTTTTAGGTGAATTCTTTAGATGTCGTTATAAATATTCAGATGGAAGTGATGCTTATTATATTGCAGAACAAACTTCACACCATCCTCCTATTTCAGCTTATTTTTATAGTTGCCCAAATCATAAAGTTCTTATTGCTGGAGATATTCGTCCAAAATCTCGGTTTTATGGTAATTCAGTAGGGACTATTATGGAAGGTGCTTCTCATGTCATTTTAACTAGTAGATATAATGAAAGATATGACGTTGAAATGCCTAACATGTATGCTCGTGGGGTATTGTAAGTAATTTATATATATATATATATATCTACTTTTATTATCAATATTATTATTATCACGACCATCTTTTTCATTTTATAAATATATATAAAATGGTTATTTATTTATTTATTTATTATTCTTTTATTTTTATTTATTTTTAGGTTTGGTACTATGACATTAGAATTAGGCGATAAGTCAAAACTTTCCTGCAAGTCAAGCGATTTATCATGTGAATTAGAATTTAAAACAAAGGTAACACATATAGACAGTTGTATGTAGAGAAAAAAAAAGAAGGAAGAGCGAGTAAATGGGGAAAGGTGATTTACTTTATATTATTATTATTATATTTTAGGGTTTCTTTTCTGGCCAATGGAATTCCGTAGTTGGTAAAATTAAGAAAGAAACAACCCAAGAAGTTTTATATGAAATCAGTGGTCAGTGGTCAAATGAACTTTATATTAAAAACTGCAAGGTAAATGATTTTATTTTGAAAATATAAATATAAATAATAATGATAACATGATCCTTTATTCAAACTAAATATTAATCTTTATATTTATTTGTTTATTTGTAAAAAACAATAGACTTCACAAAAGAGTCTTTTATTCGATGCTAAAACCGCTGTTGCTGTACCAAAGGAAGTTGTACCTGAAACTGAACAAGAAGAGTATGAATCTAGAAGGTAATAATAATAACACACTATAAAGTGGACATATAAAAAACCACCTATATTATATACTTATATACATTTCTATTTATCTATTTATTATTAGATTATGGACCAAGTTAACAGAATCTATCAAAAATCGTGATATGGATGGAGCAACAGATGCTAAAACGACTATAGAAGATGCTCAAAGACAACTTGCTAAAGAACGTGAAGCAAAAGGAACAAAATGGAATCCTCGATTTTTCGAAGAAGAATATGATGAATTTAAATTCAAGGGATTAAATGGGTAAGAAATGCAAAATAATTGTCAACAAATTCAACTCCAAAAGGATATATTCTTTATTCATTTTCATATATACCATTTTTTTATTTATTGATATTTATTTTATTTAGGGTGGATACATCCAATACTGAAGAAATGACACAAATGTTGGAAAAAACGATTTTCTCATAAATACAATTAAGTTTTTTGCTTTTCCTTTATTTATATACTGGCTTTTTATCACTATTATTACCTTTATTATTACTATTAATTAAAATAATAATAATAATAATAATCTATCACACCTTTTTATGTAGATGATCTCATATTATAATGTAGAGTTTTTTTTTTTTTTTTCCTTCTCCTTTACTCTTTTTTTTTTTTTAAAAATATATATATAATAAAATGGTTATTTCTATTTTTTATTTTATATGCGTCAGGTTACACAACGAATCCAGATTTATTTTAAAAAATATTACTATAAAAAAAAGCAATTCGACAAATAATGCTTTTATATACGTAATATATAAAAGATACATAATTGATTATTATTATTGTTATTAGAATTGTATTGCAAGTAGTTATTTCTTTTTAAAATAATAATAATGATTATTGGTTTATATAATTTAAATCAAGGTAAATATGATTTTCCCTCCCCCTTTTTTTTTATAATTACCATAAAAAAAAAAAATAGCGGACTTTATTAATTTTTTCTCTCTCTCTCTTTTTTTTAATTTTATTCTATTAGTTTAAATAGAAAAAAAGAAAAGAGGCAAAAAATAAGATATATTTTTACCATCTTTTTCAATTAAAGCACTTTGATTATATTAATAAAAATGACTTTATTAGAAAATAATGGTTTAACTGAAAAAAAAGAAAATGCTGCTCGTCAACAACAACCAACGAGTCCTTATAATATACCAAACACCAACACAACTTCAACCGCAACCACTACTACTAGTAATATTAGTTTATCACCTGCTGTATCCGCTTTTCAACAGTTTTGGCCATCTTCATCATCATCATCTCCACAACAACAACCTTCGATGCTAAATAAAAAGCCTTCCTTTAATAATATCAATAATAATAATAACAATAACACTTATATAGCAACGAAAACAGGTTCAAGTTCATCTCATATTCATTCGTCGCTATCCACCTCTCCATCCACGCCTTCCATGATGGTTGGTTCACCTTCATCTATTAATTCACCACTTCAGAAATATAATGAATATAAAGGAAATGTGTCCAATAGAATACCTGATAATAATAATAATAATAATACCAATCCTTCTTCTTCTCCTTCTCCTTCTTCTTTACATATTAAAGATGGTTATATTTATAAAGATAAGGTCGTTATTTTGGACCAAGAAAAAAAAGAACAATTATTAAAAGTAGGCACTATTCAGTTACAAGGCGAATGGACGTATTGGTATGATAGGTAAAAATAAAATAAAATAAAATAGTCATCATTATCATCATTCTTTGTATATAAAAAAAATATTAATCTATCCCTCTCATATAAACCATTTTAAAAAACATATGATTTATTTCTTAATATAATTTTTTTTTAGATATGTACCTAATTTACCAGCATCGGAATATGAAGCAAATCTTCAAATCATTTCTACCGTTGGAACTGTTCAAGTAATAATTTAAATGCATTTTATACATATTTATATTGAATATTAAGTAGATATATAACACTAATTGATCCATTATTTTTTCTTCTTTTTATATCTTTATTTTAGAAATTCTGGTCAGTATATAATAATATTGATGGACCTGAAAAATTAAGTTTTCGAAGTAATTTACATTTTATGCGAAAAGGAATTAAACCTATTTGGTAAAAATATATAAATAAATAAATAAATAGTAAATAGTAAATAAATAAATAAGATTAAAATCTAATTTTATTTCTAATATATATATATATATATAATTTATTTATGATTATAGGGAAGACCCTAAAAATGAATATGGTGGTTCTTATTACTTTAAAATTAACAAACAACAATCACCTATTGTTTGGAGAGATATATTGGTATTATTCATTGGAGAAAAAATAGAGCAATGGTTAGATGATATAGTGTATGGCGTATCCGTTTCGTCAAGACAGCACTGTGATAATTATCAAATCTGGATAAGTACAGGGCAAGATAAAAATGATCAAGATGGGAAAATTAAAAAAGCATTAAGCGATTTACTTAGTCCCGTAGAAATTCAATCTTTTTATTTTAAAGGTACAAAAAAAAAAAAATAGAAATTGAAAAAAGGTAGTTTTTTTTACTTATGGTTGTTATTATTATTATTTTAGTTCACAAGAATCATGCTGCATTTCAAAAAGATGGTGCTTTGACTGGATCAAACACTAGTAACGGTTATACTAAATACAACAATAATAGCAACAACAATAACAATAATAGCAATAATAACAATCATCATCACCATCATCATCAGCAACAGCTTAATAATAATTATAACCTTAACAGTAGCAACAATAATAATACTAATAACAATAATATGAATATGAATATTCCACACCCTCCTATTATTGAAATGCATCGAAAAATTACAGAAGAAAGTATAGAAAAAGTAGTTGCTGATATTGAAAGATTAAACTTGAAACAAAAATCTCTTAGAAAAATGAACAGTAAAAACTCCATATCTAATATTTAATTTAATAAAGTTTTGATTTTGCACCTTCATTTATATTTATATTTTTTAAACCCAACTACCTTTATTTTTTTTTTAAAAAAAATATCTCAATTTTTTTCTCTTTATTATTTTTTTTTTTTACAATACATCTATTAAATATTTATTATATATATAGATAGATTAAAGTAAAAATTTCAAGATGTCATTATCAGTTGTTGAAGCTAAACTTGAAGCTGAATCAAAAGCTTTTCAAGAATTACAAAAAGGTATGTGATAATAAATATAAAAACAATAATAATAATAGATTAAAAAAAGTATCTATTGATTTATATTTAACTTTTTAACGCGAATATACTTTCTCTCTCCCTCTCTCCCTATATATATATATATATATGTGTGTGTGTGTGTATGTATGTATGTATGTATTTATGAATATTGCTATTATTGTAATTATTATTATGATTATTATTACTAGAATTGACAAAAATTATTGAAGCAAGACAACGTTTAGATTCACAACAACAAGAAAATGAACAAGTTAGTAAGGTAATATATATTCTATTCTCGAGAATAAAATAAAATAGATCTGGAAGTATATATGACAGTTTAATAATAATAGCAGTAATAGTTTACAATTTGAAAATGGGTATTTGTTATTAATCTATTTTTTATTATTCTATATATAAATGGCAATTATATATATCAGGAATTCGAAAAGTTAGATGAAGAAGCTAACATATACAAGTTAATTGGTCCTGTATTAGTGAAACAAGATAAACCAGAAGCTACTTCAAACGTAAAAAATCGGTTGGATTTAATCTCAAGCGAAATGTAAATAGATATGGTTACTAAAAATGAAGAAATATAAACATATAAAAAGGAACAGAGCGGAAGGGAAAGAGTCACCATCAATGTATACTTATTAAAATACTCATTTTTTTCTTATATTATTATTTCTAGTAAACGTGTTGAAGGTCAATTAAAGGAGCTTACCGAAAAATCCGAAAAAAAGAAAAACGAAGTAATAATGCAATTATATATATATATATTATTTATTTATTTATTTACGAAATAATTATGAGAAATATGTATATGTTGGTATTGTAATCTAATTCTTTTAATTTTTATTTGATTATTTATTTTAGATTGGTCAATTACAAATGCAATACCAACAACTTCGATCTCAACAATAAACAATATATACAATTATATATCTTTTAATGCACCTACATACATCAATATATTAATAAAGGCATCGTTTTTATCCATCAAAATTGAAAAGAAAGTTTTAAATATAAATATTATGCATGATTAGTTTTTTTATTGTAAAAAAAATATATATATCAGAAATAAATAATTTATATCACAAATTGTTCAAACAAAATAATTTGAAAAAGAAAAGGTGAAAGAGAGTATATACAGTTTTTTTTTTAAAAAAAATGAATAATAGTCTTAATTGATCATAATAAAAAAAAAGGAAAATAAACTTTTTTTATAAGTAAATAAAAAGTTTTATGTAGTCAGTCTATTGAATTTTTTTTAATTTATTTATTTTTCTTTGTTTTTTAATCCATCTATGTTTTTTATATTTTCTTATTATTTTTAGAAAAAGGCAAATGCATATATACACAATATGATAGTATACAAGTATAAAAAATCAAAATCAAAATCAAAATTATATGTATCCAAAAATGAGCTATATAGTTATCCTACACATGTCAAATATATCTGTACTCATATATTGTAAAATATTATCTTCTTGTGATTCATTATTTTCCACTTGATCTTCGTTATCTTCATCCGGTAAATCAAATTTTCTTTTCCTTTTATTGGACTGTTTTGCTTGTTGAATCAATAATACAGTGATCTCGTTTTCATTCACTTTCAATACTTTTACTTCCTATATAAATAAAATAAAATAAAATAAGGTCATATGAATATTTATATAAATATATATATTATTTTGTAACTGACTTCAAATGTCATAATATATGTTAATTCGGTATACCTTCCAATCAGATATTTCCGGTGTATAAGTGTCTGAGAGGTCCAATGTCTAAAAATTTCATAAAAAAATTATAAAAAAATTTAAACCAAAATATTCTATATATATATATATATATATGTGTGTGTGTATTATTTATTTTTATCTTTATTATACTATCAATCAATTACTTTAATAGCTATATGTTCACCAGCCGCTGGTCCATTTTCACTTTGCATAGAAATTTTGGGACACGTATCATAATCTACCTATAAATAATAATACATACTTATATCAGTTGTGTCTTTTTTTTTATTATGGTTATTGTTAAATATATCTATTTTTTTATGTTATTTATTACCTTTTTTTTAGGAATTTCCAAGCTATTTATATCATTATTATTATCATCATCATCATCATCAGTGGCAGTAGTAACAGATGATTCTTTTTTATTATGATCATTTCCATCTTCTTCGTTAACAGCATAAATAATTGGTCCAGCTTCATCTACAGGATATTGTCGTTCTTGATAACCATTTCTAACATAATTACTATTTTTCTTTTTCTTATTATTATTAATTTCAGAATCAACGTTTGTTACGAAAGCAGCACCATAGGTATTTAAAGGTATATCAATATTATTTATATAATC
Source organism: Cunninghamella blakesleeana (assembly GCA_017871115.1). Lineage (NCBI taxonomy): Eukaryota > Fungi > Mucoromycota > Mucoromycetes > Mucorales > Cunninghamellaceae > Cunninghamella > Cunninghamella blakesleeana. The sequence continues at coordinate 5,619,261 of JAFCIZ010000001.1, read as the reverse complement.
ATCTGTATAATGATCAAGTTCATTGTAATTATAATCATCTGTATATTGTTCATCTTGATTATAATATTCCAAGTATTGTTCATCAGTATAGTTATTATTCACATATTGTTGCTGACCATCATAATCATTGGTTTTATTATTATTATTATATCCATCGTCTTCTTCAAAGTGTACATGCATTTTTGGTTTTGTATTCATATCCTTTAAAAAATCCTTCTTTTTATTCTTATTTTTTTTTAATAATTTTTTAGATGTTATTGCGGAGGTTGAGGAGGTGGAGGTATATTCATTGACTTGATCTTTAATATCAAATAATTTATTTTCTTCTTCTTTATCTTTTATCTTTTTATTTTTCTTCTTCTTTTCTATGGTAAGCTGATTACCATTCTTTTTCTTTTCTTTGGAATTCTCTTTATCCTTTGATGCAACGATATCTATATTATTATTATCATTATTAATTTCAGGTGTTGTGTTAATAATGGATTGTGTTTCAATAGCTTTAAACTTCTTTAATAATTTTCTACGCTGATTTCTTTTTCTAGTTTTTTCTAAGGTTTTTTCATTTTTTGTCTTTGATGGTTGCACTGTTGTTGCTGTACTGGTAGAAGGCTCCTCTGATGTTTTACTAGTTTTGCGTTTTTTTTCCTTGTGTTTTTTTTCTGTTTTATTCACTTTACTGCTACTTGGCTGGTCTTCTCTTTTTCGCTTATTCGACTTTTTATCACTATCGGTTTTAGTTAATTTTTCACTGCTTAATTTTTTCTTTGGTTTAGTAATTTCTGACGTTGTAGGTTTGTTATCATCAAAAGTTTGATCTATTGTTTATAATATCGAATACAAATATAAAAATAATAATAACAATAATAATAAGTTAATTAATATATTTGCATATATGTGACAACTTTATTTTATATTATTTTATTATTATTATTACCTATACGATCTAACTTTTGCACTCTATTTACAATAAAATATAAGTTGATATATATGCATCATTAATACTATTTGTATTACTATTATTATTGGAATATTATCAATTGTATTATTTATTTATCAACAAACTTACGTGAGTGTATCTCCATCACGAACTAGATCATTGATAGTTGAATTAGGTAATAGGCGAAATCCATCAATAGATAAAGAAAGTTTTTTTATATTTTTTGATAAATGTGTTTGTTGATTTATATCACGTTGTAAATCAAGTACAGTAAGATTAGAAGATTTATCTGGAATAACATGCCAAAAATCAAGTTTTGGTAAAGGGTTTAATGTACTGATCTTTATTCGCATTAGTATCTTTATTTGAAAAAAAATTCAAAAAGAGAAGAGGTTCTTTTTTAAAAAAAACATTACCACGAAAAATTTTAAAATGCGACTTCGCTGATATTGAATTTTATAGGTTAACTTTTTTTAAGCAAAATTTGCCTCTCAGTATCTTTCCTACCATTTTTGTATAGTGAATCAAAAAAAGGTTTTCTTACTGACACTACATTGTTATTATTATTAATGTTATTATTATTTTTTTAAAAAAAATCCTATTAATTATATTTATTTATTCATTTGTTTTTATTATTATTATTATTATACACATATCTTGCAAATAGATCCTTTTCTTAACTTCAATATTGAATATTTATGTAGAAATTTTATTACTACTGTTTAATATTCTTAGCTACTTGATTAATTGTCTATATAGTATTATATATATAGTTTACATATGATTATTTAATTTAACTAGTCAATACACGAGCACATTTTATA